>OV702288.1:499903025-500412749 GCA_916181665.1 Avena sativa
CTCACAATCCACACATGGATCCACCAGTGTCATTGCATGTGTGTTCTTTTTACTAACAACAATCAGTGTCATTGCATGTGTGTTCTCTTCACAATCCAAATATGGATCCACCAGTGTCATTGCATGTGTGTTCTTTTTAGTAACAACAACAAGTGTCATTGCATGTGTGTTCTCTTCAGAGACCACACATGGATCCACCGGTGTCATTGCATGTGTGTTCTTTTCACTAACAACTACTGGAGTCATTGCATGTGTTTTCTTTTCACTAACAACAACTGGAGTCATTGCATGTGTGTTCTTTTTACTAACAACAACCAGAGTCATTTCATGGTTGTTCTTCTCACATACCACCTTTGGATCCACCAGTGTCATTGCATGTGTGTTCTCTTCACAATCCACACATGGATCCACCAGTGTCATTGCATGTGTGCTCCTTTTAGTAACAACAGCCAGTGTCATTGCATGTGTGTTCTCTTCAGAGACCACACATGGATCCACGAGTGTCATTGCATGTGTGTTCTTTTTACTAGCAACAACCAGAGTCATTGAAATGTGTGCTCTCTTTAGAGACCACACATGGATCCACCGGTGTCATTGCATGTATATTCTTTTCACTAACAACAAGTAGAGTCATTGCATGTGTGTGTTTTCACTAACAACAACTGGAGTCATTGCATGTGTGTTCTTTTTACTAACAACAACCAGAGTCATTGAAATGTCTGCTCTCTTCAGAGACCACACATGGATCCACCGGTTTCATTGCATGTGTGCTCTTTTCACTAACAACAACTGGAGTCATTGCATGTGTGTTCTTTTCAGATACAACATATGGATCCACCAGTGTCATTGCATGTGTGCTCTTTTCACAATCCACCCATGGATCCACCAGTGTGATTGCATGTGTGTTATTTTTACTAACAACAACCAGAGTCATTGAAATGTGTGTTCTTTTCACATACCTCCTATGGATCCACCAGTGTCATTACATGTGTGTTCTTTTCACTAACAACAACCAGCGTCATTGCATGTGTGTTCTTTTCACATACCACATATGGATCCACCAGTGTCATTGAAATGTGTGTTCTCTACAGAGACCACACATGGATCCACCAGTGTCATTGCATGTGTGTTATTTTTAGTAACAACAACCAGAGTCATTGAAATGTGTGTTCTTTTCACATACCACCTATGGATCCACCAGTGTCATTGCATGTGTGTTCTTTTTAGTAACAACAACCAGAGTCATTGAAATGTGTGTTCTTTTCACATACCACCTATGGATCCACCAGAGTCATTGCATGTGTGTTCTTTTCACAATCCACCCATGGATCCACCAATGTCATTGCATGTGTGTTCTTTTTAGTAACAACAATCAGAGTCATTGAAACGTGTGTTCTTTTCACATACCACCTATGGATCCACCAGTGTCATTGCATGTGTGTTTTTTCACTAACAACAACTAGAGTCATTGCATGTGTGTTTTTTCACAATCCACCAGTGTCATTGAAATGTGTGTTCTCTACAGAGACCACACATGGATCCACCAGTGTCATTGCATGTGTGTTCTTTTTAGTAACAACAACCATAGTCATAGAAATGTGTGTTCTTTTCACATACCACATATGGATCCACCAATGTCATTGCATGTGTGTTCTTTTTAGTAACAACAACCAGAGTCATTGAAATGCGTGTTCTTTTCACATACCGACTATGGATCCACCAGTGTCATTGCATGTGTGTTCTTTTCACTAACAACAACCAGAGTCATTGCATGTGTTTTTTTCACATACCACATATGGATCCACCAGTGTCATTGAAATGTGTGTTCTCTATAGAGACCACCCGTGGATCCACCAGTGTCATTGCATGTATGTTCTTCTCACTAACAACAACTAGAGTCATTGCATGTGTGCTCTTTTCACAATCCACACATCGATCCACCAGTGTCATTGCATGTGTGTTCTTTTTACTAACAACAACTGGAGTCATTGCATGTGTGCTCTTTTCACAATCCACCTATGGATCCACCAGTGTCATTGCATGTGTGTTCTTTTTAATAACAACAACCAGTGTCATTGCATGTGTGTTCTTTTCACTAACAACAACTGGAGTCATTGCATGTGTGCTCTTTTCACAATCCACCTATGGATCCACCAGTGTCATTGCATGTGTGTTCTTTTTACTAACAACAACCAGAGTCATTTCATGACTGTTATTCACACATACCACCTATGGATCCACCAGTGTCATTGCATGTCTATTCTTCTCACAATCCACACATGGATCCACCAGTGTCATTGCATGTGTGTTCTTTTTACTAACAACAATCAGTGTCATTGCATGTGTGTTCTCTTCACAATCCAAATATGGATCCACCAGTGTCATTGCATGTGTGTTGTTTTTAGTAACAACAACAAGTGTCATTGCATGTGTGTTCTCTTCAGAGACCACACATGGATCCACCGGTGTCATTGCATGTGTGTTCTTTTCACTAACAACTACTGGAGTCATTGCATGTGTTTTCTTTTCACTAACAACAACTGGAGTCATTGCATGTGTGTTCTTTTCACATACCACATATGGATCCACCAGTGTCATTTAAATGTGTGTTCTCTACAGAGACCACACATGGATCCACCAGTGTCATTGCATGTGTGTTATTTTTAGTAACAACAACCAGAGTCATTGAAATGTGTGTTCTTTTCACATACCACATATGGATCCACCAGTGTCGTTGCATTTGTGTTCTTTTCACAATCTACCCATGGATCCACCAGTGTCATTGCATGTGTGTTCTTTTTAGTAACAACAACCAGAGTCATTGGAATGTGTGTTCTTTTCACTAACAACAACTGGAGTCATTGCATGTGTGCTCTTTTCACAATCCACCTATGGATCCACCAGTGTCATTGCATGTGTGTTCTTTTTACTAACGGCAACCAGACTCATTTCATGGCTGTTCTTCTCACATACCACCTATGGATCCACCAGTGTCATTGCATGTCTGTTCTTCTCACAATCCACACATGGATCCATTAGTGTCATTGCATGTGTGTTCTTTTTACTAACAACAACCAGTGTCATTGCATGTGTGTTCTCTTCACAATCCACACATGGATCCACCAGTGTTATTGCATGTGTGTTCTTTTTAGTAACAACAACCAGTGTCATTGCATGTGTGTTCTCTTCAGAGACCACACATGGATCCACCAGTGTCATTGCATGTATGTTCTTTTCACTAACAACAACTAGAGTCATTGCATGTGTGTTCTTTTCACATACCACATGAGGATCCACCAGTATCATTGCTTGTGTGCTCTTTTCACAATCCACCCATGGATCCACCAGTGTCATTGCATGTGTGTTATTTTTAGTAACAACAATCAGAGTCATTAAAATGTGTGTTCTTTTCACATACCACCTATGGATCCACCAGTGTCATTGCATGTGTGTTCATTTCACTAACAACAACTAGAGTCATTGCATGTGTGTTCTTTTCACATACCACATATGGATCCACCAGTGTCATTGAAATGTGTGTTCTCTACAGAGACCACACATGGATCCACCAGTGTCATTGCATGTGTGTTATTTTTAGTAACAACAACCAGAGTCATTGAAATGTGTGTTCTTTTCACATACCACATATGGATTCACCAATGTCATTGCATGTGTGTTCTTTTCACAATCCACCCATGGATCCACCAATGTCATTGCATGTGTGTTCTTTTTAGTAACAACAACCAGAGTCATTGAAATGTGTGTTCTTTTCACATACCACCTATGGATCCACCAGTGTCATTGCATGTGTGTTCTTTTCACTAACAACAACCAGAGTCATTGCATGTGTGTTTTTTTCACATACCACATATGGATCCACCCGTATCATTGAAATGTGTGTTCTATACAAAGACCACACATGGATCCACCAGTGTCATTGCATGTATGTTCTTCTCACTAACAACAACTAGAGTCATTGCATGTGTGCTCTTTTCACATACCACATATGGATCCACCAGTGTCATTGCATGTGTGCTGTTTTCACAATCCACCCATGGATCCACCAGTGTCATTGCATGTGTGTTATTTTTAGTAACAACAACCAGAGTCATTGAAATGTGTGTTCTTTTCACATACCACCTATGGATCCACCAGTGTCATTGCATGTGTGTTCTTTTCACTAACAACAACCAGCGTCATTGCATGTGTGTTCTTTTCACATACCACATATGGATCCACCAGTGTCATTGAAATGTTTGTTCTCTACAGAGACCACACATGGATCCACCAGTGTCATTGCATGTGTGTTATTTTTAGTAACAACAAAACCAGAGTCATTGAAATGTGTGTTATTTTCACATACCACCTATGGATCCACTAGTGTCATTGCATGTGTGTTCTTTTCACTAACAACAACCAGAGTCATTGCATCTGTGTTTTTTTCACAATCCACCTATGGATCCACCAGTATCATTGAAATGTGTGTTCTCTACAAAGACCACACATGGATCCACTAGTGTCATTGCATGTATGTTCTTTTCACTAACAACAACTGGAGTCATTGCATGTGTGTTCTTTTCACATACCACATATGGATCCACCAGTGTCATCGCATGTGTGCTGTTTTCACAATCCACCCATGGATCCACCAGTGTCATTGCATGTGTGTTATTTTTAGTAACAACAACCAGAGTCATTGAAATGTGTGTTCTTTTCACATACCACCTATGGATCCACCAGTGTCATTGCATGTGTGTTCTTTTCACTAACAACAACCAGCGTCATTGCATGTGTGTTCTTTTCACATACCACATATGGATCCACCAGTGTCATTGAAATGTGTGTTCTCTACAGAGACCACACATGGATCCACCAGTGTCATTGCATGTGTGTTATTTTTAGTAACAACAACCAGAGTCATTGAAATGTGTGTTCTTTTCACATACCGCCTATGGATCCACCAGTGTCATTGCATGTGTGTTCTTTTTAGTAACAACAACTAGAGTCATTGAAATGTGTGTTCTTTTCACATACCACCTATGGATCCACCAGTGTCATTGCATGTGTGTTCTTTTCACTAACAACAACCAGAGTCATTGCATGTGTGTTTTTTTCACAATCCACCTATGGATCCACCAGTATCATTGAAATGTGTGTTCTCTACAAAGACCACACATGGATCCACCGGTGTCATTGCATGTATGTTCTTTTCACTAACAACAACTGGAGTCATTGCATGTGTGTTCTTTTCACATACCACATATGGATCCACCAGTGTCATTTAAATGTGTGTTCTCTACAGAGACCACACATGGATCCACCAGTGTCATTGCATGTGTGTTATTTTTAGTAACAACAACCAGAGTCATTGAAATGTGTGTTCTTTTCACATACCACATATGGATCCACCAGTGTCGTTGCATTTGTGTTCTTTTCACAATCTACCCATGGATCCACCAGTGTCATTGCATGTGTGTTCTTTTTAGTAACAACAACCAGAGTCATTGGAATGTGTGTTCTTTTCACTAACAACAACTGGAGTCATTGCATGTGTGCTCTTTTCACAATCCACCTATGGATCCACCAGTGTCATTGCATGTGTGTTCTTTTTACTAACGGCAACCAGACTCATTTCATGGCTGTTCTTCTCACATACCACCTATGGATCCACCAGTGTCATTGCATGTCTGTTCTTCTCACAATCCACACATGGATCCATTAGTGTCATTGCATGTGTGTTCTTTTTACTAACAACAACCAGTGTCATTGCATGTGTGTTCTCTTCACAATCCACACATGGATCCACCAGTGTTATTGCATGTGTGTTCTTTTTAGTAACAACAACCAGTGTCATTGCATGTGTGTTCTCTTCAGAGACCACACATGGATCCACCAGTGTCATTGCATGTATGTTCTTTTCACTAACAACAACTAGAGTCATTGCATGTGTGTTCTTTTCACATACCACATGAGGATCCACCAGTATCATTGCTTGTGTGCTCTTTTCACAATCCACCCATGGATCCACCAGTGTCATTGCATGTGTGTTATTTTTAGTAACAACAATCAGAGTCATTAAAATGTGTGTTCTTTTCACATACCACCTATGGATCCACCAGTGTCATTGCATGTGTGTTCATTTCACTAACAACAACTAGAGTCATTGCATGTGTGTTCTTTTCACATACCACATATGGATCCACCAGTGTCATTGAAATGTGTGTTCTCTACAGAGACCACACATGGATCCACCAGTGTCATTGCATGTGTGTTATTTTTAGTAACAACAACCAGAGTCATTGAAATGTGTGTTCTTTTCACATACCACATATGGATTCACCAATGTCATTGCATGTGTGTTCTTTTCACAATCCACCCATGGATCCACCAATGTCATTGCATGTGTGTTCTTTTTAGTAACAACAACCAGAGTCATTGAAATGTGTGTTGTTTTCACATACCACCTATGGATCCACCAGTGTCATTGCATGTGTGTTCTTTTCACTAACAACAACCAGAGTCATTGCATGTGTGTTTTTTTCACATACCACATATGGATCCACCCGTATCATTGAAATGTGTGTTCTATACAAAGACCACACATGGATCCACCAGTGTCATTGCATGTATGTTCTTCTCACTAACAACAACTAGAGTCATTGCATGTGTGCTCTTTTCACATACCACATATGGATCCACCAGTGTCATTGCATGTGTGCTGTTTTCACAATCCACCCATGGATCCACCAGTGTCATTGCATGTGTGTTATTTTTAGTAACAACCAGAGTCATTGAAATGTGTGTTCTTTTCACATACCACCTATGGATCCACCAGTGTCATTGCATGTGTGTTCTTTTCACTAACAACAACCAGCGTCATTGCATGTGTGTTCTTTTCACATACCACATATGGATCCACCAGTGTCATTGAAATGTTTGTTCTCTACAGAGACCACACATGGATCCACCAGTGTCATTGCATGTGTGTTATTTTTAGTAACAACAAAACCAGAGTCATTGAAATGTGTGTTATTTTCACATACCACCTATGGATCCACTAGTGTCATTGCATGTGTGTTCTTTTCACTAACAACAACCAGAGTCATTGCATCTGTGTTTTTTTCACAATCCACCTATGGATCCACCAGTATCATTGAAATGTGTGTTCTCTACAAAGACCACACATGGATCCACTAGTGTCATTGCATGTATGTTCTTTTCACTAACAACAACTGGAGTCATTGCATGTGTGTTCTTTTCACATACCACATATGGATCCACCAGTGTCATCGCATGTGTGCTGTTTTCACAATCCACCCATGGATCCACCAGTGTCATTGCATGTGTGTTATTTTTAGTAATAACAACCAGAGTCATTGAAATGTGTGTTCTTTTCACATACCACCTATGGATCCACCAGTGTCATTGCATGTGTGTTCTTTTCACTAACAACAACCAGCGTCATTGCATGTGTGTTCTTTTCACATACCACATATGGATCCACCAGTGTCATTGAAATGTGTGTTCTCTACAGAGACCACACATGGATCCACCAGTGTCATTGCATGTGTGTTATTTTTAGTAACAACAACCAGAGTCATTGAAATGTGTGTTCTTTTCACATACCGCCTATGGATCCACCAGTGTCATTGCATGTGTGTTCTTTTTAGTAACAACAACTAGAGTCATTGAAATGTGTGTTCTTTTCACATACCACCTATGGATCCACCAGTGTCATTGCATGTGTGTTCTTTTCACTAACAACAACCAGAGTCATTGCATGTGTGTTTTTTTCACAATCCACCTATGGATCCACCAGTATCATTGAAATGTGTGTTCTCTACAAAGACCACACATGGATCCACCGGTGTCATTGCATGTATGTTCTTTTCACTAACAACAACTAGAGTCATTGCATGTGTGTTCTTTTCACATACCACATATGGATCCACCAGTGTCATTGCATGTGTGATGTTTTCACAAATCACCCATGGATCCACCAGTGTCATTGCATGTGTGTTATTTTTAGTAACAATAACCAGAGTCATTGAAATGTGTGTTCTTTTCAGATACCACCTATGGATCCACCAGTGTCATTGCATGTGTGTTCTTTTCACTAACAACAACCAGCGTCATTGCATGTGTGTTCTTTTCACATACCACATATGGATCCACCAGTGTCATTGAAATGTGTGTTCTCTACAGAGACCGCACATGGATCCACCAGTGTCATTGCATGTGTGTTATTTTTAGTAACAACAACCAGAGTCATTGAAATGTGTGTTCTTTTCACATACCACCTATGGATCCACCAGTGTCATTGCATGTGTGTTCTTTTCACAATCCACCCATGGATCCACCAATGTCATTGCATGTGTGTTCTTTTTAGTAACAACAACCAGAGTCATTGAAATGTGTGTTCTTTTCACATACCACCTATGGATCCACCAGTGTCATTGCATGTGTGTTATTTTCACTAACAACAAGCAGAGTCATTGCATGTGTGTTTTTTTCACTATCCACCAGTGTCATTGAAATGTGTGTTCTCTATAGAGACCACACATGGATCCACCAGTGTCATTGCATGTGTGTTCTTTTTAGTAACAACAACCATAGTCATTGAAATGTGTGTTCTTTTCACATACCACATATGGATCCACCAATGTCATTGCATGTGTGTTCTTTTCACAATCCACCCATGGATCCACCAATGTCATTGCATGTGTGTTCTTTTCAGTAACAACCAGAGTCATTGAAATGCGTGTTCTTTTCACATACCACCTATGGATCCACCAGTGTCATTGCATGTGTGTTCTTTTCACTAACAACAACCAGAGTCATTGCATGTGTTTTTTTTTCACATACCACATATGGATCCACCAGTGTCATTGAAATGTGTGTTCTCTACAGAGACCACCCGTGAATCCACCAGTGTCATTGCATGTATGTTCTTCTCACTAACAACAACGAGAGTCATTGCATGTGTGCTCTTTTCACAATCCACACATCGATCCACCAGTGTCATTGCATGTGTGTTCTTTTTACTAACAACAACTGGAGTCATTGCATGTGTGCTCTTTTCACAATCCACCTATGGATCCACCAGTGTCATTGCATGTGTGTTCTTTTTAATAACAACAACCAGTGTCATTGCATGTGTGTTCTTTTCACTAACAACAACTGGAGTCATTGCATGTGTGCTCTTTTCACAATCCACCTATGGATCCACCAGTGTCATTGCATGTGTGTTCTTTTTACTAACAACAACCAGAGTCATTTCATGGCTGTTATTCACACATACCACCTATGGATCCAGCAGTGTCATTGCATGTCTATTCTTCTCACAATCCACACATGGATCCACCAGTGTCATTGCATGTGTGTTCTTTTTACTAACAACAATCAGTGTCATTGCATGTGTGTTCTCTTCACAATCCAAATATGGATCCACCAGTGTCATTGCATGTGTGTTCTTTTTAGTAACAACAACAAGTGTCATTGCATGTGTGTTCTCTTCAGAGACCACACATGGATCCACCGGTGTCATTGCATGTGTGTTCTTTTCACTAACAACTACTGGAGTCATTGCATGTGTTTTCTTTTCACTAACAACAACTGGAGTCATTGCATGTGTGTTCTTTTCACATACCACATATGGATCCACCAGTGTCATTTAAATGTGTGTTCTCTACAGAGACCACACATGGATCCACCAGTGTCATTGCATGTGTGTTATTTTTAGTAACAACAACCAGAGTCATTGAAATGTGTGTTCTTTTCACATACCACATATGGATCCACCAGTGTCGTTGCATTTGTGTTCTTTTCACAATCTACCCATGGATCCACCAGTGTCATTGCATGTGTGTTCTTTTTAGTAACAACAACCAGAGTCATTGGAATGTGTGTTCTTTTCACTAACAACAACTGGAGTCATTGCATGTGTGCTCTTTTCACAATCCACCTATGGATCCACCAGTGTCATTGCATGTGTGTTCTTTTTACTAACGGCAACCAGACTCATTTCATGGCTGTTCTTCTCACATACCACCTATGGATCCACCAGTGTCATTGCATGTCTGTTCTTCTCACAATCCACACATGGATCCATTAGTGTCATTGCATGTGTGTTCTTTTTACTAACAACAACCAGTGTCATTGCATGTGTGTTCTCTTCACAATCCACACATGGATCCACCAGTGTTATTGCATGTGTGTTCTTTTTAGTAACAACAACCAGTGTCATTGCATGTGTGTTCTCTTCAGAGACCACACATGGATCCACCAGTGTCATTGCATGTATGTTCTTTTCACTAACAACAACTAGAGTCATTGCATGTGTGTTCTTTTCACATACCACATAAGGATCCACCAGTATCATTGCTTGTGTGCTCTTTTCACAATCCACCCATGGATCCACCAGTGTCATTGCATGTGTGTTATTTTTAGTAACAACAATCAGAGTCATTAAAATGTGTGTTCTTTTCACATACCACCTATGGATCCACCAGTGTCATTGCATGTGTGTTCATTTCACTAACAACAACTAGAGTCATTGCATGTGTGTTCTTTTCACATACCACATATGGATCCACCAGTGTCATTGAAATGTGTGTTCTCTACAGAGACCACACATGGATCCACCAGTGTCATTGCATGTGTGTTATTTTTAGTAACAACAACCAGAGTCATTGAAATGTGTGTTCTTTTCACATACCACATATGGATTCACCAATGTCATTGCATGTGTGTTCTTTTCACAATCCACCCATGGATCCACCAATGTCATTGCATGTGTGTTCTTTTTAGTAACAACAACTAGAGTCATTGAAATGTGTGTTCTTTTCACATACCACCTATGGATCCACCAGTGTCATTGCATGTGTGTTCTTTTCACTAACAACAACCAGAGTCATTGCATGTGTGTTTTTTTCACATACCACATATGGATCCACCCGTATCATTGAAATGTGTGTTCTATACAAAGACCACACATGGATCCACCAGTGTCATTGCATGTATGTTCTTCTCACTAACAACAACTAAAGTCATTGCATGTGTGCTCTTTTCACATACCACATATGGATCCACCAGTGTCATTGCATGTGTGCTGTTTTCACAATCCACCCATGGATCCACCAGTGTCATTGCATGTGTGTTATTTTTAGTAACAACAACCAGAGTCATTGAAATGTGTGTTCTTTTCACATACCACCTATGGATCCACCAGTGTCATTGCATGTGTGTTCTTTTCACTAACAACAACCAGCGTCATTGCATGTGTGTTCTTTTCACATACCACATATGGATCCACCAGTGTCATTGAAATGTTTGTTCTCTACAGAGACCACACATGGATCCACCAGTGTCATTGCATGTGTGTTATTTTTAGTAACAACAAAACCAGAGTCATTGAAATGTGTGTTATTTTCACATACCACCTATGGATCCACTAGTGTCATTGCATGTGTGTTCTTTTCACTAACAACAACCAGAGTCATTGCATCTGTGATTTTTTCACAATCCACCTATGGATCCACCAGTATCATTGAAATGTGTGTTCTCTACAAAGACCACACATGGATCCACTAGTGTCATTGCATGTATGTTCTTTTCACTAACAACAACTGGAGTCATTGCATGTGTGTTCTTTTCACATACCACATATGTATCCACCAGTGTCATCGCATGTGTGCTGTTTTCACAATCCACCCATGGATCCACCAGTGTCATTGCATGTGTGTTATTTTTAGTAACAACAACCAGAGTCATTGAAATGTGTGTTCTTTTCACATACCACCTATGGATCCACCAGTGTCATTGCATGTGTGTTCTTTTCACTAACAACAACCAGCGTCATTGCATGTGTGTTCTTTTCACATACCACATATGGATCCACCAGTGTCATTGAAATGTGTGTTCTCTACAGAGACCACACATGGATCCACCAGTGTCATTGCATGTGTGTTATTTTTAGTAACAACAACCAGAGTCATTGAAATGTGTGTTCTTTTCACATACCGCCTATGGATCCACCAGTGTCATTGCATGTGTGTTCTTTTTAGTAACAACAACCAGAGTCATTGAAATGTGTGTTCTTTTCACATACCACCTATGGATCCACCAGTGTCATTGCATGTGTGTTCTTTTCACTAACAACAACCAGAGTCATTGCATGTGTGTTTTTTTCACAATCCACCTATGGATCCACCAGTATCATTGAAATGTGTGTTCTCTACAAAGACCACACATGGATCCACCGGTGTCATTGCATGTATGTTCTTTTCACTAACAACAACTAGAGTCATTGCATGTGTGTTCTTTTCACATACCACATATGGATCCACCAGTGTCATTGCATGTGTGCTGTTTTCACAAATCACCCATGGATCCACCAGTGTCATTGCATGTGTGTTATTTTTAGTAACAATAACCAGAGTCATTGAAATGTGTGTTCTTTTCAGATACCACCTATGGATCCACCAGTGTCATTGCATGTGTGTTCTTTTCACTAACAACAACCAGCGTCATTGCATGTGTGTTCTTTTCACATACCACATATGGATCCACCAGTGTCATTGAAATGTGTGTTCTCTACAGAGACCGCACATGGATCCACCAGTGTCATTGCATGTGTGTTATTTTTAGTAACAACAACCAGAGTCATTGAAATGTGTGTTCTTTTCACATACCACCTATGGATCCACCAGTGTCATTGCATGTGTGTTCTTTTCACAATCCACCCATGGATCCACCAATGTCATTGCATGTGTGTTCTTTTTAGTAACAACAACCAGAGTCATTGAAATGTGTGTTCTTTTCACATACCACCTATGGATCCACCAGTGTCATTGCATGTGTGTTATTTTCACTAACAACAAGCAGAGTCATTGCATGTGTGTTTTTTTCACTATCCACCAGTGTCATTGAAATGTGTGTTCTCTATAGAGACCACACATGGATCCACCAGTGTCATTGCATGTGTGTTCTTTTTAGTAACAACAACCATAGTCATTGAAATGTGTGTTCTTTTCACATACCACATATGGATCCACCAATGTCATTGCATGTGTGTTCTTTTCACAATCCACCCATGGATCCACCAATGTCATTGCATGTGTGTTCTTTTCAGTAACAACCAGAGTCATTGAAATGCGTGTTCTTTTCACATACCACCTATGGATCCACCAGTGTCATTGCATGTGTGTTCTTTTCACTAACAACAACCAGAGTCATTGCATGTGTTTTTTTTCACATACCACATATGGATCCACCAGTGTCATTGAAATGTGTGTTCTCTACAGAGACCACCCGTGAATCCACCAGTGTCATTGCATGTATGTTCTTCTCACTAACAACAACGAGAGTCATTGCATGTGTGCTCTTTTCACAATCCACACATCGATCCACCAGTGTCATTGCATGTGTGTTCTTTTTACTAACAACAACTGGAGTCATTGCATGTGTGCTCTTTTCACAATCCACCTATGGATCCACCAGTGTCATTGCATGTGTGTTCTTTTTAATAACAACAACCAGTGTCATTGCATGTGTGTTCTTTTCACTAACAACAACTGGAGTCATTGCATGTGTGCTCTTTTCACAATCCACCTATGGATCCACCAGTGTCATTGCATGTGTGTTCTTTTTACTAACAACAACCAGAGTCATTTCATGGCTGTTATTCACACATACCACCTATGGATCCACCAGTGTCATTGCATGTCTATTCTTCTCACAATCCACACATGGATCCACCAGTGTCATTGCATGTGTGTTCTTTTTACTAACAACAATCAGTGTCATTGCATGTGTGTTCTCTTCACAATCCAAATATGGATCCACCAGTGTCATTGCATGTGTGTTCTTTTTAGTAACAACAACAAGTGTCATTGCATGTGTGTTCTCTTCAGAGACCACACATGGATCCACCGGTGTCATTGCATGTGTGTTCTTTTCACTAACAACTACTGGAGTCATTGCATGTGTTTTCTTTTCACTAACAACAACTGGAGTCATTGCATGTGTGTTCTTTTTACTAACAACAACTAGAGTCATTTCATGGTTGTTCTTCTCACATACCACCTTTGGATCCACCAGTGTCATTGCATGTGTGTTTTCTTCACAATCCACACATGGATCCACCAGTGTCATTGCATGTGTGCTCCTTTTAGTAACAACAGCCAATGTCATTGCATGTGTGTTCTCTTCAGAGACCACACATGGATCCACGAGTGTCATTGCATGTGTGTTCTTTTTACTAGCAACAACCAGAGTCATTGAAATGTGTGCTCTCTTTAGAGACCACACATGGATCCACCGGTGTCATTGCATGTATATTCTTTTCACTAACAACAAGTAGAGTCATTGCATGTGTGTGTTTTCACTAACAACAACTGGAGTCATTGCATGTGTGTTCTTTTTACTAACAACAACCAGAGTCATTGAAATGTCTGCTCTCTTCAGAGACCACACATGGATCCACCGGTTTCATTGCATGTGTGCTCTTTTCACTAACAACAACTGGAGTCATTGCATGTGTGTTCTTTTCACATACAACATATGGATCCACCAGTGTCATTGCATGTGTGCTCTTTTCACAATCCACCCATGGATCCACCAGTGTGATTGCATGTGTGTTATTTTTAGTAACAACAACCAGAGTCATTGAAATGTGTGTTCTTTTCACATACCTCCTATGGATCCACCAGTGTCATTACATGTGTGTTCTTTTCACTAACAACAACCAGCGTCATTGCATGTGTGTTCTTTTCACATACCACATATGGATCCACCAGTGTCATTGAAATGTGTGTTCTCTACAGAGACCACACATGGATCCACCAGTGTCATTGCATGTGTGTTATTTTTAGTAACAACAACCAGAGTCATTGAAATGTGTGTTCTTTTCACATACCACCTATGGATCCACCAGTGTCATTGCATGTGTGTTCTTTTTAGTAACAACAACCAGAGTCATTGAAATGTGTGTTCTTTTCACATACCACCTATGGATCCACCAGAGTCATTGCATGTGTGTTCTTTTCACAATCCACCCATGGATCCACCAATGTCATTGCATGTGTGTTCTTTTTAGTAACAACAACCAGAGTCATTGAAACGTGTGTTCTTTTCACATACCACCTATGGATCCACCAGTGTCATTGCATGTGTGTTTTTTCACTAACAACAACCAGAGTCATTGCATGTGTGTTTTTTCACAATCCACCAGTGTCATTGAAATGTGTGTTCTCTACAGAGACCACACATGGATCCACCAGTGTCATTGCATGTGTGTTCTTTTTAGTAACAACAACCATAGTCATAGAAATGTGTGTTCTTTTCACATACCACATATGGATCCACCAATGTCATTGCATGTGTGTTCTTTTCACAATCCACCCATGGATCCACCAATGTCATTGCATGTGTGTTCTTTTTAGTAACAACAACCAGAGTCATTGAAATGCGTGTTCTTTTCACATACCGACTATGGATCCACCAGTGTCATTGCATGTGTGTTCTTTTCACTAACAACAACCAGAGTCATTGCATGTGTTTTTTTTCACATACCACATATGGATCCACCAGTGTCATTGAAATGTGTGTTCTCTACAGAGACCACCCGTGGATCCACCAGTGTCATTGCATGTATGTTCTTCTCACTAACAACAACTAGAGTCATTGCATGTGTGCTCTTTTCACAATCCACACATCGATCCACCAGTGTCATTGCATGTGTGTTCTTTTTACTAACAACAACTGGAGTCATTGCATGTGTGCTCTTTTCACAATCCACCTATGGATCCACCAGTGTCATTGCATGTGTGTTCTTTTTAATAACAACAACCAGTGTCATTGCATGTGTGTTCTTTTCACTAACAACAACTGGAGTCATTGCATGTGTGCTCTTTTCACAATCCACCTATGGATCCACCAGTGTCATTGCATGTGTGTTCTTTTTACTAACAACAACCAGAGTCATTTCATGACTGTTATTCACACATACCACCTATGGATCCACCAGTGTCATTGCATGTCTATTCTTCTCACAATCCACACATGGATCCACCAGTGTCATTGCATGTGTGTTCTTTTTACTAACAACAATCAGTGTCATTGCATGTGTGTTCTCTTCACAATCCAAATATGGATCCACCAGTGTCATTGCATGTGTGTTCTTTTTAGTAACAACAACAAGTGTCATTGCATGTGTGTTCTCTTCAGAGACCACACATGGATCCACCGGTGTCATTGCATGTGTGTTCTTTTCACTAACAACTACTGGAGTCATTGCATGTGTTTTCTTTTCACTAACAACAACTGGAGTCATTGCATGTGTGTTCTTTTTACTAACAACAACCAGAGTCATTTCATGGTTGTTCTTCTCACATACCACCTTTGGATCCACCAGTGTCATTGCATGTGTGTTCTCTTCACAATCCACACATGGATCCACCAGTGTCATTGCATGTGTGCTCCTTTTAGTAACAACAGCCAGTGTCATTGCATGTGTGTTCTCTTCAGAGACCACACATGGATCCACGAGTGTCATTGCATGTGTGTTCTTTTTACTAGCAACAACCAGAGTCATTGAAATGTGTGCTCTCTTTAGAGACCACACATGGATCCACCGGTGTCATTGCATGTATATTCTTTTCACTAACAACAAGTAGAGTCATTGCATGTGTGTGTTTTAACTAACAACAACTGGAGTCATTGCATGTGTGTTCTTTTTACTAACAACAACCAGAGTCATTGAAATGTCTGCTCTCTTCAGAGACCACACATGGATCCACCGGTTTCATTGCATGTGTGCTCTTTTCACTAACAACAACTGGAGTCATTGCATGTGTGTTCTTTTCACATACCACGTATGGATCCACCAGTGTCATTGCATGTGTGCTCTTTTCACAATCCACCCATGGATCCACCAGTGTGATTGCATGTGTGTTATTTTTAGTAACCACAACCAGAGTCATTGAAATGTGTGTTCTTTTCACATACCACCTATGGATCCACCAGTGTCATTGCATGTGTGTTCTTTTCACAATCCACCCATGGATCCACCAATGTCATTGCATGTGTGTTCTTTTTAGTAACAACAACCAGAGTCATTGAAATGTGTGTTCTTTTCACATACCACCTATGGATCCACTAGTGTCTTTGCATGTGTGTTATTTTCACTAACAACAACCAGAGTTATTGCATGTGTGTTTTTTTCACAATCCACCAGTGTCATTGAAATGTGTGTTCTCTATAGAGACCACACATGGATCCACCAGTGTCATTGCATGTGTGTTCTTTTTAGTAACAACAACCATAGTCATTGAAATATGTGTTCTTTTCACATACCACATATGGATCCACCAATGTCATTGCATGTGTGTTCTTTTCACAATCCACCCATGGATCCACCAATGTCATTGCATGTGTGTTCTTTTTAGTAACAACAACCAGAGTCATTGAAATGTGTGTTCTTTTCACATACCACCTATGGATCCACCAGTGTCATTGCATGTGTGTTCTTTTCACTAACAACAACCAGAGTCATTGCATGTGTTTTTTTTCACATACCACATATGGATCCACCAGTGTCATTGAAATGTGTGTTCTCTACAGAGACCACCCGTGGATCCACCAGTGTCATTGCATGTATGTTCTTCTCACTAACAACAACTAGAGTCATTGCATGTGTGCTCTTTTCACAATCCACACATCGATCCACCAGTGTCATTGCATGTGTGTTCTTTTTACTAACAACAACTGGAGTCATTGCATGTGTGCTCTTTTCACAATCCACCTATGGATCCACTAGTGTCATTGCATGTGTGTTCTTTTTACTAACAACAACCAGTGTCATTGCATGTGTGTTCTTTTCACTAACAACAACTGGAGTCATTGCATGTGTGCTCTTTTCACAATCCACCTATGGATCCACCAGTGTCATTGCATGTGTGTTCTTTTTACTAACAACAACCAGAGTCATTTCACGGCTGTTATTCACACATACCACCTATGGATCCACCAGTGTCATTGCATGTCTATTCTTCTCACAATCCACACATGGATCCACCAGTGTCATTGCATGTGTGTTCTTTTTACTAACAACAATCAGTGTCATTGCATGTGTGTTCTCTTCACAATCCAAATATGGATCCACCAGTGTCATTGCATGTGTGTTCTTTTTAGTAACAACAACAAGTGTCATTGCATGTGTGTTCTCTTCAGAGACCACACATGGATCCACCGGTGTCATTGCATGTGTGTTCTTTTCACTAACAACTACTGGAGTCATTGCATGTGTTTTCTTTTCACTAACAACAACTGGAGTCATTGCATGTGTGTTCTTTTTACTAACAACAACCAGAGTCATTTCATGGTTGTTCTTCTCACATACCACCTTTGGATCCACCAGTGTCATTGCATGTGTGTTCTCTTCACAATCCACACATGGATCCACCAGTGTCATTGCATGTGTGCTCCTTTTAGTAACAATAGCCAGTGTCATTGCATGTGTGTTCTCTTCAGAGACCACACATGGATCCACGAGTGTCATTGCATGTGTGTTCTTTTTACTAGCAACAACCAGAGTCATTGAAATGTGTGCTCTCTTTAGAGACCACACATGGATCCACCGGTGTCATTGCATGCATATTCTTTTCACTAACAACAAGTAGAGTCATTGCATGTGTGTGTTTTCACTAACAACAACTGGAGTCATTGCATGTGTGTTCTTTTTACTAACAACAACCAGAGTCATTGAAATGTCTGCTCTCTTCAGAGACCACACATGGATGCACCGGTTTCATTGCATGTGTGCTTTTTTCACTAACAACAACTGGAGTCATTGCATGTGTGTTCTTTTCACATACCACGTATGGATCCACCAGTGTCATTGCATGTGTGCTCTTTTCACAATCCACCCATGGATCCACCAGTGTGATTGCATGTGTGTTATTTTTAGTAACAACAACCAGAGTCATTGAAATGTGTGTTCTTTTCACATACCACCTATGGATCCACCAGTGTCATTGCATGTGTGTTCTTTTCACAATCCACCCATGGATCCACCAATGTCATTGCATGTGTGTTCTTTTTAGTAACAACAACCAGAGTCATTGAAACGTGTGTTCTTTTCACATACCACCTATGGATCCACCAGTGTCATTGCATGTGTGTTTTTTCACTAACAACAACCAGAGTCATTGCATGTGTGTTTTTTCACAATCCACCAGTGTCATTGAAATGTGTGTTCTCTACAGAGACCACACATGGATCCACCAGTGTCATTGCATGTGTGTTCTTTTTAGTAACAACAACCATAGTCATAGAAATGTGTGTTCTTTTCACATACCACATATGGATCCACCAATGTCATTGCATGTGTGTTCTTTTCACAATCCACCCATGGATCCACCAATGTCATTGCATGTGTGTTCTTTTTAGTAACAACAACCAGAGTCATTGAAATGCGTGTTCTTTTCACATACCGACTATGGATCCACCAGTGTCATTGCATGTGTGTTCTTTTCACTAACAACAACCAGAGTCATTGCATGTGTTTTTTTTCACATACCACATATGGATCCACCAGTGTCATTGAAATGTGTGTTCTCTACAGAGACCACCCGTGGATCCACCAGTGTCATTGCATGTATGTTCTTCTCACTAACAACAACTAGAGTCATTGCATGTGTGCTCTTTTCACAATCCACACATCGATCCACCAGTGTCATTGCATGTGTGTTCTTTTTACTAACAACAACTGGAGTCATTGCATGTGTGCTCTTTTCACAATCCACCTATGGATCCACCAGTGTCATTGCATGTGTGTTCTTTTTAATAACAACAACCAGTGTCATTGCATGTGTGTTCTTTTCACTAACAACAACTGGAGTCATTGCATGTGTGCTCTTTTCACAATCCACCTATGGATCCACCAGTGTCACTGCATGTGTGTTCTTTTTACTAACAACAACCAGAGTCATTTCACGGCTGTTATTCACACATACCACCTATGGATCCACCAGTGTCATTGCATGTCTATTCTTCTCACAATCCACACATGGATCCACCAGTGTCATTGCATGTGTGTTCTTTTTACTAACAACAATCAGTGTCATTGCATGTGTGTTCTCTTCACAATCCAAATATGGATCCACCAGTGTCATTGCATGTGTGTTCTTTTTAGTAACAACAACAAGTGTCATTGCATGTGTGTTCTCTTCAGAGACCACACATGGATCCACCGGTGTCATTGCATGTGTGTTCTTTTCACTAACAACTACTGGAGTCATTGCATGTGTTTTCTTTTCACTAACAACAACTGGAGTCATTGCATGTGTGTTCTTTTTACTAACAACAACCAGAGTCATTTCATGGTTGTTCTTCTCACATACCACCTTTGGATCCACCAGTGTCATTGCATGTGTGTTCTCTTCACAATCCACACATGGATCCACCAGTGTCATTGCATGTGTGCTCCTTTTAGTAACAACAGCCGGTGTCATTGCATGTGTGTTCTCTTCAGAGACCACACATGGATCCACGAGTGTCATTGCATGTGTGTTCTTTTTACTAGCAACAACCAGAGTCATTGAAATGTGTGCTCTCTTTAGAGACCACACATGGATCCACCGGTGTCATTGCATGCATATTCTTTTCACTAACAACAAGTAGAGTCATTGCATGTGTGTGTTTTCACTAACAACAACTGGAGTCATTGCATGTGTGTTCTTTTTACTAACAACAACCAGAGTCATTGAAATGTCTGCTCTCTTCAGAGACCACACATGGATGCACCGGTTTCATTGCATGTGTGCTTTTTTCACTAACAACAACTGGAGTCATTGCATGTGTGTTCTTTTCACATACCACGTATGGATCCACCAGTGTCATTGCATGTGTGCTCTTTTCACAATCCACCCATGGATCCACCAGTGTGATTGCATGTGTGTTATTTTTAGTAACAACAACCAGAGTCATTGAAATGTGTGTTCTTTTCACATACCACCTATGGATCCACCAGTGTCATTGCATGTGTGTTCTTTTCACAATCCACCCATGGATCCACCAATGTCATTGCATGTGTGTTCTTTTTACTAACAACAACCAGAGTCATTGAAATGTGTGTTCTTTTCACATACCACCTATGGATCCACCAGTGTCATTGCATGTGTGTAATTTTCACTAACAACAACCAGAGTTATTGCATGTGTTTTTTTTTTGCAATCCACCAGTGTCATTGAAATGTGTGTTCTCTACAGAGACCACACATGGATCCACCAGTGTCATTGCATGTCTGTTCTTTTTAGTAACAACAACCATAGTCATTGAAATGTGTGTTCTTTTCACATACCACATATGGATCCACCAATGTCATTGCATGTGTGTTCTTTTCACAATCCACCCATGGATCCACCAATGTCATTGCATGTGTGTTCTTTTTAGTAACAACAACCAGAGTCATTGAAATGTGTGTTCTTTTCACATACCACCTATGGATCCACCAGTGTCATTGCATGTGTGTTCTTTTCACTAACAACAACCAGAGTCATTGCATGTGTTTTTTTTTCACATACCACATATGGATCCACCAGTGTCATTGAAATGTGTGTTCTCTACAGAGACCACCCGTGGATCCACCAGTGTCATTGCATGTATGTTCGTCTCACTAACAACAACTAGAGTCATTGCATGTGTGCTCTTTTCACAATCCACACATCGATCCACCAGTGTCATTGCATGTGTGTTCTTTTTACTAACAACAACTGGAGTCATTGCATGTGTGCTCTTTTCACAATCCACCTATGGATCCACTAGTGTCATTGCATGTGTGTTCTTTTTACTAACAACAACCAGTGTCATTGCATGTGTGTTCTATTCACTAACAACAACTGGAGTCATTGCATGTGTGCTCTTTTCACAATCCACCTATGGATCCACCAGTGTCATTGCATGTGTGTTCTTTTTACTAACAACAACCAGAGTCATTTCACGGCTGTTATTCACACATACCACCTATGGATCCACCAGTGTCATTGCATGTCTATTCTTCTCACAATCCACACATGGATCCACCAGTGTCATTGCATGTGTGTTCTTTTTACTAACAACAATCAGTGTCATTGCATGTGTGTTCTCTTCACAATCCAAATATGGATCCACCAGTGTCATTGCATGTGTGTTCTTTTTAGTAACAACAACAAGTGTCATTGCATGTGTGTTATCTTCAGAGACCACACATGGATCCACCGGTGTCATTGCATGTGTGTTCTTTTCACTAACAACTACTGGAGTCATTGCATGTGTTTTCTTTTCACTAACAACAACTGGAGTCATTGCATGTGTGTTCTTTTTACTAACAACAACCAGAGTCATTTCATGGTTGTTCTTCTCACATACCACCTTTGGATCCACCAGTGTCATTGCATGTGTGTTCTCTTCACAATCCACACATGGATCCACCAGTGTCATTGCATGTGTGCTCCTTTTAGTAACAACAGCCAGTGTCATTGCATGTGTGTTCTCTTCAGAGACCACACATGGATCCATGAGTGTCATTGCATGTGTGTTCTTTTTACTAGCAACAACCAGAGTCATTGAAATGTGGGCTCTCTTTAGAGACCACACATGGATCCACCGGTGTCATTGCATGTATATTCTTTTCACTAACAACAAGTAGAGTCATTGCATGTGTGTGTTTTCACTAACAACAACTGGATTCATTGCATGTGTGTTCTTTTTACTAACAACAACCAGAGTCATTGAAATGTCCGCTCTCTTCAGAGACCACACATGGATCAACCAGTTTCATTGCATGTGTGCTCTTTTCACTAACAACAACTAGAGTCATTGCATGTGTGTTCTTTTCACATACCACATATGGATCCACCAGTGTCATTGCATGTGTGCTCTTTTCACAATCCACCCATGGATCCACCAGTGTGATTGCATGTGTTTTATTTTTAGTAACGACAACCAGAGTCATTGAAATGTGTGTTCTTTTCACATACCACCTATGGATCCACCAGTGTCATTGCATGTGTGTTCTTTTCACAATCCACCCATGGATCCACCAATGTCATTGCATGTGTGTTCTTTTTAGTAACAACAACCAGAGTCATTGAAATGTGTGTTCTTTTCACATACCACCTATGGATCCACCAGTGTCATTGCATGTGTGTTATTTTCACTAACAACAACCAGAGTTATTGCATGTGTGTTTTTTCACAATCCACCAGTGTCATTGAAATGTGTGTTCTCTACAGAGACCACACATGGATCCACCAGTGTCATTGCATGTGTGTTCTTTTTAGTAACAACAACCATAGTCATTGAAATGTGTGTTCTTTTCACATACCACATATGGATCCACCAATGTCATTGCATGTGTGTTCTTTTCACAATCCACCCATGGATCCACCAATGTCATTGCATGTGTGTTCTTTTTAGTAACAACAACCAGAGTCATTGAAATGTGTGTTCTTTTCACATACCACCTATGGATCCACCAGTGTCATTGCATGTGTGTTCTTTTCACTAACAACAACCAGAGTCATTGCATGTGTTTTTTTTTCACATACCACATATGGATCCACCAGTGTCATTGAAATGTGTGTTCTCTACAAAGACCACCCGTGGATCCACCAGTGTCATTGCATGTATGTTCTTCTCACTAACAACAACTAGAGTCATTGCATGTGTGCTCTTTTCACAATTCACACATTGATCCACCAGTGTCATTGCATGTGTGTTCTTTTTACTAACAACAACTGGAGTCATTGCATGTGTGCTCTTTTCACAATCCACCTATGGATCCACTAGTGTCATTGCATGTGTTTTCTTTTTACTAACAACAACCAGTGTCATTGCATGTGTGTTCTTTTCACTAACAACAACTGGAGTCATTGCATGTGTGCTCTTTTCACAATCCACCTATGGATCCACCAGTGTCATTGCATGTGTGTTCTTTTTACTAAAACCAACCAGAGTCATTTCACGGCTGTTATTCACACGTACCACCTATGGATCCACCAGTGTCATTGCATGTCTATTCTTCTCACAATCCACACATGGATCCACCAGTGTCATTGCATGTGTGTTCTTTTTACTAACAACAATCAGTGTCATTGCATGTGTGTTCTCTTCACAATCCAAATATGGATCCACCAGTGTCATTGCATGTGTGTTCTTTTTAGTAACAACAACAAGTGTCATTGCATGTGTGTTCTCTTCAGAGACCACACATGGATCCACCGGTGTCATTGCATGTGTGTTCTTTTCACTAACAACTACTGGAGTCATTGCATGTGTTTTCTTTTCACTAACAACAACTGGAGTCATTGCATGTGTGTTCTTTTTACTAACAACAACCAGAGTCATTTCATGGTTGTTCTTCTCACATACCACCTTTGGATCCACCAGTGTCATTGCATGTGTGTTCTCTTCACAATCCACACATGGATCCACCAGTGTCATTGCATGTGTGCTCCTTTTAGTAACAACAGCCAGTGTCATTGCATGTGTGTTCTCTTCAGAGACCACACATGGATCCATGAGTGTCATTGCATGTGTGTTCTTTTTACTAGCAACAACCAGAGTCATTGAAATGTGTGCTCTCTTTAGAGACCACACATGGATCCACCGGTGTCATTGCATGTATATTCTTTTCACTAACAACAAGTAGAGTCATTGCATGTGTGTCTTTTCAATAACAACAACTGGATTCATTGCATGTGTGTTCTTTTTACTAACAACAACCAGAGTCATTGAAATGTCCGCTCTCTTCAGAGACCACACATGGATCCACCGGTTTCATTGCATGTGTGCTCTTTTCACTAACAACAACTGGAGTCATTGCATGTGTGTTCTTTTCACATACCACATATGGATCCACCAGTGTCATTGCATGTGTGCTCTTTTCACAATCCACCCATGGATCCACCAGTGTGATTGCATGTGTGTTATTTTTAGTAACGACAACTAGAGTCATTGAAATGTGTGTTCTTTTCACATACCACCTATGGATCCACCAGTGTCATTGCATGTGTGTTCTTTTCACAATCCACCCATGGATCCACCAATGTCATTGCATGTGTGTTCTTTTTAGTAACAACAACCAGAGTCATTGAAATGTGTGTTCTTTTCACATACCACCTATGGATCCACCAGTGTCGTTGCATGTGTGTTATTTTCACTAACAACAACCAGAGTTATTGCATGTGTGTTTTTTTCACAATCCACCAGTGTCATTGAAATGTGTGTTCTCTACAGAGACCACACATGGATCCACCAGTGTCATTGCATGTGTGTTCTTTTTAGTAACAACAACCATAGTCATTGAAATGTGTGTTCTTTTCACATACCACATATGGATCCACCAATGTCATTGCATGTGTGTTCTTTTCACAATCCACCCATTGATCCACCAATGTCATTGCATGTGTGTTCTTTTTAGTAACAACAACCAGAGTCATTGAAATGTGTGTTCTTTTCACATACCACCTATGGATCCACCAGTGTCATTGCATGTGTATTCTTTTCACTAACAACAACCAGAGTCATTGCATGTGTTTTTTTTCACATACCACATATGGATCCACCAGTGTCATTGAAATGTGTGTTCTCTACAGAGACCACCCGTGGATCCACCAGTGTCATTGCATGTATGTTCTTCTCACTAACAATAACTAGAGTCATTGCATGTGTGCTCTTTTCACAATCCACACATCGATCCACCAGTGTCATTGCATGTGTGTTCTTTTTACTAACAACAACTGGAGTCATTGCATGTGTGCTCTTTTCACAATCCACCTATGGATCCACTAGTGTCATTGCATGTGTGTTCTTTTTACTAACAACAACCAGTGTCATTGCATGTGTGTTCTTTTCACTAACAACAACTGTAGTCATTGCATGTGTGCTCTTTTCACAATCCACCTATGGATCCACCAGTGTCATTGCATGTGTGTTCTTTTTACTAACAACAACCAGAGTCATTTCACGGCTGTTATTCACACATACCACCTATGGATCCACCAGTGTCATTGCATGTCTATTCTTCTCACAATCCACACATGGATCCACCAGTGTCATTGCATGTGTGTTCTTTTTACTAACAACAATCAGTGTCATTGCATGTGTGTTCTCTTCACAATCCAAATATGGATCCACCAGTGTCATTGCATGTGTGTTCTTTTTAGTAACAACAACAAGTGTCATTGCATGTGTGTTCTCTTCAGAGACCACACATGGATCCACCGGTGTCATTGCATGTGTGTTCTCTTCAGAGACCACACATGGATCCACCGGTGTCATTGCATGTGTGTTCTTTTCACTAACAACTACTGGAGTCATTGCATGTGTTTTCTTTTCACTAACAACAACTGGAGTCATTGCATGTGTGTTCTTTTTACTAACAACAACCAGAGTCATTTCATGGTTGTTCTTCTCACATACCACCTTTGGATCCACCAGTGTCATTGCATGTGTGTTCTCTTCACAATCCACACATGGATCCACCAGTGTCATTGCATGTGTGCTCCTTTTAGTAACAACAGCCAGTGTCATTGCATGTGTGTTCTCTTCAGAGACCACACATGGATCCACGAGTGTCATTGCATGTGTGTTCTTTTTACTAGCAACAACCAGAGTCATTGAAATGTGTGCTCTCTTTAGAGACCACACATGGATCCACCGGTGTCATTGCATGTATATTCTTTTCACTAACAACAAGTAGAGTCATTGCATGTGTGTGTTTTCACTAACAACAACTGGATTCATTGCATGTGTGTTCTTTTTACTAACAACAACCAGAGTCATTGAAATGTCCGCTCTCTTCAGAGACCACACATGGATCCACCGGTTTCATTGCATGTGTGCTCTTTTCACTAACAACAACTGGAGTCATTGCATGTGTGTTCTTTTCACATACCACGTATGGATCCACCAGTGTCATTGCATGTGTGCTCTTTTCACAATCCACCCATGGATCCACCAGTGTGATTGCATGTGTGTTATTTTTAGTAACGACAACCAGAGTCATTGAAATGTGTGTTCTTTTCACATACCACCTATGGATCCACCAGTGTCATTGCATGTGTGTTCTTTTCACAATCCACCCATGGATCCACCAATGTCATTGCATGTGTGTTCTTTTTAGTAACAACAACCAGAGTCATTGAAATGTGTGTTCTTTTCACATACCACCTATGGATCCACCAGTGTCGTTGCATGTGTGTTAATTTCACTAACAACAACCAGAGTTATTGCATGTGTTTTTTTTTCACAATCCACCAGTGTCATTGAAATGTGTGTTCTCTACAGAGACCACACATGGATCCACCAGTGTCATTGCATGTGTGTTCTTTTTAGTAACAACAACCATAGTCATTGAAATGTGTGTTCTTTTCACATACCACATATGGATACACCAATGTCATTGCATGTGTGTTCTTTTCACAATCCACCCATGGATCCACCAATGTCATTGCATGTGTGTTCTTTTTAGTAACAACAACCAGAGTCATTGAAATGTGTGTTCTTTTCACATACCACCTATGGATCCACCAGTGTCATTGCATGTGTGTTCTTTTCACTAACAACAACCAGAGTCATTGCATGTGTTTTTTTCACATACCACATATGGATCCACCAGTGTCATTGAAATGTGTGTTCTCTACAGAGACCACCCGTGGATCCACCAGTGTCATTGCATGTATGTTCTTCTCACTAACAACAACTAGAGTCATTGCATGTGTGCTCTTTTCACAATCCACACATCGATCCACCAGTGTCATTGCATGTGTGTTCTTTTTACTAACAACAACTAGAGTCATTGCATGTGTGCTCTTTTCACAATCCACCTATGGATCCACTAGTGTCATTGCATGTGTGTTCTTTTTACTAACAACAACCAGTGTCATTGCATGTGTGTTCTTTTCACTAACAACAACTGGAGTCATTGCATGTGTGCTCTTTTCACAATCCACCTATGGATCCACCAGTGTCATTGCATGTGTGTTCTTTTTACTAACAACAACCAGAGTCATTTCACGGCTGTTATTCACACATACCACCTATGGATCCACCAGTGTCATTGCATGTCTATTCTTCTCACAATCCACACATGGATCCACCAGTGTCATTGCATGTGTGTTCTTTTTACTAACAACAATCAGTGTCATTGCATGTGTGTTCTCTTCACAATCCAAATATGGATCCACCAGTGTCATTGCATGTGTGTTCTTTTTAGTAACAACAACAAGTGTCATTGCATGTGTGTTCTCTTCAGAGACCACACATGGATCCACCGGTGTCATTGCATGTGTGTTATTTTCACTAACAACTACTGGAGTCATTGCATGTGTTTTCTTTTCACTAACAACAACTGGAGTCATTGGATGTGTGTTCTATTTACTAACAACAACCAGAGTCATTTCATGGTTGTTCTTCTCACATACCACCTTTGGATCCACCAGTGTCATTGCATGTGTGTTCTCTTCACAATCCACACATGGATCCACCAGTGTCATTGCATGTGTGATCCTTTTAGTAACAACAGCCAGTGTCATTGCATGTGTGTTCTCAGAGACCACACATGGATCCACGAGTGTCATTGCATGTGTGTTCTTTTTACTAGCAACAACCAGAGTCATTGAAATGTGTGCTCTCTTCAGAGACCACACATGGATCCACCGGTGTCATTGCATGTATATTCTTTTCACTAACAACAAGAAGAGTCATTGCATGTGTGTGTTTTCACTAACAACTACTGGAGTCATTGCATGTGTGTTCTTTTTAGTAACAACAACCAGTGTCATTGCATGTGTGTTCTCTTCAGAGACCACACATGGATCCACCGGTGTCATTGCATGTATGTTATTTTCATTAACAACAACTGGAGTCATTGCATGTGTGTTCTTTTCACATACCACATATGGATCCACCAGTGTCATTGCATGTGTGCTCTTTTCCCAATCCACCCATGGATCCACCAGTGTCATTGAATGTGTGTTATTTTTAGTAACAACAACTAGAGTCATTGAAATGTGTGTTCTTTTCACATACCACCTATGGATCCACCAGTGTCATCGAATGCGTGTTCTTTTCACTAACAACAACCAGAGTCATTGCATGTGTTTTTTTTCACATACAACATATGGATCCACCAGTGTCATTGAAATGTGTGTTCTCTATAGAGACCACACATGGATCCACCAGTGTCATTGCATGTGTGTTATTTTTAGTAACAACAACCAGAGTCATTGAAATGTGTGTTCTTTTCACATACCACATATGGATCCACGAGTGTCATTGCATGTGTGTTCTTTTCACAATCCACCCATGGATCCACCAGTGTCATTGCATGTGTGTTATTTTTAGTAACAACAACCAGAGTCATTGGAATGTGTGTTCTTTTCACTAACAACAACTGGAGTCATTGCATGTGTGCTCTTTTCACAATCCACCTATGGATCCACCAGTGTCATTGCATGTGTGTTCTTTTCACTAACAACAACCAGACATTTCATGGCTGTTCTTCTCACATACCACCTAATGATCCACCAGTGTCATTGCATGTATGTTCTTCTCACAATCCACACATGGATCCACTAGTGAAATTGCATGTGTGTTATTTTTACTAACAACAACCAGTGTCATTGCATGTGTGTTCTCTTCACAATCCACACGGATCCACCAGTGTCATTGCATGCGTGTTCTTTTTAGTAACAACAACTAGTGTCATTGCATGTGTGTTCTCTTCAGAGACCACACATGGATCCACCGGTGTCATTGCATGTATCTTATTTTCACTAACAACAACTGGAGTCACTTCATGTGTGTTCTTTTCATATACCACATATGGATCTACCAGTGTCATTGAAATGTGTGCTCTTTTCACAATCCACCTATGGATCCACTAGTGTCATTGCATGTGTGTTCTTTTTACTAACAACAACCAGAGTCATTTCATGGCTGTTCTTCTCACATACCACCTATGGATCCACCAGTGTCATTGCATGTGTGTTCTCTTCACAATCCACACATGGATACACTAGTGTCATTGCATGTGTGTTCTTTTTACTAACAACAATCAGCGTCATTGCATGTGTGTTCTCTTCAAAGACCACACATGGATCCACCGGTGTCATTGCATACGTGTTCTTTTTAGTAACGACAACCAGTGTCATTGCATGTGTGTTCTCTTTAGAGACCACACATGGATCCACCGGTGTCATTGCATGTATGTTCTTTTCACTAACAACAACTGGAGTCATTGCATGTGTGTTCTTTTCACATACCACATATGGATCCACCAGTGTCATTGCATGTGTGCTCTTTTCATAATCCACCAGTGTGATTGCATGTGTGTTATTTTTAGAACAACAACCAGAGTCATTAAAATGTGTGTTCTTTTCACATACCACCTATGGATCCACCAGTGTCATTGCATGTGTGTTCTTTTCACTAACAACAAACAGAGTCATTGCATGTGTGTTCTTTTCACTAACTACAACCAGAGTCATTGCATGTGTGTTCTTTTCACATACCACATATCGATCCACCAGTGTCATTGAAATGTGTGTTATCTACAAAGACCACACATGGATCCACTAGTGTCATTGCATGTATGTTCTTTTCACTAACAAAAACTGGAGTCATTGCATGTGTGTTCTTTTCACATACCACACATTGATCCACCAGTGTCATTGCATGTGTGCTGTTTTCACAATCCACCCATGGATCCACCAGTGTCATTGCATGTGTGTTATTTTTATTAATAACAACCAGAGTCATTGAAATGTGTGTTCTTTTCACATACCACCTATGGATCCACCAGTGTCATTGCATGTATGTTCTTTACACTAACAACAACCAGCGTCATTGCATGTGTGTTCTTTTCACATACCACATATGGATCCACCAGTGTCATTGAAATGTGTGTTCTCTACAGAGACCACACATGGATCCACTAGTGTCATTGCATGTGTGTTATTTTTAGTAACAACAACCAGAGTCATTGAAATGTGTGTTCTTTTCACATACCACATATGGACCCACAAGTGTCATTGCATGTGTGTTCTTTTCACAATCTACCCATGGATCCACCAGTGTCATTACATGTGTGTTCTTTTTAGTAACAACAACCAGAGTCATTGGAATGTGTGTTCTTTTCACTAACAACAACTGGAGTCATTGCATGTGTGCTCTTTTCACAATCCACCTATGGATCCACCAGTGTCATTGCATGTGTGTTCTTTTTAATAACAACAACCAGATTCATTTCATGGCTGTTCTTCTCACATACCACCTATGGATCCACCAGTGTCATTGCATGTCTGTTCTTCTCACAATCCACACATGGATCCACCAGTGTCATTGCATGTGTGTTCTTTTTACTAACAACAACCAGTGTCATTGCATGTGTGTTCTCTTCACAATCCACACATGGATCCACCAGTGTTATTGCATGTGTGTTATTTTTAGTAAGAACAACCAGTGTCATTGCATGTGTGTTCTCTTCAGAGACCACACATGGATCCACCGATGTCATTGCATGTATGTTCTTTTCACTAACAACAACTAGAGTCATTGCATGTGTGTTATTTTCACATACCACATATGGATCCACCAGTATCATTGCTTGTGTGCTCTTTTCACAATCCACCCATGGATCCACCAGTGTCATTGCATGTGTGTTATTTTTAGTAACAACAATCAGAGTCATTGAAATGTGTGTTCTTTTCACATACCACCTATGGATCCACCAGTGTCATTGCATGTGTGTTCATTTCACTAACAACAACTAGAGTCATTGCATGTGTGTTCTTTTCACATACCACATATGGATCCACCAGTGTCATTGAAATGTGTGTTCTCTACAGAGACCACACATGGATCCACCAGTGTCATTGCATGTGTGTTCTTTTTAGTAACAACAACCATAGTCATTGAAATGTGTGTTCTTTTCACATACCACATATGGATCCACCAATGTCATTGCATGTGTGTTCTTTTCACAATCCACCCATGGATCCACCAATGTCATTGCATGTGTGTTCTTTTTAGTAACAACAACCAGAGTCATTGAAATGTGTGTTCTTTTCACATACCACCTATGGATCCACCAGTGTCATTGCATGTGTGTTCTTTTCACTAACAACAACCAGAGTCATTGCACGTGTGTTTTTTTCACATACCACATATGGATCCACCAGTGTCATTGAAATGTGTGTTCTCTACAGAGACCACCCGTGGATCCACCAGTGTCATTGCTTGTATGTTCTTCTCACTAACAACAAGTAGAGTCATTGCATGTGTGCTCTTTTCACAATCCACACATCGATCCACCAGTGTCATTGCATGTGTGTTCTTTTTACTAACAACAACTCGAGTCATTGCATGTGTGTTGTTTTCACAATCCACCTATGGATCCACCAGTGTCATTGCATGTGTGTTCTTTTTACTGACAACAACCAGTGTCATTGCATGTGTGTTCTTTTCACTAACAACAACTGGAGTCATTGCATGTGTGCTCTTTTCACAATCCACCTATGGATCCACCAGTGTCATTGCATGTGTGTTCTTTTTACTAACAACAACCAGAGTCATTTCATGGCTGTTATTCACACATACCACCCATGGATCCACCAGTGTCATTGCATGTCTGTTCTTCTCACAATCCACACATGGATCCACCAGTGTCATTGCATGTGTGTTCTTTTTACTAACAACAACCAGTGTCATTGCATGTGTGTTCTCTTCACAATCCACACATGGATCCACCAGTGTTATTGCATGTGTGTTCTTTTTAGTAACAACAACCAGTGTCATTGTATGTGTGTTCTCTTCAGAGACCACACATGGATCCACCGGTGTCATTGCATGTGTGTTCTTTTCACTAACAACTACTGGAGTCATTGCATGTGTTTTCTTTTCACTAACAACAACTGGAGTCATTGCATGTGTGTTCTTTTTACTAACAACAACCAGAGTCATTTCATGGTTGTTCTTCTCACATACCACCTTTGGATCCACCAGTGTCATTGCATGTGTGTTCTCTTCACAATCCACACATGGATCCACCAGTGTCATTGCATGTGTGCTCCTTTTAGTAACAACAGCCAGTGTCATTGCATGTGTGTTCTCTTCAGAGACCACACATGGATCCACGAGTGTCATTGCATGTGTGTTCTTTTTACTAGCAACAACCAGCGTCATTGAAATGTGTGCTCTCTTTAGAGACCACACATGGATCCACCGGTGTCATTGCATGTTTATTCTTTTCACTAACAATAAGTAGAGTCATTGCATGTGTGTGTTTTCACTAACAACAACTGGAGTCATTGCATGTGTGTTCTTTTTACTAACAACAACCAGAGTCATTGAAATGTCTGCTCTCTTCAGAGACCACACATGGATCCACCGGTGTCATTGCATGTGTGCTCTTTTCACTAACAACAACTGGAGTCATTGCATGTGTGTTCTTTTCACATACCACATATGGATCCACCAGTGTCATTGCATGTGTGCTCTTTTCACAATCCACCCATGGATCCACCAGTGTGATTGCATGTGTGTTATTTTTAGTAACAACAACCAGAGTCATTGAAATGTGTGTTCTTTTCACATACCACCTATGGATCCACCAGTGTCATTGCATCTGTGTTCTTTTCACTAACAACAACCAGAGTCATTGCATGTGTGTTCTTTTCACATACCACATATCGATCCACCAGTATCATTGAAATGTGTGTTCTCTACAAAGACCACACATGGATCCACTAGTGTCATTGCATGTATGTTCTTTTCACTAACAACAACTGGAGTCATTGCATGTGTGTTCTTTTCACATACCACATATGGATCCACCAGTGTCATTGCATGTGTGCTGTTTTCACAATCCACCCATGGATCCACTAGTGTCATTGCATGTGTGTTATTTTTAGTAACAACAACCAGAGTCATTGAAATGTGTGTTCTTTTCACATACCACCTATGGATCCACCAGTGTCATTGCATGTGTGTTCTTTTCACTAACAACAACCAGCGTCATTGCATGTGTGTTCTTCTCACATACCACATATGGATCCACCAGTGTCATTAAAATGTGTGTTCTCTAAAGAGACCACACATGGATCCACCAGTGTCATTGCATGTGTGTTATTTTTAGTAACAACAACCAGAGTCATTGAAATGTGTGTTCTTTTCACATACCACATATGGATCCACCAGTGTCATTGCATGTGTGATCTTTTCCCAATCTACCCATGGATCCACCAGTGTCATTGCATGTGTGTTCTTTTTAGTAACAACAACCAGAGTCATTGGAATGTGTGTTCTTTTCACTAACAACAACTGGAGTCATTGCATGTGTGCTCTTTTCACAATCCACCTATGGATCCACCAGTGTCATTGCATGTGTGTTCTTTTTACTAACGACAACCAGATTCATTTCATGGCTGTTCTTCTCACATACCACCTATGGATCCACCAGTGTCATTGCATGTCTGTTCTTCTCACAATCCACACATGGATCCACCAGTGTCATTGCATGTGTGTTCTTTTTACTAACAACAACAAGTGTCATTGCATGTGTGTTCTCTTCACAATCCACACATGGATCCACCAGTGTTATTGCATGTGTGTTCTTTTTAGTAACAACAACCAGTGTCATTGCATGTGTGTTCTCTTCAGAGACCACACATGGATCCACCGGTGTCATTGCATGTATGTTATTTTCACTAACAACAACTAGAGTCATTGCATGTGTGTTCTTTTCACATACCACATGAGGATCCACCAGTATCATTGCTTGTGTGCTCTTTTCACAATCCACCCATGGATCCACCAGTGTCATTGCATGTGTGTTATTTTTAGTAACAACAATCAGAGTCATTAAAATGTGTGTTCTTTACACATACCACCTATGGATCCACCAGTGTCATTGCATGTGTGTTCATTTCACTAACAACAACTAGAGTCATTGCATGTGTGTTCTTTTCACATACCACATATGGATCCACCAGTGTCATTGAAATGTGTGTTCTCTACAGAGACCACACATGGATCCACCAGTGTCATTGCATGTGTGTTCTTTTTAGTAACAACAACCAGAGTCATTGAAATGTGTGTTCTTTTCACATACCACATATGGATTCACCAATGTCATTGCATGTGTGTTCTTTTCACAATCCACCCATGGATCCACCAATGTCATTGCATGTGTGTTCTTTTTAGTAACAACAACCAGAGTCATTGAAATGTGTTCTTTTCACATACCACCTATGGATCCACCAGTGTCATTGCATGTGTGTTCTTTTCACTAACAACAACCAGAGTTATTGCATGTGTGTTCTTTTCACATACCACATATGGATCCACCAGTGTCATTGAAATGTGTGTTCTCTCCAAAGACCACACATGGATCCACTGGTGTCATTGCAAGTATGTTCTTTTCACTAACAACAACTGGAGTCATTGCATGTGTGCTCTTTTCACAATCCACACATGGATACACCAGTGTCATTGCATGTGTGTTCTTTTTAGTAACAACTAGTGTCATTGCATGTGTGTTCTTTTCACTAACAACAACTGGAGTCATTGCATGTGTGCTCTTTTCACAATCCAACTATGGATCCACCAGTGTCATTGCATGTGTGTTCTTTTTACTAACAACAACTAGAGTCATTTCATGGCTATTCTTCTCACATACCACCTATGGATCCACCAGTGTCATTGCATGTCTGTTCTTCTCACAATCCACACATGGATCCACCAGTGTCATTGCATGTGTGTTCTTTTTACTAATAACAACCAGTGTTATTGCATGTGTGTTCTTCTCACAATCCACACATGGATCCACCAGTGTCATTGCATGTGTGTTCTTTTTAGTAACAACAACCAGTGTCATTGCATGTGTGTTCTCTTCAGAGACCACACATGGATCCACCGGTGTCATTGCATGTATGTTATTTTCACTAACAACAACTGGAGTCATTGCATGCGTGTTCTTTTCACATACCACATATGGATCCACCAGTGTCATTGCATGTGTGCTCTTTTCACAATCCACCCATGGATCCACCAGTGTGATTGCATGTGTGTTGTTTTTAGTAACAACAACCAGAGTCATTGAAATGTGTGTTCTTTTCACATACCACCTATGGATCCACCAGTGTCATTGCATCTGTGTTCTTTTCACTAACAACAACCAGAGTCATTGCATGTGTGTTCTTTTCACATACCACATATCGATCCACCAGTATCATTGAAATGTGTGTTCTCTACAAAGACCACACATGGATCCACTAGTGTCATTGCATGTATGTTCTTTTCACTAACAACAACTGGAGTCATTGCATGTGTGTTCTTTTCACATACCACATATGGATCCACCAGTGTCATTGCATGTGTGCTGTTTTCACAATCCACCCATGGATCCACTAGTGTCATTGCATGTGTGTTATTTTTAGTAACAACAACCAGAGTCATTGAAATGTGTGTTCTTTTCACATACCACCTATGGATCCACCAGTGTCATTGCATGTGTGTTCTTTTCACTAACAACAACCAGCGTCATTGCATGTGTGTTCTTTTCACATACCACATATGGATCCACCAGTGTCATTGAAATGTGTGTTCTCTAAAGAGACCACACATGGATCCACCAGTGTCATTGCATGTGTGTTATTTTTAGTAACAACAACCAGAGTCATTGAAATGTGTGTTCTTTTCACATACCACATATGGATCCACCAGTGTCATTGCATGTGTGATCTTTTCCCAATCTACCCATGGATCCACCAGTGTCATTGCATGTGTGTTCTTTTTAGTAACAACAACCAGAGTCATTGGAATGTGTGTTCTTTTCACTAACAACAACTGGAGTCATTGCATGTGTGCTCTTTTCACAATCCACCTATGGATCCACCAGTGTCATTGCATGTGTGTTCTTTTTACTAACGACAACCAGATTCATTTCATGGCTGTTCTTCTCACATACCACCTATGGATCCACCAGTGTCATTGCATGTCTGTTCTTCTCACAATCCACACATGGATCCACCAGTGTCATTGCATGTGTGTTCTTTTTACTAACAACAACAAGTGTCATTGCATGTGTGTTCTCTTCACAATCCACACATGGATCCACCAGTGTTATTGCATGTGTGTTCGTTTTAGTAACAACAACCAGTGTCATTGCATGTGTGTTCTCTTCAGAGACCACACATGGATCCACCGGTGTCATTGCATGTATGTTATTTTCACTAACAACAACTAGAGTCATTGCATGTGTGTTCTTTTCACATACCACATGAGGATCCACCAGTATCATTGCTTGTGTGCTCTTTTCACAATCCACCCATGGATCCACCAGTGTCATTGCATGTGTGTTATTTTTAGTAACAACAATCAGAGTCATTAAAATGTGTGTTCTTTACACATACCACCTATGGATCCACCAGTGTCATTGCATGTGTGTTCATTTCACTAACAACAACTAGAGTCATTGCATGTGTGTTCTTTTCACATACCACATATGGATCCACCAGTGTCATTGAAATGTGTGTTCTCTACAGAGACCACACATGGATCCACCAGTGTCATTGCATGTGTGTTCTTTTTAGTAACAACAACCAGAGTCATTGAAATGTGTGTTCTTTTCACATACCACATATGGATTCACCAATGTCATTGCATGTGTGTTCTTTTCACAATCCACCCATGGATCCACCAATGTCATTGCATGTGTGTTCTTTTTAGTAACAACAACCAGAGTCATTGAAATGTGTTCTTTTCACATACCACCTATGGATCCACCAGTGTCATTGCATGTGTGTTCTTTTCACTAACAACAACCAGAGTTATTGCATGTGTGTTCTTTTCACATACCACATATGGATCCACCAGTGTCATTGAAATGTGTGTTCTCTCCAAAGACCACACATGGATCCACTGGTGTCATTGCAAGTATGTTCTTTTCACTAACAACAACTGGAGTCATTGCATGTGTGCTCTTTTCACAATCCACACATGGATACACCAGTGTCATTGCATGTGTGTTCTTTTTAGTAACAACTAGTGTCATTGCATGTGTGTTCTTTTCACTAACAACAACTGGAGTCATTGCATGTGTGCTCTTTTCACAATCCAACTATGGATCCACCAGTGTCATTGCATGTGTGTTCTTTTTACTAACAACAACTAGAGTCATTTCATGGCTATTCTTCTCACATACCACCTATGGATCCACCAGTGTCATTGCATGTCTGTTCTTCTCACAATCCACACATGGATCCACCAGTGTCATTGCATGTGTGTTCTTTTTACTAATAACAACCAGTGTTATTGCATGTGTGTTCTTCTCACAATCCACACATGGATCCACCAGTGTCATTGCATGTGTGTTCTTTTTAGTAACAACAACCAGTGTCATTGCATGTGTGTTCTCTTCAGAGACCACACATGGATCCACCGGTGTCATTGCATGTATGTTATTTTCACTAACAACAACTGGAGTCATTGCATGCGTGTTCTTTTCACATACCACATATGGATCCACCAGTGTCATTGCATGTGTGCTCTTTTCACAATCCACCCATGGATCCACCAGTGTGATTGCATGTGTGTTGTTTTTAGTAACAACAACCAGAGTCATTGAAATGTGTGTTCTTTTCACATACCACCTATGGATCCACCAGTGTCATTGCATCTGTGTTCTTTTCACTAACAACAACCAGAGTCATTGCATGTGTGTTCTTTTCACATACCACATATCGATCCACCAGTATCATTGAAATGTGTGTTCTCTACAAAGACCACACATGGATCCACTAGTGTCATTGCATGTATGTTCTTTTCACTAACAACAACTGGAGTCATTGCATGTGTGTTCTTTTCACATACCACATATGGATCCACCAGTGTCATTGCATGTGTGCTGTTTTCACAATCCACCCATGGATCCACTAGTGTCATTGCATGTGTGTTATTTTTAGTAACAACAACCAGAGTCATTGAAATGTGTGTTCTTTTCACATACCACCTATGGATCCACCAGTGTCATTGCATGTGTGTTCTTTTCACTAACAACAACCAGCGTCATTGCATGTGTGTTCTTCTCACATACCACATATGGATCCACCAGTGTCATTAAAATGTGTGTTCTCTAAAGAGACCACACATGGATCCACCAGTGTCATTGCATGTGTGTTATTTTTAGTAACAACAACCAGAGTCATTGAAATGTGTGTTCTTTTCACATACCACATATGGATCCACCAGTGTCATTGCATGTGTGATCTTTTCCCAATCTACCCATGGATCCACCAGTGTCATTGCATGTGTGTTCTTTTTAGTAACAACAACCAGAGTCATTGGAATGTGTGTTCTTTTCACTAACAACAACTGGAGTCATTGCATGTGTGCTCTTTTCACAATCCACCTATGGATCCACCAGTGTCATTGCATGTGTGTTCTTTTTACTAACGACAACCAGATTCATTTCATGGCTGTTCTTCTCACATACCACCTATGGATCCACCAGTGTCATTGCATGTCTGTTCTTCTCACAATCCACACATGGATCCACCAGTGTCATTGCATGTGTGTTCTTTTTACTAACAACAACAAGTGTCATTGCATGTGTGTTCTCTTCACAATCCACACATGGATCCACCAGTGTTATTGCATGTGTGTTCTTTTTAGTAACAACAACCAGTGTCATTGCATGTGTGTTCTCTTCAGAGACCACACATGGATCCACCGGTGTCATTGCATGTATGTTATTTTCACTAACAACAACTAGAGTCATTGCATGTGTGTTCTTTTCACATACCACATGAGGATCCACCAGTATCATTGCTTGTGTGCTCTTTTCACAATCCACCCATGGATCCACCAGTGTCATTGCATGTGTGTTATTTTTAGTAACAACAATCAGAGTCATTAAAATGTGTGTTCTTTACACATACCACCTATGGATCCACCAGTGTCATTGCATGTGTGTTCATTTCACTAACAACAACTAGAGTCATTGCATGTGTGTTCTTTTCACATACCACATATGGATCCACCAGTGTCATTGAAATGTGTGTTCTCTACAGAGACCACACATGGATCCACCAGTGTCATTGCATGTGTGTTCTTTTTAGTAACAACAACCAGAGTCATTGAAATGTGTGTTCTTTTCACATACCACATATGGATTCACCAATGTCATTGCATGTGTGTTCTTTTCACAATCCACCCATGGATCCACCAATGTCATTGCATGTGTGTTCTTTTTAGTAACAACAACCAGAGTCATTGAAATGTGTTCTTTTCACATACCACCTATGGATCCACCAGTGTCATTGCATGTGTGTTCTTTTCACTAACAACAACCAGAGTTATTGCATGTGTGTTCTTTTCACATACCACATATGGATCCACCAGTGTCATTGAAATGTGTGTTCTCTCCAAAGACCACACATGGATCCACTGGTGTCATTGCAAGTATGTTCTTTTCACTAACAACAACTGGAGTCATTGCATGTGTGCTCTTTTCACAATCCACACATGGATACACCAGTGTCATTGCATGTGTGTTCTTTTTAGTAACAACTAGTGTCATTGCATGTGTGTTCTTTTCACTAACAACAACTGGAGTCATTGCATGTGTGCTCTTTTCACAATCCAACTATGGATCCACCAGTGTCATTGCATGTGTGTTCTTTTTACTAACAACAACTAGAGTCATTTCATGGCTATTCTTCTCACATACCACCTATGGATCCACCAGTGTCATTGCATGTCTGTTCTTCTCACAATCCACACATGGATCCACCAGTGTCATTGCATGTGTGTTCTTTTTACTAATAACAACCAGTGTTATTGCATGTGTGTTCTTCTCACAATCCACACATGGATCCACCAGTGTCATTGCATGTGTGTTCTTTTTAGTAACAACAACCAGTGTCATTGCATGTGTGTTCTCTTCAGAGACCACACATGGATCCACCGGTGTCATTGCATGTATGTTATTTTCACTAACAACAACTGGAGTCATTGCATGCGTGTTCTTTTCACATACCACATATGGATCCACCAGTGTCATTGCATGTGTGCTCTTTTCACAATCCACCCATGGATCCACCAGTGTGATTGCATGTGTGTTGTTTTTAGTAACAACAACCAGAGTCATTGAAATGTGTGTTCTTTTCACATACCACCTATGGATCCACCAGTGTCATTGCATCTGTGTTCTTTTCACTAACAACAACCAGAGTCATTGCATGTGTGTTCTTTTCACATACCACATATCGATCCACCAGTATCATTGAAATGTGTGTTCTCTACAAAGACCACACATGGATCCACTAGTGTCATTGCATGTATGTTCTTTTCACTAACAACAACTGGAGTCATTGCATGTGTGTTCTTTTCACATACCACATATGGATCCACCAGTGTCATTGCATGTGTGCTGTTTTCACAATCCACCCATGGATCCACTAGTGTCATTGCATGTGTGTTATTTTTAGTAACAACAACCAGAGTCATTGAAATGTGTGTTCTTTTCACATACCACCTATGGATCCACCAGTGTCATTGCATGTGTGTTCTTTTCACTAACAACAACCAGCGTCATTGCATGTGTGTTCTTTTCACATACCACATATGGATCCACCAGTGTCATTGAAATGTGTGTTCTCTAAAGAGACCACACATGGATCCACCAGTGTCATTGCATGTGTGTTATTTTTAGTAACAACAACCAGAGTCATTGAAATGTGTGTTCTTTTCACATACCACATATGGATCCACCAGTGTCATTGCATGTGTGATCTTTTCCCAATCTACCCATGGATCCACCAGTGTCATTGCATGTGTGTTCTTTTTAGTAACAACAACCAGAGTCATTGGAATGTGTGTTCTTTTCACTAACAACAACTGGAGTCATTGCATGTGTGCTCTTTTCACAATCCACCTATGGATCCACCAGTGTCATTGCATGTGTGTTCTTTTTACTAACGACAACCAGATTCATTTCATGGCTGTTCTTCTCACATACCACCTATGGATCCACCAGTGTCATTGCATGTCTGTTCTTCTCACAATCCACACATGGATCCACCAGTGTCATTGCATGTGTGTTCTTTTTACTAACAACAACAAGTGTCATTGCATGTGTGTTCTCTTCACAATCCACACATGGATCCACCAGTGTTATTGCATGTGTGTTCGTTTTAGTAACAACAACCAGTGTCATTGCATGTGTGTTCTCTTCAGAGACCACACATGGATCCACCGGTGTCATTGCATGTATGTTATTTTCACTAACAACAACTAGAGTCATTGCATGTGTGTTCTTTTCACATACCACATGAGGATCCACCAGTATCATTGCTTGTGTGCTCTTTTCACAATCCACCCATGGATCCACCAGTGTCATTGCATGTGTGTTATTTTTAGTAACAACAATCAGAGTCATTAAAATGTGTGTTCTTTACACATACCACCTATGGATCCACCAGTGTCATTGCATGTGTGTTCATTTCACTAACAACAACTAGAGTCATTGCATGTGTGTTCTTTTCACATACCACATATGGATCCACCAGTGTCATTGAAATGTGTGTTCTCTACAGAGACCACACATGGATCCACCAGTGTCATTGCATGTGTGTTCTTTTTAGTAACAACAACCAGAGTCATTGAAATGTGTGTTCTTTTCACATACCACATATGGATTCACCAATGTCATTGCATGTGTGTTCTTTTCACAATCCACCCATGGATCCACCAATGTCATTGCATGTGTGTTCTTTTTAGTAACAACAACCAGAGTCATTGAAATGTGTTCTTTTCACATACCACCTATGGATCCACCAGTGTCATTGCATGTGTGTTCTTTTCACTAACAACAACCAGAGTTATTGCATGTGTGTTCTTTTCACATACCACATATGGATCCACCAGTGTCATTGAAATGTGTGTTCTCTCCAAAGACCACACATGGATCCACTGGTGTCATTGCAAGTATGTTCTTTTCACTAACAACAACTGGAGTCATTGCATGTGTGCTCTTTTCACAATCCACACATGGATACACCAGTGTCATTGCATGTGTGTTCTTTTTAGTAACAACTAGTGTCATTGCATGTGTGTTCTTTTCACTAACAACAACTGGAGTCATTGCATGTGTGCTCTTTTCACAATCCAACTATGGATCCACCAGTGTCATTGCATGTGTGTTCTTTTTACTAACAACAACTAGAGTCATTTCATGGCTATTCTTCTCACATACCACCTATGGATCCACCAGTGTCATTGCATGTCTGTTCTTCTCACAATCCACACATGGATCCACCAGTGTCATTGCATGTGTGTTCTTTTTACTAATAACAACCAGTGTTATTGCATGTGTGTTCTTCTCACAATCCACACATGGATCCACCAGTGTCATTGCATGTGTGTTCTTTTTAGTAACAACAACCAGTGTCATTGCATGTGTGTTCTCTTCAGAGACCACACATGGATCCACCGGTGTCATTGCATGTATGTTATTTTCACTAACAACAACTGGAGTCATTGCATGCGTGTTCTTTTCACATACCACATATGGATCCACCAGTGTCATTGCATGTGTGCTCTTTTCACAATCCACCCATGGATCCACCAGTGTGATTGCATGTGTGTTGTTTTTAGTAACAACAACCAGAGTCATTGAAATGTGTGTTCTTTTCACATACCACCTATGGATCCACCAGTGTCATTGCATCTGTGTTCTTTTCACTAACAACAACCAGAGTCATTGCATGTGTGTTCTTTTCACATACCACATATCGATCCACCAGTATCATTGAAATGTGTGTTCTCTACAAAGACCACACATGGATCCACTAGTGTCATTGCATGTATGTTCTTTTCACTAACAACAACTGGAGTCATTGCATGTGTGTTCTTTTCACATACCACATATGGATCCACCAGTGTCATTGCATGTGTGCTGTTTTCACAATCCACCCATGGATCCACTAGTGTCATTGCATGTGTGTTATTTTTAGTAACAACAACCAGAGTCATTGAAATGTGTGTTCTTTTCACATACCACCTATGGATCCACCAGTGTCATTGCATGTGTGTTCTTTTCACTAACAACAACCAGCGTCATTGCATGTGTGTTCTTTTCACATACCACATATGGATCCACCAGTGTCATTGAAATGTGTGTTCTCTAAAGAGACCACACATGGATCCACCAGTGTCATTGCATGTGTGTTATTTTTAGTAACAACAACCAGAGTCATTGAAATGTGTGTTCTTTTCACATACCACATATGGATCCACCAGTGTCATTGCATGTGTGATCTTTTCCCAATCTACCCATGGATCCACCAGTGTCATTGCATGTGTGTTCTTTTTAGTAACAACAACCAGAGTCATTGGAATGTGTGTTCTTTTCACTAACAACAACTGGAGTCATTGCATGTGTGCTCTTTTCACAATCCACCTATGGATCCACCAGTGTCATTGCATGTGTGTTCTTTTTACTAACGACAACCAGATTCATTTCATGGCTGTTCTTCTCACATACCACCTATGGATCCACCAGTGTCATTGCATGTCTGTTCTTCTCACAATCCACACATGGATCCACCAGTGTCATTGCATGTGTGTTCTTTTTACTAACAACAACAAGTGTCATTGCATGTGTGTTCTCTTCACAATCCACACATGGATCCACCAGTGTTATTGCATGTGTGTTCGTTTTAGTAACAACAACCAGTGTCATTGCATGTGTGTTCTCTTCAGAGACCACACATGGATCCACCGGTGTCATTGCATGTATGTTATTTTCACTAACAACAACTAGAGTCATTGCATGTGTGTTCTTTTCACATACCACATGAGGATCCACCAGTATCATTGCTTGTGTGCTCTTTTCACAATCCACCCATGGATCCACCAGTGTCATTGCATGTGTGTTATTTTTAGTAACAACAATCAGAGTCATTAAAATGTGTGTTCTTTACACATACCACCTATGGATCCACCAGTGTCATTGCATGTGTGTTCATTTCACTAACAACAACTAGAGTCATTGCATGTGTGTTCTTTTCACATACCACATATGGATCCACCAGTGTCATTGAAATGTGTGTTCTCTACAGAGACCACACATGGATCCACCAGTGTCATTGCATGTGTGTTCTTTTTAGTAACAACAACCAGAGTCATTGAAATGTGTGTTCTTTTCACATACCACATATGGATTCACCAATGTCATTGCATGTGTGTTCTTTTCACAATCCACCCATGGATCCACCAATGTCATTGCATGTGTGTTCTTTTTAGTAACAACAACCAGAGTCATTGAAATGTGTTCTTTTCACATACCACCTATGGATCCACCAGTGTCATTGCATGTGTGTTCTTTTCACTAACAACAACCAGAGTTATTGCATGTGTGTTCTTTTCACATACCACATATGGATCCACCAGTGTCATTGAAATGTGTGTTCTCTCCAAAGACCACACATGGATCCACTGGTGTCATTGCATGTATGTTCTTTTCACTAAAAACAACTGGAGTCATTGCATGTGTGCTCTTTTCACAATCCACACATGGATACACCAGTGTCATTGCATGTGTGTTCTTTTTAGTAACAACTAGTGTCATTGCATGTGTGTTCTTTTCACTAACAACAACTGGAGTCATTGCATGTGTGCTCTTTTCACAATCCAACTATGGATCCACCAGTGTCATTGCATGTGTGTTCTTTTTACTAACAACAACTAGAGTCATTTCATGGCTATTCTTCTCACATACCACCTATGGATCCACCAGTGTCATTGCATGTCTGTTCTTCTCACAATCCACACATGGATCCACCAGTGTCATTGCATGAACAACCAGTGTTATTGCATGTGTGTTCTTCTCACAATCCACACATGGATCCACCAGTGTCATTGCATGTGTGTTCTTTTTAGTAACAACAACCAGTGTCATTGCATGTGTGTTCTCTTCAGAGACCACACATGGATCCACCGGTGTCATTGCATGTATGTTATTTTCACTAACAACAACTGGAGTCCTTGCATGCGTGTTCTTTTCACATACCACATATGGATCCACCAGTGTCATTGCATGTGTGCTCTTTTCCTAATCCACCCATGGATCCACCAGTGTCATTGCATGTGTGTTATTTTTAGTAACAACAACCAGAGTCATTGAAATGTGTGTTCTTTTCACATACCACATATGGATCCACCAGTGTCATTGCATGTGTGTTCTTTTCACAATCCACCCATGGATCCACCAGTGTCATTGCATGTGTGTTCTTTTTAGTAACAACAACCAGAGTCATTGGAATGTGTGTTCTTTTCACTAACAACAACTGGAGTCATTGCATGTGTGCTCTTTTCACAATCCACCTATGGATCCACCAGTGTCATTGCATGTGTGTTCTATTCACTAACAACAACCAGAGTCATTTCATCGCTGTTCTTCTCACATACCACCTACTTATCCACCAGTGTCATTGCATGCCTGTTCTTCTCACAATCCACACATGGATCCACTAGTGAAATTGCATGTGTGTTATTTTTACGAACAACAACCAGTGTCATTGCATGTGTGTTCTCTTCACAATCCACACATGGATCCACCAGTGTCATTGCATGTGTGTTCTTTTTAGTAACAACAACTAGTGTCATTGCATGTGTGTTCTCTTCAGAGACCACACATGGATCCACCGGTGTCATTGCATGTATGTTATTTTCACTAACAACAACTGGAGTCACTTCATGTGTGTTCTTTTCATATACCACATATGGATCCACCAGTGTCATTGAAATGTGTGCTCTTTTCACAATCCACCTATGGATCCACTAGTGTCATTGCATGTGTGTTCTTTTTACTAACAACAACTAGAGTCATTTCATGGCTGTTCTTCTCACATACCACCTATGGATCCACCAGTGTCATTGCATGTGTGTTCTCTTCACAATCCACACATGGATACACTAGTGTCATTGCATGTGTGTTCTTTTTACTAACAACAATCAGCGTCATTGCATGTGTGTTCTCTTCAAAGACCACACATGGATCCACCGGTGTCATTGCATGTGTGTTCTCTTTAGAGAGCACACATGGATCCACCGGTGTCATTGCATGTATGTTCTTTTCACTAACAACAACTGGAGTCATTGCATGTGTGTTCTTTTCACATACCACATATGGATCCACCAGTGTCATTGCATGTGTGCTCTTTTCACAATCCACCCATGGATCCACCAGTGTGATTGCATGTGTGTTATTTTTAGTAACAACAACCAGAGTCATTAAAATGTGTGTTCTTTTCACATACCACCTATGGATCCACCAATGTCATTGCATGTGTGTTCTTTTCACTAACAACAAACAGAGTCATTGCATGTGTGTTCTTTTCACTAACAACAACCAGAGTCATTGCATGTGTGTTCTTTTCACATACCACATATCGATCCACCAGTGTCATTGAAATGTGTGTTCTCTACAAAGACCACACATGGATCCACTAGTGTCATTGCATGTATGTTCTTTTCACTAACAACAACTGGAGTCATTGCATGTGTGTTATTTTCACATACCACATATGGATCCACCAGTGTCATTGCATGTGTGCTATTTTCACAATCCACCCATGGATCCACCAGTGTCATTGCATGTGTGTTATTTTTATTAATAACAACCAGAGTCATTGAAATGTGTGTTCTTTTCACATACCACCTATGGATCCACCAGTGTCATTGCATGTGTGTTCTTTTCACTAACAACAACCAGCGTCATTGCATGTGTGTTCTTTTGACATACCACATATGGATCCACCAGTGTCATTGAAATGTGTGTTCTCTACAGAGACCACACATGGATCCACCAGTGTCATTGCATGTGTGTTATTTTTAGTAACAACAACCAGAGTCATTGAAATGTGTGTTCTTTTCACATACCACATATGGATCCACCAGTGTCATTGCATGTGTGTTCTTTTCACAATCTACCCATGGATCCACAAGTGTCATTACATGTGTTTTCTTTCTAGTAACAACAACCAGAGTCATTGGAATGTGTGTTCTTTTCACTAACAACAACTGGAGTCATTGCATGTGTGCTCTTTTCACAATCCACCTATGGATCCACCAGTGTCATTGCATGTGTGTTCTTGTTTACTAACAACAACCAGATTCATTTCATGGCTGTTCTTCTCACATACCACCTATGGATCCACCAGTGTCATTGCATGTGTGTTCTTTTTACTAACAACAACCAGTGTCATTGCATGTGTGTTCTCTTCACAATCCACACATGGATCCACCAGTGTTATTGCATGTGTGTTCTTTTTAGTAACAACAACCAGTGTCATTGCATGTATGTTCTCTTCAGAGACCACACATGGATCCACCGATGTCATTGCATGTATGTTCTTTTCACTAACAACAACTAGAGTCATTGCAAGTGTGTTATTTTCACATACCACATATGGATCCACCAGTATCATTGCTTGTGTGCTCTTTTCACAATCCACCCATGGATCCACCAGTGTCATTGCATGTGTGTTATTTTTAGTAACAACAATCAGAGTCATTGAAATGTGTGTTCTTTTCACATACCACCTATGGATCCACCAGTGTCATTGCATGTGTGTTCATTTCACTAACAACAACTAGAGTCATTGCATGTGTGTTCTTTTCACATACCACATATGGATCCACCAGTGTCATTGAAATGTGTGTTCTCTATAGAGACCACACATGGATCCACCAGTGTCATTGCATGTGTGTTCTTTTTAGTAACAACAACCATAGTCATTGAAATGTGTGTTCTTTTCACATACCACATATGGATCCACCAATGTCATTGCATGTGTGTTCTTTTCACAATCCACCCATGGATCCACCAATGTCATTGCATGTGTGTTCTTTTTAGTAACAACAACCAGAGTCATTGAAATGTGTGTTCTTTTCACATACCACCTATGGATCCACCAGTGTCATTGCATGTGTGTTCTTTTCACTAACAACAACCAGAGTCATTGCACGTGTGTTTTTTTCACATACCACATATGGATCCACCAGTGTCATTGAAAAGTGTGTTCTCTATAGAGACCACCCGTGGATCCACCAGTGTCATTGCTTGTATGTTCTTCTCACTAACAACAACTAGATTCATTGCATGTGTGCTCTTTTCACAATCCACACATCAATCCACCAGTGTCATTGCATGTGTGTTCGTTTTACTAACAACAACTGGAGTCATTGCATGTGTGCTCTTTTCACAATCCACCTATGGATCCACCAGTGTCATTGCATGTGTGTTCTTTTTACTGACAACAACCAGTGTCATTGCATGTGTGTTCTTTTCACTAACAACAACTGGAGTCATTGCATGTGTGCTCTTTTCACAATCCACCTATGGATCCACCAGTGTCATTGCATGTGTGTTCTCTTTACTAACAACAACCAGAGTCATTTCATGGCTGTTATTCACACATACCACCTATGGATCCACCAGTGTCATTGCATGGCTGTTCTTCTCACAATCCACACATGGATCCACCAGTGTCATTGCATGTGTGTTCTTTTTACTAACAACAACCAGTGTCATTGCATGTGTGTTCTCTTCACAATCGACACATGGATCCACCAGTGTTATTGCATGTGTGTTCTTTTTAGTAACAACAACCAGTGTCATTGTATGTGTGTTCTCTTCAGAGACCACACATGGATCCACCGGTGTCATTGCATGTGTGTTCTTTTCACTAACAACTACTGGAGTCATTGCATGTGTTTTCTTTTCACTAACAACAACTGGAGTCATTGCATGTGTGTTCTTTTTACTAACAACAACCAGAGTCATTTCATGGTTGTTCTTCTCACATACCACCTTTGGATCCACCAGTGTCATTGCGATGTGTGTTCTCTTCACAATCCACACATGGATCCACCAGTGTCATTGCATGTGTGCTCCTTTTAGTAACAACAGCCAGTGTCATTGCATGTGTGTTCTCTTCAGAGACCACACATGGATCCACGAGTGTCATTGCATGTGTGTTCTTTTTACTAGCAACAACCAGAGTCATTGAAATGTGTGCTCTCTTTAGAGACCACACATGGATCCACCGGTGTCATTGCATGTATATTCTTTTCACTAACAACAAGTAGAGTCATTGCATGTGTGTGTTTTCACTAACAACAACTGGAGTCATTGCATGTGTGTTCTTTTTACTAACAACAACCAGAGTCATTGAAATGTCTGCTCTCTTCAGAGACCACACATGGATCCACCGGTGTCATTGCATGTGTGCTCTTTTCACTAACAACAACTGGAGTCATTGCATGTGTGTTCTTTTCACATACCACATATGGATCCACCAGTGTCATTGCATGTGTGCTCTTTTCACAATCCACCCATGGATCCACCAGTGTGATTGCATGTGTGTTATTTTTAGTAACAACAACCAGAGTCATTGAAATGTGTGTTCTTTTCACATACCACCTATGGATCCACCAGTGTCATTGCATGTGTGTTCTTTCCACTAACAACAACCAGCGTCATTGCATGTGTGTTCTTTTCACATACCACATATGGATCCACCAGTGTCATTTAAATGTGTGTTCTCTATAGAGACCACACATGGATCCACCAGTGTCATTGCATGTGTGTTATTTTTAGTAACAACAACCAGAGTCATTGAAATGTGTGTTCTTTTCACATACCACATATGGATCCACCAGTGTCATTGCATGTGTGTTCTTTTCACAATCTACCCATGGATCCACCAGTGTCATTGCATGTGTGTTCTTTTTAGTAACAACAACCATAGTCATTGGAATGTGTGTTCTTTTCACTAACAACAACTGGAGTCATTGCATGTGTGCTCTTTTCACAATCCACCTATGGATCCACCAGTGTCATTGCATGTGTGTTCTTTTTTACTAACAACAACCAGATTCATTTCACGGCTGTTCTTCTCACATACCACCTATGGATCCACCAGTGTCATTGCATGTGTGTTCTTTTTACTAACAACAACCAGTGTCATTGCATGTGTGTTCTCTTCACAATCCACACATGGATCCACCAGTGTTATTGCATGTGTGTTCTTTTTAGTAACAACAACCAGTGTCATTGCATGTGTGTTCTCTTCAGAGACCACACATGGATCCACCGATGTCATTGCATGTATGTTCTTTTCACTAACAACAACTAGAGTCATTGCAAGTGTGTTATTTTCACATACCACATATGGATCCACCAGTATCATTGCTTGTGTGCTCTTTTCACAATCCACCCATGGATCCACCAGTGTCATTGCATGTGTGTTATTTTTAGTAACAACAATCAGAGTCATTGAAATGTGTGTTCTTTTCACATACCACCTATGGATCCACCAGTGTCATTGCATGTGTGTTCATTTCACTAACAACAACTAGAGTCATTGCATGTGTGTTCTTTTCACATACCACATATGGATCCACCAGTGTCATTGAAATGTCTGTTCTCTATAGAGACCACACATGGATCCACCAGTGTCATTGCATGTGTGTTCTTTTTAGTAACAACAACCATAGTCATTGAAATGTGTGTTCTTTTCACATACCACATATGGATCCACCAATGTCATTGCATGTGTGTTCTTTTCACAATCCACCCATGGATCCACCAATGTCATTGCATGTGTGTTCTTTTTAGTAACAACAACCAGAGTCATTGAAATGTGTGTTCTTTTCACATACCACCTATGGATCCACCAGTGTCATTGCATGTGTGTTCTTTTCACTAACAACAACCAGAGTCATTGCACGTGTGTTTTTTTCACATACCACATATGGATCCACCAGTGTCATTGAAAAGTGTGTTCTCTATAGAGACCACCCGTGGATCCACCAGTGTCATTGCTTGTATGTTCTTCTCACTAACAACAACTAGAGTCATTGCATGTGTGCTCTTTTCACAATCCACACATCGATCCACCAGTGTCATTGCATGTGTGTTCGTTTTACTAACAACAACTGGAGTCATTGCATGTGTGCTCTTTTCACAATCCACCTATGGATCCACCAGTGTCATTGCATGTGTGTTCTTTTTACTGACAACAACCAGTGTCATTGCATGTGTGTTCTTTTCACTAACAACAACTGGAGTCATTGCATGTGTGCTCTTTTCACAATCCACCTATGGATCCACCAGTGTCATTGCATGTGTGTTCTCTTTACTAACAACAACCAGAGTCATTTCATGGCTGTTATTCACACATACCACCTATGGATCCACCAGTGTCATTGCATGGCTGTTCTTCTCACAATCCACACATGGATCCACCAGTGTCATTGCATGTGTGTTCTTTTTACTAACAACAACCAGTGTCATTGCATGTGAGTTCTCTTCACAATCGACACATGGATCCACCAGTGTTATTGCATGTGTGTTCTTTTTAGTAACAACAACCAGTGTCATTGTATGTGTGTTCTCTTCAGAGACCACACATGGATCCACCGGTGTCATTGCATGTGTGTTCTTTTCACTAACAACTACTGGAGTCATTGCATGTGTTTTCTTTTCACTAACAACAACTGGAGTCATTGCATGTGTGTTCTTTTTACTAACAACAACCAAAGTCATTTCATGGTTGTTCTTCTCACATACCACCTTTGGATCCACCAGTGTCATTGCATGTGTGTTCTCTTCACAATCCACACATGGATCCACCAGTGTCATTGCATGTGTGCTCCTTTTAGTAACAACAGCCAGTGTCATTGCATGTGTGTTCTCTTCAGAGACCACACATGGATCCACGAGTGTCATTTCATGTGTGTTCTTTTTACTAGCAACAACCAGAGTCATTGAAATGTGTGCTCTCTTTAGAGACCACACATGGATCCACCGGTGTCATTGCATGTATATTCTTTTCACTAACAACAAGTAGAGTCATTGCATGTGTGTGTTTTCACTAACAACAACTGGAGTCATTGCATGTGTGTTCTTTTTACTAACAACAACCAGAGTCATTGAAATGTCTGCTCTCTTCAGAGACCACACATGGATCCACCGGTGTCATTGCATGTGTGCTCTTTTCACTAACAACAACTGGAGTCATTGCATGTGTGTTCTTTTCACATACCACATATGGATCCACCAGTGTCATTGCATGTGTGCTCTTTTCACAATCCACCCATGGATCCACCAGTGTGATTGCATGTGTGTTATTTTTAGTAACAACAACCAGAGTCATTGAAATGTGTGTTCTTTTCACATACCACCTATGGATCCACCAGTGTCATTGCATGTGTGTTCTTTACACTAACAACAACCAGCGTCATTGCATGTGTGTTCTTTTCACATACCACATATGGATCCACCAGTGTCATTTAAATGTGTGTTCTCTACAGAGACCACACATGGATCCACCAGTGTCATTGCATGTGTGTTATTTTTAGTAACAACAACCAGAGTCATTGAAATGTGTGTTCTTTTCACATACCACATATGGATCCACTAGTGTCGTTGCATGTGTGTTCTTTTCACAATCTACCCATGGATCCACCAGTGTCATTGCATGTGTGTTCTTTTTAGTAACAACAACCAGAGTCATTGGAATGTGTGTTCTTTTCACTAACAACAACTGGAGTCATTGCATGTGTGCTCTTTTCACAATCCACCTATGGATCCACCAGTGTCATTGCATGTGTGTTCTTTTTACTAACGGCAACCAGATTCATTTCATGGCTGTTCTTCTCACATACCACCTATGGATCCACCAGTGTCATTGCATGTTTGTTCTTCTCACAATCCACACATGGATCCATTAGTGTCATTGCATGTGTGTTCTTTTTACTAACAACAACCAGTGTCATTGCATGTGTGTTCTCTTCACAATCCACACATGGATCCACCAGTGTTATTGCATGTGTGTTCTTTTTAGTAACAACAACCAGTGTCATTGCATGTGTGTTATCTTCAGAGACCACACATGGATCCACCGGTGTCATTGCATGTATGTTCTTTTCACTAACAACAACTAGAGTCATTGCATGTGTGTTCTTTTCACATACCACATGAGGATCCACCAGTATCATTGCTTGTGTGCTCTTTTCACAATCCACCCATGGATCCACCAGTGTCATTGCATGTGTGTTATTTTTAGTAACAACAATCAGAGTCATTAAAATGTGTGTTCTTTTCACATACCACCTATGGATCCACCAGTGTCATTGCATGTGTGTTCATTTCACTAACAACAACTAGAGTCATTGCATGTGTGTTCTTTTCACATACCACATATGGATCCACCAGTGTCATTGAAATGTGTGTTCTCTACAGAGACCACACATGGATCCACCAGTGTCATTGCATGTGTGTTATTTTTAGTAACAACAACCAGAGTCATTGAAATGTGTGTTCTTTTCACATACAACATATGGATTCACCAATGTCATTGCATGTGTGTTCTTTTCACAATCCACCCATGGATCCACCAATGTCATTGCATGTGTGTTCTTTTTAGTAACAACAACCAGAGTCATTGAAATGTGTGTTCTTTTCACATACCACCTATGGATCCACCAGTGTCATTGCATGTGTGTTCTTTTCACTAACAACAACCAGAGTCATTGCATGTGTTTTTTTTCACATACCACATATGGATCCACCAGTGTCATTGTAATGTGTGTTCTCTACAAAGACCACACATGGATCCACTAGTGTCATTGCATGTATGTTCTTTTCACTAACAACAACTGGAGTCATTGCATGTGTGCTCTTTTCACAATCCACACATCGATCCACCAGTGTCATTGCATGTGTGTTCTTTTTAGTAACAACAACCAGTGTCATTGCATGTGTGTTCTTTTTACTAACAACAACTGGAGTCATTGCATGTGTGCTCTTTTCACAATCCACCTATGGATCCACCAGTGTCATTGCATGTGTGTTCTTTTTACTAACAACAACCAGAGTCATTTCATGGTTGTTCTTCTCACATCCCACCTATGGATCCACCAGTGTAATTGCATGTGTGCTCTTTTCACAATCCACACATCGATCCACCAGTGTCATTGCATGTGTGTTCTTTTTACTAACAACAACCAGTGTCATTGCATGTGTGTTCTTTTCACTAACAACAACTAGAGTCATTGCATGTGTCCTCTTTTCACAATCCACCTATGGATCCTCCAGTGTCATTGTATGTGTGTTCTTTTTACTAACAACAACCAGAGTCATTTCATGGCTGTTATTCACACATACCACCTATGGATCCACCAGTGTCATTGCATGTCTGTTCTTCTCACAATCCACACATGGATCCACCAGTGTCATTGCATGTGTGCTCTTTTTACTAACAACAATCAGTGTCACTGCATGTGTGTTCTCTTCACAATCCAAATATGGATCCACCAGTGTCATTGCATGTGTGTTCTTTTTAGTAACAACAACAAGTGTCATTGCATGTGTGTTCTCTTCAGAGACCACACATGGATCCACCAGTGTCATTGCATGTGTTTTCTTTTCACTAACAACTACTGGAGTCATTGCATGTGTTTTCTTTTTACTAACAACAACCAGAGTTATTTCATGGCTGTTCTTCTCACATACCACCTTTGGATCCACCAGTGTCATTGCATGTGTGTTCTCTTCACAATCCACACATGGATCCACCAGTGTCATTGCATGTGTGCTCCTTTTAGTAACAACAGCCAGTGTCATTGCATGTGTGTTCTCTTCAGAGACCACACATCGATCCACGAGTGTCATTGCATTTGTGTTCTTTTTAATAGCAACGACCAGAGTCATTGAAATGTGTTCTCTCTTCAGAGACCACACATGGATCCACCGGTGTCATTGCATGTATATTCTTTTCACTAACAACAAGTAGAGTCATTGCATGTGTGTGTTTTCACTAACAACAACTGCAGTCATTGCATGTGTGTTCTTTTTACTAACAACAACCAGAGTCATTTCATGGCTGTTCTTCTCACATACCACACATGGATCCACCAATGTCATTGCATGTGTGTTCTTTTTACTAACAACAACCAGAGTCATTGAAATGTGTGCTCTCTTCAGAGACCACACATGGATCCACCGGTGTCATTGCATGTGTGCTCTTTTCACTAAAAACAACTGGAGTCATTGCATGTGTGTTCTTTTCACATACCACATATGGATCCACCAGTGTCATTGCATGTGTGCTCTTTTCACAATCCACCCATGGATCCACCAGTGTCATTGCATGTGTGTTCTTTTTAGTAACAACAACCAGTGTCATTGCATGTGTGTTCTTTTCACTAACAACAACTGGAGTCATTGCATGTGTGCTCTTTTCACAATCCACCTATGGATCCACCAGTGTCATTGAGTGTGTGCTCTTTTTACTAACAACAACCAGAGTCATTTCATGGCTGTTCTTCTCACATACCACCTACGGATACACCGGTGTCATTGCATGTGTGTTCTCTTCACAATCCACACATGGATCGACCAGTGTCATTGCATGTGTGTCTTTTTACTAACAACAACCAGTGTCATTGCATGTGTGTTCTCTTCAAAGACCACACATGGATCCACCGGTGTCATTGCATGTGTGTTCTTTTTAGTAACAACAACCCGTGTCATTACATGTGTGTTCTCTTCAGAGACCACACATGGATCCACCGGTGTCATTGCATGTATATTCTTTTCACTAACAACAACTGGAGTCAGTGCATGTGTGTTATTTTCACATACCACATATGGATCCACCAGTGTCATTGCATGTGTGCTCTTTTCACAATCCACCCATGGATCCACCAGTGTCATTGCATCTGTGTTACTTTTAGTAACAACAACCAGAGTCATTGAAATGTGTGTTCTTTTCACATACCACCTATGGATCCACCAGTGTCATTGCATGTGTGCTCTTTTCACTAACAACAACCAGAGTCATTGCATGTGTGTTCTTTTCACATACCACATATGGATCCACCAGTGTCATTGAAATGTGTGTTTTCTACAGAGACCAAACATGCATCCACCAGTGTCATTGCATGTGGTTCTTTTTAGTTACACTAACCAGAGTCATTGAAATGTGTGTTCTTTTCACATACCACATATGGATCCACCAGTGTCATTGCATGTGTGCTCTTTTCACAATCCACCCATGGATCCACCAGTGTCATTGCATGTGTGTTACTTTTAGTAACAACAACCAGAGTCATTGAAATGTGTGTTCTTTTCACATACCACCTATGGATCCACCAGTGTCATTGCATGTGTGCTATTTTCACTAACAACAACCAGAGTCATTGCATGTGTGTTCTTTTCACATACCACATATGGATCCACCAGTGTCATTGAAATGTGTGTTTTCTACAGAGACCAAACATGCATCCACCAGTGTCATTGCATGTGTGTTCTTTTTAGTTACACTAACCAGAGTCATTGAAATGTGTGTTCTTTTCACATACCACATATGGATCCACCAGTGTCATTGCATGTGTGCTCTTTTCACAATCCACCCATGGATCCACCAGTGTCATTGCATGTGTGTTCTTTTTAGTAACAACAACCAGAGTCATTGAAATGTGTGTTCTTTTCACATACCACCTATGGATCCACTAGTGTCATTGCATATGTGTTCTTTTCACAATCCACACATGGATCCACCAGTGTCATTTCATGTGTGTTCTTTTTAGTAACAATAACCAGTGTCATTGCATGTGTGTTCTCTTTAGAGACCACACATGGATCCACCAGTGTCATTGCATGTGTGTTCTTTTCACTAACAACAACTGGAGTCATTGCATCTGTGTTCTTTTCACATACCACATATGGATACACATCAGTGTCATTGCATGTGTGCTCTTTTCACAATCCACCCATGGATCCACTAGTGTCATTGCATGTGTGTTCTTTTTAGTAACAACCAGAGTCATTGAAATGTGTGTTCTTCTCACATACCACCTATGGATCCACCAGTGTCATTGCATGTGTGTTCATTTCACTTAGCCATGTCCCTGGAAAAGGACAATTTGAGCATCAAGACATGGAAGCAATCAAGAATCTCATCACTCCAATTTCTAAATTAAAACTTGTGGGTGAACAAGGGTTGTGTGAAATTCTTCAATCTTTGATGGAGAGATGGCTTGGTACAAGGATCTCAAAATCTTAGATTGGGAAAATTGTTTTTGCCAAGAAAATCTTCAGTCTTTGATTGGTAGATGCCTTGAGAGGATCTTCAGTCTTGATTGGTAGATGCCTTGGTGGTTTTTGCCAAATAAAACTTAGTGGTTTCAAAATGATAGGGAAAATCTGTTTTGAGCAATGCAAGCCTCAACTCCACTTAGCCAAAATGCATATAGATGATAGACTCCACTATACTACCAAAGTATCACTTGCCAATACAATTCAAATGTATTGACCCCTTGTGGCTGTAACTTGTAATGTTGCAGGTTTGATTGATTTTAGTGAAGATTGATTGATTAGGATTACAAAGTCTACAACCAACATCTGCCTATGGCACTTTGAAGATGAAGGACCCATGCTTATAGTTATTCCGCTGCAATGTAATGTAATAGCCTAATGATCTATGTATTGATGTAATAAAATTTATGTTACTCCTGGTAATAAAGTTGTATTATGACCTTTGTTTCTTGATACTACATCTAAACTGTGGATGCTAGCTATTGATCCAGGGACTAGCATTGTAAACACAGGGGACTCAATCTTATTTAAAGGTTGGGGATGTTACAGATGGGATCAGAGCATTGTGTTGCCTGTAGGATTTGTAACCCTAGGATTGGACAAAAAAACCCTTAGAAAATAGGAGTTGAATTTTGTTCCAAAAACTTATTTACAAAAACAATCTTGTAAACTCTTTCCTCAATCATTTTTGGTTTCAACTCTACTTCTCTTCTATTTTCAACTTGATGGAAAAGCCTACCCCATGACCAAAGACTTCATCATGAGCAAAGGACTTCTTCAACAACTTCAACTCTAATGACTTCAACTTCTTCAAATGACTTCAACATCTTCAGCATGTTCACCAAGGACTTCCAACTGGAATACCACAAAGGACTACAAGTGAGACAAGAAATATTACTCAAGACTTGAAGACTAAGGAAACACAACTTAGAAGAAACCATGAACACTTTTGAAGATTTGTGACCAAGACACAAGAATCCTCCAAGGATACAAAGATCTCAATCAAGAAGAATCAACCAAGAAGGATGGAAAGATCACAAGTGAACCATATAGATGGACCACCATATTTTAGTTAAGTCAAACCCACCAACTTATGTGGTGTAACAAAAATATTTTGTTTCCTAAGTATGTGCTTGAAACTGTTGTTTGAGTGGAGTGTTTGTTTGTGATTGCTTGCACATTGCTTGTGTGATTTGTGATGTGTGTGAATAAAATTGATTCCTTAGAAAAAATCTTTTGCCTATTGTAATCCCCTCCAACCCAAACAGATGACTTCTCCAAGAGACTCCAGCATCAAGGATGATGACATCAACAACAACCAAGAGGTCAACATGAGAGAACTCCTAGCAACCCAACACCAGTTGAACCAACTAACAACTCAGTTCATAGCCAACAATAGTGATAAAGACCCTACCTTGCAAAAGTTTTTGGAAGAACAATCCCAACTGATGCTTAAGGTGACTAATCAAATGATCAGCATGGAAGAAAACTATCCCAAAAGAGTGTATGACAACAAGGATGACAAGAATATTATTCTAGATGGAGCCCCCGCTTGCATTATTTGTGGAGACAAAGATCACACTTCCAAGGAGCATGAAGATCAATGCCCCAATTGTGAAGAGGAACATCCAGTTGGCCAATGCCCCACATCTCAAGTTACTTGTTACCTTTGTGAAGGAAACGACCATGTACCTACTCAATGCCCCATCTATGCTATTGTTGAACAAAGGAAACAAGAAGGACCCAAGTATGCCAAGAATGTTGATGACAAAGGAAAAGGACCACTTATACCTCCAAACAAGACAACCCAATTCAAAGGATCAAAGAAGCCCAAGAAACCAAAGCAAGACATGAGCCTTGTGCAATGTCGTAAATGTAAGGAAATGGGACACTACCCCAGTGGATGCCCAGAGAACCCGAAGAATAAAGAGATCGGCCAAGTAGTGTGCAACAACTGCAAGGAACTAGGCCACTACGTAGCAACTTGTCCACAAGAGCAACGTAAAGAACTCCAAGATATCCACTGTTTCAATTGCAAGGAACCAGGACACTATGTAAGCAATTGTCCAGAAAAGATGAAGAACAAGATAAACAAGCCTATGAAGGATCTCAACCTTGGCCCATGAGTCAAGCAATGGAAACAAAGGACACTAAGCAGAAGTTTTCCAAGAAGAAGTTTCCAAGATTCCAAGCAAGCCAAGATGTAGTTTAGTTGGAAAAATTTTAAGGGTGGTAGTACCCTAGCTGTTTGAGCCAACTTGTAACCCTAGCCTCCCCAAATCTCGGGACGAGATTTATTTTAAGGGTGGTAGCCTGTCACATCCCAAGATTTTCCAAATCTTGTAATGTGAAAAATAAATAAACAAAATAAATCTTTGTTGAAAACCAGGGTGAAAAGAAACTTTTGTTTCTAAAAGGAAACTTAAAATCCCATCCTGAACAAACTTTGGCTAAAGTTTGAATTCAACCAAAAATCCAAATCAAGGGAAAAGCATTCCTCAATGAATGTATCTGGAAATTTGAACACTTGGAAAATAAATCCAAATCCCTAAACCCTAATGGAAGGAAATCATTTTCCAAAGTTACCCCAAATCTATGGATTTGATCCATACCAAAATTTGATCAACAAACAATCACAAAGGATTATAGTTTGGAACCATAGACAAAAACCTTATGAATATAAAAAGATAAGGAAATTGAATTTCCAAAGCCAATAAAGCCTTACCAAAAGCCATACCAATTGGTGAACAATTATAATCCTAAAGGGATTAAAAAGATAAACATTTAATAAAGGAAATTGTTTTGGAAATACTATTTGGATCTTTTAATAAAAGACTTTGTTTTCAAATGAAAAGGTGAGCCAAATTAATTTTGGCCAAACTTTTGTAATAAAATATTTTGTTTTGATAAAATGAGTAAAAGTTTATTTAAATAAAATAATAAGGATTTAAATATCCAATTTTATTTAAGTAAAGGCTTTTCCCATTTTAAATGAACACCAAGTATTTTATTACTACTTTGAAATCTTTTATTAAAAGGTTTTGCTTTGATTAAAATGAGTAAAGGTTTATTTAAATAAAATAATAAGGATTTAAATATCCAATTTTATTTAAGTAAAGGCTTTCCCATTTTAATTAAAACACCAAAACTTATTTATTTATTTAAATAAGTTTCCAAGTATTCTTTTATTTTTCAAATAAAACCTACTGGTTTGTTTTTGAAAATAATTGGATTTCAAATGGAAATTTTATTAAATAAATCAAACACTATTAAATAACTAAAGATCCATTTTATTTAATAAATGGATCCAAAAATAAATAAAATATTATTTTATTTTGAGATTTGGAATATGTTGAAAAACAGAACCAAATTCAAAGTACAAAGTTGAGTGGTTGTTTGAATTTGTTTGAAAACATTGTTTGAAATTGAAAACAGAAAAAGATTTAGAAACGGAAAAAGTTTAGACAGAAAAAATAGAGCAACCCACTAAGGCCCAGCAGCAGCCCACCTAGCCCACCTCTCCTTTCCCTCAGAAAAACTTTTCGTACCAAATAACAGACCCACTGAGCCAATGACAACCAGGACCCACTTCTCCCTCTCACTCACTCGCTGACAACAGACCCCACCTCCTCTTATTTTTCCCCGAACCGTTTTTCCTAACCGCCGAATCAGCCCACAGAGACACTGACCAGTGGACCTCCTCCTCTTTCCTTTTTCCACTGACTGGTAGGCCCACTATCACTGTTCATCATCTCCTTCACCCACCCCGCAGCGACCAGTTCTTCTCCCCCGTTCTGCCGTTGAATCCTCTAGCTTAATTCGCCTTAACACCGAGCCTTTACCTCGCCTTGATCATGCAGATTGAAACGCCTGTGTCTCCTCTATAATTCCCCTCTGACACCCCGCGCTGGCACGCCTTAGACTGCCCCTAATTTCTCCCCCGAGCTCCTCTGTCTCCGGCGAGCTCCGCGAGCAATTCCGGCCAGTGCCTGCCTCCCTTTGCCCCTTGGATGCTACGAACTCGTTCACCATCACCGTGCACTTCTTCCAGTACCTCCCACCTGTCTGCTAGTGCCCCACAGCCTCGCCTTCGTCTTTGTCCAGGAACCACCACCGTCTGCCTCGTCTCCGTCAAGTTTCTCCGGTAAGAGCCGACCGCCCCGAGCCCCTTCGTTCATGCACACAGCATCGCCTTGCTCTTGCGCATCTGACCCTACCCTCGGATTGCCCTCTCCTGAACTGCAGCGTCGCCTCGTCGTCAACCTGAGCGCCACCGTCTGTCTGCAAACTCCGGCGGAACCTCTCTGGTAAATCAGACCACCCCAACCCTTCTCGTTCACGCACACAGCTCCGCCATAATCTCCTGCGTCTAACCCAGTCCTCCGTTTGTCTTCTCGTGGACCACAGCCTCGTCTTCGACCGTGGACAGAGCCGGCCGACGTCGTTCTCTACTCCGGCGAGCAATTACGCCTGACCCCGAGCGCCCCTTGGCCAACATAGACCACATTGAGCATCAGCAAGCGTCAACGATCTCGGTGAGCCTTACCACGTCCCCTCTAGCTTCTTGTATCACCGGCTCCGCCGCTGACAGACCCCGCCGCCGCCGGTAGCCACCGCAGCGCCGCCAGCTTCTGGTCAAACCCGCGCGAACCGTTCGATCTAGATCGGGCGGGTACGATAGATCACTTAAGCCACGAATGGGTATGCGCCCTGTACCGTGCGATCTAACTTAATCCAACGCTCCACGTAGCTCGATCCGGCCGAACCGATATCGACCAATGATATCACGCCACGTGGCCAGGTTCTGTTTTAAAACAGAATTAGAAAACAGAAACTTTTGCAAACTTCAAACCCTTGTATCTTTGGATCCACACGTCCAAATTTTACAAATTTGATGTCGTTGGAATCAGCAAGTCAAGCCCTAGCCAACCCTACCCTTAGTTTAGCAAATAGTATCTGTTAGCTTGTTTGATTTTGCAGATTCTTTTGTGTGCTTGCTAACATTAGAAAAATTGTTTAAAAATGATTTTAAGGTTAAAACCTTTGCAAATTGGTTTGTTGTGACCTTACTGACCCTAGGAACCAACCCATGATTTGGAGAATGATTTTGGAAAGGTTTAGAATGGATTAATTAGTTTAGTCCATTTCTAGCTAACTAAAAACTATAGTTTTGTTTATGAAAATGTTTTTGTAAAGAAAACTTTGAGAAAATATTTTGAACCAAACCTACTGACCCAAACACCAAGTTTTGCAATAGCAACTCATTTGGTGAACCCTATAGGTTAAAGCCTTAGTAAAAATATTTTTACACCACATTATAGGTGAAACCCCTTTGCAAATGACTTTGCCATTTTGGTAAATGACCAATTTGGAACTCACAAAGTTTAGAAGCCTAGTGGAGACCACCTTTGCATTTAGAACCATCTTTTGCATGCTTGCATGCATTACCTTGACTTTAGGATTTTATGTGTGTTGTTTTGCTTAATTGGTAGATTGAGTTTGTGCCTTGCTTGATTGATTGTAGTGACTTGAAGAGTGTGATTGTTGCAAGGACAAAGAGTGAACCTATACCCTCTACCAAAAAGGCAAGTGATACTTCATACTATCTATCCCATTATTTTCAATATGCATTAGTGTTTTTGCCAAGTAAAACTTGCATGGTTTTTATTTTGCTAAGTATAGACCTTGCTATAGGAAAACTAGTAGAATGAATCCTTAGAAGGATTTTCCTAAGTTAAGAATCCTATTACTATCAAGCTTAGCCTAGCTAATAGAAAACCTGGGTGGGATATATATTCATGCTATGAAAATTTCTAAGTCTATGGACTTGTGTTTTGTTTAATAAAACAACTAAGTTAATGAATCACCTGGGTGGAAATGGAAGGAATGGTTTGTGTTGAGTGGTTCACAAGGCCATGGACTTGGCTTGTGTATCTCACTTGTGGATGGCCACCCAGGAACAAAGAGATTTGAGATGTCAAATGTTGAGAAGCTTCAAGTGCAACCACTTGGCAATATGGGCTCTGCCATGATCATATAGGTTGCAAGAACTTAGCCATATGGACAGTTGGTGGTAGTGTTTGATAGGTTGGAGCGCGTCCATGATGGTCTAAGGGAGAGCTTCTGAAAGATCTTGTCTTGGGAAACCAAGTCTCGTGGGGAAAGTGCACCACCTCTGCAGAGTGTAAAAATCTAAGTACTTAGCCATGTCCCTGGAAAAGGACAATTTGAGCATCAAGACATGGAAGCAATCAAGAATCTCATCACTCCAATTTCTAAATTAAAACTTGTGGGTGAACAAGGGTTGTGTGAAATTCTTCAATCTTTGATGGAGAGATGGCTTGGTACAAGGATCTCAAAATCTTAGATTGGGAAAATTGTTTTTGCCAAGAAAATCTTCAGTCTTTGATTGGTAGATGCCTTGAGAGGATCTTCAGTCTTGATTGGTAGATGCCTTGGTGGTTTTTGCCAAATAAAACTTAGTGGTTTCAAAATGATAGGGAAAATCTGTTTTGAGCAATGCAAGCCTCAACTCCACTTAGCCAAAATGCATATAGATGATAGACTCCACTATACTACCAAAGTATCACTTGCCAATACAATTCAAATGTATTGACCCCTTGTGGCTGTAACTTGTAATGTTGCAGGTTTGATTGATTTTAGTGAAGATTGATTGATTAGGATTACAAAGTCTACAACCAACATCTGCCTGTGGCACTTTGAAGATGAAGGACCCATGCTTATAGTTATTCCGCTGCAATGTAATGTAATAGCCTAATGAGCTATGTATTGATGTAATAAAATTTATGTTACTCCTGGTAATAAAGTTGTATTATGACCTTTGTTTCTTGATACTACATCTAAACTGTGGATGCGAGCTATTGATCCAGGGACTAGCATTGTAAACACAGGGGACTCAATCTTATTTAAAGGTTGGGGATGTTACAGATGGGATCAGAGCATTGTGTTGCCTGTAGGATTTGTAACCCTAGGATTGGACAAAAAAAACCTTAGAAAATAGGAGTTGAATTTTGTTCCAAAAACTTATTTACAAAAACAATCTTGTAAACTCTTTCCTCAATCATTTTTGGTTTCAACTCTACTTCTCTTCTATTTTCAACTTGATGGAAAAGCCTACCCCATGACCAAAGACTTCATCATGAGCAAAGGACTTCTTCAACACCTTCAACTCTAATGACTTCAACTTCTTCAAATGACTTCAACATCTTCAGCATGTTCACCAAGGACTTCCAACTGGAATACCACAAAGGACTACAAGTGAGACAAGAAATATTACTCAAGACTTGAAGACTAAGGAAACACAACTTAGAAGAAACCATGAACACTTTTGAAGATTTGTGACCAAGACACAAGAATCCTCCAAGGATACAAAGATCTCAATCAAGAAGAATCAACCAAGAAGGATGGAAAGATCACAAGTGAACCATATAGATGGACCACCATATTTTAGTTAAGTCAAACCCACCAACTTATGTGGTGTAACAAAAATATTTTGTTGCCTAAGTATGTGCTTGAAACTGTTGTTTGAGTGGAGTGTTTGTTTGTGATTGCTTGCACATTGCTTGTGTGATTTGTGATGTGTGTGAATAAAATTGATTCCTTAGAAAAAATCTTTTGCCTATTCTAATCCCCTCCAACCCAAACAGATGACTTCTCCAAGAGACTCCAGCATCAAGGATGATGACATCAACAACAACCAAGAGGTCAACATGAGAGAACTCCTAGCAACCCAACACCAGTTGAACCAACTAACAACTCAGTTCATAGCCAACAATAGTGATAAAGACCCTACCTTGCAAAAGTTTTTGGAAGAACAATCCCAACTGATGCTTAAGGTGACTAATCAAATGATCAGCATGGAAGAAAACTATCCCAAAAGAGTGTATGACAACAAGGATGACAAGAATATTATTCTAGATGGAGCCCCCGCTTGCATTATTTGTGGAGACAAAGATCACACTTCCAAGGAGCATGAAGATCAATGCCCCAATTGTGAAGAGGAACATCCAGTTGGCCAATGCCCCACATCTCAAGTTACTTGTTACCTTTTTGAAGGAAACGACCATGTACCTACTCAATGCCCCATCTATGCTATTGTTGAACAAAGGGAACAAGAAGGACCCAAGTATGCCAAGAATGTTGATGACAAAGGAAAAGGACCACTTATACCTCCAAACAAGACAACCCAATTCAAAGGATCAAAGAAGCCCAAGAAACCAAAGCAAGACATGAGCCTTGTGCAATGTCGTAAATGTAAGGAAATGGGACACTACCCCAGTGGATGCCCAGAGAACCCGAAGAATAAAGAGATCGGCCAAGTAGTGTGCAACAACTGCAAGGAACTAGGCCACTACGTAGCAACTTGTCCACAAGAGCAACGTAAAGAACTCCAAGATATCCACTGTTTCAATTGCAAGGAACCAGGACACTATGTAAGCAATTGTCCAGAAAAGATGAAGAACAAGATAAACAAGCCTATGAAGGATCTCAACCTTGGCCCATGAGTCAAGCAATGGAAACAAAGGACACTAAGCAGAAGTTTTCCAAGAAGAAGTTTCCAAGATTCCAAGCAAGCCAAGATGTAGTTTAGTTGGAAAAATTTTAAGGGTGGTAGTACCCTAGCTGTTTGAGCCAACTTGTAACCCTAGCCTCCCCAAATCTCGGGACGAGATTTATTTTAAGGGTGGTAGCCTGTCACATCCCAAGATTTTCCAAATCTTGTAATGTGAAAAATAAATAAACAAAATAAATCTTTGTTGAAAACCAGGGTGAAAAGAAACTTTTGTTTCTAAAAGGAAACTTAAAATCCCATCCTGAACAAACTTTGGCTAAAGTTTGAATTCAACCAAAAATCCAAATCAAGGGAAAAGCATTCCTCAATGAATGTATCTGGAAATTTGAACACTTGGAAAATAAATCCAAATCCCTAAACCCTAATGGAAGGAAATCATTTTCCAAAGTTACCCCAAATCTATGGATTTGATCCATACCAAAATTTGATCAACAAACAATCACAAAGGATTATAGTTTGGAACCATAGACAAAAACCTTATGAATATAAAAAGATAAGGAAATTGAATTTCCAAAGCCAATAAAGCCTTACCAAAAGCCATACCAATTGGTGAACAATTATAATCCTAAAGGGATTAAAAAGATAAACATTTAATAAAGGAAATTGTTTTGGAAATACTATTTGGATCTTTTAATAAAAGACTTTGTTTTCAAATGAAAAGGTGAGCCAAATTAATTTTGGCCAAACTTTTGTAATAAAATATTTTGTTTTGATAAAATGAGTAAAAGTTTATTTAAATAAAATAATAAGGATTTAAATATCCAATTTTATTTAAGTAAAGGCTTTTCCCATTTTAAATGAACACCAAGTATTTTATTACTACTTTGAAATCTTTTATTAAAAGGTTTTGCTTTGATTAAAATGAGTAAAGGTTTATTTAAATAAAATAATAAGGATTTAAATATCCAATTTTATTTAAGTAAAGGCTTTCCCATTTTAATTAAAACACCAAAACTTATTTATTTATTTAAATAAGTTTCCAAGTATTCTTTTATTTTTCAAATAAAACCTACTGGTTTGTTTTTGAAAATAATTGGATTTCAAATGGAAATTTTATTAAATAAATCAAACACTATTAAATAACTAAAGATCCATTTTATTTAATAAATGGATCCAAAAATAAATAAAATATTATTTTATTTTGAGATTTGGAATATGTTGAAAAACAGAACCAAATTCAAAGTACAAAGTTGAGTGGTTGTTTGAATTTGTTTGAAAACATTGTTTGAAATTGAAAACAGAAAAAGATTTAGAAACGGAAAAAGTTTAGACAGAAAAAAATAGAGCAACCCACTAAGGCCCAGCAGCAGCCCACCTAGCCCACCTCTCCTTTCCCTCAGAAAAACTTTTCGTACCAAATAACAGACCCACTGAGCCAATGACAACCAGGACCCACTTCTCCCTCTCACTCACTCGCTGACAACAGACCCCACCTCCTCTTATTTTTCCCCGAACCGTTTTTCCTAACCGCCGAATCAGCCCACAGAGACACTGACCAGTGGACCTCCTCCTCTTTCCTTTTTCCACTGACTGGTAGGCCCACTATCACTGTTCATCATCTCCTTCACCCACCCCGCAGCGACCAGTTCTTCTCCCCCGTTCTGCCGTTGAATCCTCTAGCTTAATTCGCCTTAACGCCGAGCCTTTACCTCGCCTTGATCATGCAGATTGAAACGCCTGTGTCTCCTCTATAATTCCCCTCTGACACCCCGCGCTGGCACGCCTTAGACCGCCCCTAATTTCTCCCTCGAGCTCCTCTGTCTCCGGCGAGCTCCGCGAGCAATTCCGGCCAGTGCCTGCCTCCCTTTGCCCCTTGGATGCTACGAACTCGTTCACCATCACCGTGCACTTCTTCCAGTACCTCCCACCTGTCTGCTAGTGCCCCACAGCCTCGCCTTCGTCTTCGTCCAGGAACCACCACCGTCTGCCTCGTCTCCGTCAAGTTTCTCCGGTAAGAGTCGACCGCCCCGAGCCCTTTCGTTCATGCACACAGCATCGCCTTGCTCTTGCGCATCTGACCCTACCCTCGGATTGCCCTCTCCTGAACTGCAGCGTCGCCTCGTCGTCAACCTGAGCGCCACCGTCTGTCTGCAAACTCCGGCGGAACCTCTCTGGTAAATCAGACCACCCCAACCCTTCTCGTTCACGCACACAGCTCCGCCATAATCTCCTGCGTCTAACCCAGTCCTCCGTTTGTCTTCTCGTGGACCACAGCCTCGTCTTCGACCGTGGACAGAGCCGGCCGACGTCGTTCTCTACTCCGGCGAGCAATTACGCCTGACCCCGAGCGCCCCTTGGCCAACATAGACCACATTGAGCATCAGCAAGCGTCAACGATCTCGTTGAGCCTTACCACATCCCCTCTAGCTTCTTGTATCACCGGCTCCGCCGCTAACAGACCCCGCCGCCGCCGGTAGCCACCGCAGCGCCGCCAGCTTCTGGTCAAACCCGCGCGAACCGTTCGATCTAGATCGGGCGTGTACGATAGATCACTTAAGCCACGAATGGGTATGCGCCCTGTACCGTGCGATCTAACTTAATCCAACGCTCCACGTAGCTCGAGCCGGCCGAACCAGTATCGACCAATGATATCACGCCACGTGGCCAGGTTCTGTTTTAAAACAGAATTAGAAAACAGAAACTTTTGCAAACTTCAAACCCTTGTATCTTTGGATCCACACGTCCAAATTTTACAAATTTGATGTCATTGGAATCAGAAAGTCAAGCCCTAGCCAACCCTACCCTTAATTTAGCAAATAGTATCTGTTAGCTTGTTTGATTTTGCAGATTCTTTTGTGTGCTTGCTAACATTAGAAAAATTGTTTAAAAATGATTTTAATGTTAAAACCTTTGCAAATTGGTTTGTTGTGACCTTACTGACCCTAGGAACCAACCCATGATTTGGAGAATGATTTTGGAAAGGTTTAGAATGGATTAATTAGTTTAGTCCATTTCTAGCTAACTAAAAACTATAGTTTTGTTTATGAAAATGTTTTTGTAAAGAAAACTTTGAGAAAATATTTTGAACCAAACCTACTGACCCAAACACCAAGTTTTGCAATAGCAACTCATTTGGTGAACCCTATAGGTTAAAGCCTTAGTAAAAATATTTTTACACCACATTATAGGTGAAACCCCTTTGCAAATGACTTTGCCATTTTGGTAAATGACCAATTTGGAACTCACAAAGTTTAGAAGCCTAGTGGAGACCACCTTTGCATTTAGAACCATCTTTTGCATGCTTGCATGCATTACCTTGACTTTAGGATTTTATGTGTGTTGTTTTGCTTAATTGGTAGATTGAGTTTGTGCCTTGCTTGATTGATTGTAGTGACTTGAAGAGTGTGATTGTTGCAAGGACAAAGAGTGAACCTATACCCTCTACCAAAAAGGCAAGTGATACTTCATACTATCTATCCCATTATTTTCAATATGCATTAGTGTTTTTGCCAAGTAAAACTTGCATGGTTTTTCTTTTGCTAAGTATAGACCTTGCTATAGGAAAACTAGTAGAATGAATCCTTAGAAGGATTTTCCTAAGTTAAGAATCCTATTACTATCAAGCTTAGCCTAGCTAATAGAAAACCTGGGTGGGATATATATTCATGCTATGAAAATTTCTAAGTCTATGGACTTGTGTTTTGTTTAATAAAACAACTAAGTTAATGAATCACCTGGGTGGAAATGGAAGGAATGGTTTGTGTTGAGTGGTTCACAAGGCCATGGACTTGGCTTGTGTATCTCACTTGTGGATGGCCACCCAGGAACAAAGAGATTTGAGATGTCAAATGTTGAGAAGCTTCAAGTGCAACCACTTGGCAATATGGGCTCTGCCATGATCATATAGGTTGCAATAACTTAGCCATATGGACAGTTGGTGGTAGTGTTTGATAGGTTGGAGCGCGTCCATGATGGTCTAAGGGAGAGCTTCTGAAAGATCTTGTCTTGGGAAACCAAGTCTTGTGGGGAAAGTGCACCACCTCTACAGAGTGTAAAAATCTAAGTACTTAGCCATGTCCCTGGAAAAGGACAATTTGAGCATCAAGACATGGAAGCAATCAAGAATCTCATCACTCCAATTTCTAAATTAAAACTTGTGGGTGAACAAGGGTTGTGTGAAATTCTTCAATCTTTGATGGAGAGATGGCTTGGTACAAGGATCTCAAAATCTTAGATTGGGAAAATTGTTTTTGCCAAGAAAATCTTCAGTCTTTGATTGGTAGATGCCTTGAGAGGATCTTCAGTCTTGATTGGTAGATGCCTTGGTGGTTTTTGCCAAATAAAACTTAGTGGTTTCAAAATGATAGGGAAAATCTGTTTTGAGCAATGCAAGCCTCAACTCCACTTAGCCAAAATGCATATAGATGATAGACTCCACTATACTACCAAAGTATCACTTGCCAATACAATTCAAATGTATTGACCCCTTGTGGCTGTAACTTGTAATGTTGCAGGTTTGATTGATTTTAGTGAAGATTGATTGATTAGGATTACAAAGTCTACAACCAACATCTGCCTGTGGCACTTTGAAGATGAAGGACCCATGCTTATAGTTATTCCGCTGCAATGTAATGTAATAGCCTAATGAGCTATGTATTGATGTAATAAAATTTATGTTACTCCTGGTAATAAAGTTGTATTATGACCTTTGTTTCTTGATACTACATCTAAACTGTGGATGCTAGCTATTGATCTAGGGACTAGCATTGTAAACACAGGGGACTCAATCTTATTTAAAGGTTGGGGATGTTACAGTGTTCTTTTCACATACCACCTATGGATCCACCAGTGTCATTGCATGTGTGTTCTTTTCACTAACAACAACCAGCGTCATTGCATGTGTGTTCTTTTCACATACCACATATGGATCCACCAGTGTCATTGAAATGTGTGTTCTCTATAGAGACCACACATGGATCCACCAGTGTCATTGCATGTGTGTTATTTTTAGTAACAACAACCAGAGTCATTGAAATGTGTGTTCTTTTCACATACCACATATGGATCCACCAGTGTCATTGCATGTGTGTTCTTTTCACAATCTACCCATGGATCCACCAGTGTCATTGCATGTGTGTTCTTTTTAGTAACAACAACCAGAGTCATTGGAATGTGTGTTCTTTTCACTAACAACAACTGGAGTCATTGCATGTGTGCTCTTTTCACAATCCACCTATGGATCCACCAGTGTCATTGCATGTGTGTTCTTTTTACAAACGACAACCAGATTCATTTCATGGCTGTTCTTCTCACATACCATCTATGGATCCACCAGTGTCATTGCATGTCTGTTCTTCTCACAATCCACACATGGATCCACCAGTGTCATTGCATGTGTGTTCTTTTTACTAACAACAACCAGTGTCATTGCATGTGTGTTCTCTTCACAATCCACACATGGATCCACCAGTGTTATTGCATGTATGTTCTTTTTAGTAACAACAACCAGTGTCATTGCATGTGTGTTCTCTTCAGAGACCACACATGGATCCACCGGTGTCATTGCATGTATGTTCTTTTCACTAACAACAACTAGAGTCATTGCATGTGTGTTATTTTCACATACCACATATGGATCCACCAGTATCATTGCGTGTGTGCTCTTTTCACAATCCACCCATGGATCCACCAGTGTCATTGCATGTGTGTTATTTTTAGTAACAATAATCAGAGTCATTGAAATGTGTGTTCTTTTCACATACCACCTATGGATCCACCAGTGTCATTGCATGTGTGTTCATTTCACTAACAACAACTAGAGTCATTGCATGTGTGTTCTTTTCACATACCACATATGGATCCACCAGTGTCATTGAAATGTGTGTTCTCTACAGAGACCACACATGGATCCACCGATGTCATTGCATGTGTGTTCTTTTTAGTAACAACAACCGGAGTCATTGAAATGTGTGTTCTTTTCACATACCACATATGGATTCACCAATGTCATTGCATGTGTGTTCTTTTCACAATCAACCCATGGATCCACCAATGTCATTGCATGTGTGTTCTTTTTAGTAACAACAACCAGAGTCATTGAAATGTGTGTTCTTTTCACATACCACCTATGGATCCACCAGTGTCATTGCATGTGTGTTCTTTTCACTAACAACAACCAGAGTCATTGCATGTGTGTTTTTTTCACAATCCACCTATGGATCCACCCGTATCATTGAAATGTGTGTTCTCTACAAAGACCACACATGGATCCACTAGTGTCATTGCATGTATGTTCTTTTCACTAACAACAACTAGAGTCATTGCATGTGTGTTCTTTTCACATACCACATATGGATCCACCAGTGTCATTGCATGTGTGCTGTTTTCACAATCCACCCATGGATCCACCAGTGTCATTGCATGTGTGTTATTTTTAGTAACAACAACCAGAGTCATTGAAATGTGTGTTCTTTTCACATACCGCCTATGGATCCACCAGTGTCATTGCATGTGTGTTCTTTTCACTAACAACAACCAGCGTCATTGCATGTGTGTTCTTTTCACATACCACATATGGATCCACCAGTGTCATTGAAATGTTTGTTCTCTACAGAGACCACACATGGATCCACCAGTGTCATTGCATGTGTGTTATTTTTAGTAACAACAACCAGAGTCATTGAAATGTGTGTTATTTTCACATACCACCTATGGATCCACTAGTGTCATTGCATGTGTGTTCTTTTCACTAACAACAACCAGAGTCATTGCATCTGTGTTTTTTTCACAATCCACCTATGGATCCACCAGTATCATTGAAATGTGTGTTCTCTACAAAGACCACACATGGATCCACTAGTGTCATTGCATGTATGTTCTTTTCACTAACAACAACTGGAGTCATTGCATGTGTGTTCTTTTCACATACCACATATGGATCCACCAGTGTCATCGCATGTGTGCTGTTTTCACAATCCACCCATGGATCTACCAGTGTCATTGCATGTGTGTTATTTTTAGTAACAACAACCAGAGTCATTGAAATGTGTGTTATTTTCACATACCACCTATGGATCCACCAGTGTCATTGCATGTGTGTTCTTTTCACTAACAACAACCAGCGTCATTGCATGTGTGTTCTTTTCACATACCACATATGATCCACCAGTGTCATTGAAATGTGTGTTCTCTACAGAGACCACACATGGATCCACCAGTGTCATTGCATGTGTGTTATTTTTAGTAACAACAACCAGAGTAATTGAAATGTGTGTTCTTTTCACATACCGCCTATGGATCCACCAGTGTCATTGCATGTGTGTTCTTTTTAGTAACAACAACCAGAGTCATTGAAATGTGTGTTCTTTTCACATACCACCTATGGATCCACCAGTGTCATTGCATGTGTGTTCTTTTCACTAACAACAACCAGAGTCATTGCATGTGTGTTTTTTTCACAATCCACCTATGGATCCACCAGTATCATTGAAATGTGTGTTCTCTACAAAGACCACACATGGATCCACCGGTGTCATTGCATGTATGTTCTTTTCACTAACAACAACTAGAGTCATTGCATGTGTGTTCTTTTCACATACTACATATGGATCCACCAGTGTCATTGCATGTGTGCTGTTTTCACAAATCACCCATGGATCCACCAGTGTCATTACATGTGTGTTATTTTTAGTAACAATAACCAGAGTCATTGAAATGTGTGTTCTTTTCAGATACCACCTATGGATCCACCAGTGTCATTGCATGTGTGTTCTTTTCACTAACAACAACCAGCGTCATTGCATGTGTGTTCTTTTCACATACCACATATGGATCCACCAGTGTCATTGAAATGTGTGTTCTCTACAGAGACCGCACATGGATCCACCAGTGTCATTGCATGTGTGTTATTTTTAGTAACAACAATCAGAGTCATTGAAATGTGTGTTCTTTTCACATACCACCTATGGATCCACCAGTGTCATTGCATGTGTGTTCTTTTCACAATCCACCCATGGATCCACCAATGTCATTGCATGTGTGTTCTTTTTAGTAACAACAACCAGAGTCATTGAAATGTGTGTTCTTTTCACATACCACCTATGGATCCACCAGTGTCATTGCATGTGTGTTATTTTCACTAACAACAACCAGAGTCATTGCATGTGTGTTTTTTTCACTATCCACCAGTGTCATTGAAATGTGTGTTCTCTATAGAGACCACACATGGATCCACCAGTGTCATTGCATGTGTGTTCTTTTTAGTAACAACAACCATAGTCATTGAAATGTGTGTTCTTTTCACATACCACATATGGATCCACCAATGTCATTGCATGTGTGTTCTTTTCACAATCCACCCATGGATCCACCAATGTAATTGCATGTGTGTTCTTTTTAGTAACAACCAGAGTCATTGAAATGCGTGTTCTTTTCACATACCACCTATGGATCCACCAGTGTCATTGCATGTGTGTTCTTTTCACTAACAACAACCAGAGTCATTGCATGTGTTTTTTTTTCACATACCACATATGGATCCACCAGTGTCATTGAAATGTGTGTTCTCTACAGAGACCACCCGTGGATCCACCAGTGTCATTGCATGTATGTTCTTCTCACTAACAACAACTAGAGTCATTGCATGTGTGCTCTTTTCACAATCCACACATCGATCCACCAGTGTCATTGCATGTGTGTTCTTTTTACTAACAACAACTGGAGTCATTGCATGTGTGCTCTTTTCACAATCCACCTATGGATCCACCAGTGTCATTGCATGTGTGTTCTTTTTAATAACAACAACCAGTGTCATTGCATGTGTGTTCTTTTCACTAACAACAACTGGTGTCATTGCATGTGTGCTCTTTTCACAATCCACCTATGGATCCACCAGTGTCATTGCATGTGTGTTCTTTTTACTAACAACAACCAGAGTCATTTCATGGCTGTTATTCACACATACCACCTATGGATCCACCAGTGTCATTGCATGTCTATTCTTCTCACAATCCACACATGGATCCACCAGTGTCATTGCATGTGTGTTCTCTTCACAATCCAAATATGGATCCACCAGTGTCATTGCATGTGTGTTCTTTTTAGTAACAACAACAAGTGTCATTGCATGTGTGTTCTCTTCAGAGACCACACATGGATCCACCGGTGTCATTGCATGTGTGTTCTTTTCACTAACAACTACTGGAGTCATTGCATGTGTTTTCTTTTCACTAACAACAACTGGAGTCATTGCATGTGTGTTCTTTTTACTAACAACAACCAGAGTCATTTCATGGTTGTTCTTCTCACATACCACCTTTGGATCCACCAGTGTCATTGCATGTGTATTCTCTTCACAATCCACACATGGATCCACCAGTGTCATTGCATGTGTGCTCCTTTTAGTAACAACAGCCAGTGTCATTGCATGTGTGTTCTCTTCAGAGACCACACATGGATCCACGAGTGTCATTGCATGTGTGTTCTTTTTACTAGCAACAACCAGAGTCATTGAAATGTGTGCTCTCTTTAGAGACCACACATGGATCCACCGGTGTCATTGCATGTATATTCTTTTCACTAACAACAAGTAGAGTCATTGCATGTGTGTGTTTTCACTAACAACAACTGGAGTCATTGCATGTGTGTTCTTTTTACTAACAACAACCAGAGTCATTGAAATGTCTGCTCTCTTCAAAGACCACACATGGATCCACCGGTTTCATTGCATGTGTGCTCTTTTCACTAACAACAACTGGAGTCATTGCATGTGTGTTCTTTTCACATACAACATATGGATCCACCAGTGTCATTGCATGTGTGCTCTTTTCACAATCCACCCATGGATCCACCAGTGTGATTGCATGTGTCTTATTTTTAGTAACAACAACCAGAGTCATTGAAATGTGTGTTCTTTTCACATACCTCCTATGGATCCACCAGTGTCATTACATGTGTGTTCTTTTCACTAACAACAACCAGCGTCATTGCATGTGTGTTCTTTTCACATACCACATATGGATCCACCAGTGTCATTGAAATGTGTGTTCTCTACAGAGACCACACATGGATCCACCAGTGTCATTGCATGTGTGTTAGTTTTAGTAACAACAACCAGAGTCATTGAAATGTGTGTTCTTTTCACATACCACCTATGGATCCACCAGTGTCATTGCATGTGTGTTCTTTTTAGTAACAACAACCAGAGTCATTGAAATGTGTGTTCTTTTCACATACCACCTATGGATCCACCAGAGTCATTGCATGTGTGTTCTTTTCACAATCCACCCATGGATCCACCAATGTCATTGCATGTGTGTTCTTTTTAGTAACAACAACCAGAGTCATTGAAACGTGTGTTCTTTTCACATACCACCTATGGATCCACCAGTGTCATTGCATGTGTGTTATTTTCACTAACAACAACCAGAGTCATTGCATGTGTGTTTTTTCACAATCCACCAGTGTCATTGAAATGTGTGTTCTCTACAGAGACCACACATGGATCCACCAGTGTCATTGCATGTGTGTTCTTTTTAGTAACAACAACCATAGTCATAGAAATGTGTGTTCTTTTCACATACCCCATATGGATCCACCAATGTCATTGCATGTGTGTTCTTTTCACAATCCACCCATGGATCCACCAATGTCATTGCATGTGTGTTCTTTTTAGTAACAACAACCAGAGTCATTGAAATGCGTGTTCTTTTCACATACCGACTATGGATCCACCAGTGTCATTGCATGTGTGTTCTTTTCACTAACAACAACCAGAGTCATTGCATGTGTTTTTTTCACATACCACATATGGATCCACCAGTGTCATTGAAATGTGTGTTCTCTACAGAGACCACCCGTGGATCCACCAGTGTCATTGCATGTATGTTCTTCTCACTAACAACAACTAGAGTCATTGCATGTGTGCCCTTTTCACAATCCACACATCGATCCACCAGTGTCATTGCATGTGTGTTCTTTTTACTAACAACAAGTGGAGTCATTGCATGTGTGCTCTTTTCACAATCCACCTATGGATCCACCAGTGTCATTGCATGTGTGTTCTTTTTAATAACAACAACCAGTGTCATTGCATGTGTGTTCTTTTCACTAACAACAACCGGAGTCATTGCATGTGTGCTCTTTTCACAATCCACCTATGGATCCACCAGTGTCATTGCATGTGTGTTCTTTTTACTAACAACAACCAGAGTCATTTCATGACTGTTATTCACACATACCACCTATGGATCCACCAGTGTCATTGCATGTCTATTCTTCTCACAATCCACACATGGATCCACCAGTGTCATTGCATGTGTGTTCTTTTTACTAACAACAATCAGTGTCATTGCATGTGTGTTCTCTTCACAATCCAAATATGGATCCACCAGTGTCATTGCATGTGTGTTCTTTTTAGTAACAACAACAAGTGTCATTGCATGTGTGTTCTCTTCAGAGACCACACATGGATCCACCGGTGTCATTGCATGTGTGTTCTTTTCACTAACAACTACTGGAGTCATTGCATGTGTTTTCTTTTCACTAACAACAACTGGAGTCATTGCATGTGTGTTCTTTTTACTAACAACAACCAGAGTCATTTCATGGTTGTTCTTCTCACATACCACCTTTGGATCCACCAGTGTCATTGCATGTGTGTTCTCTTCACAATCCACACATGGATCCACCAGTGTCATTGCATGTGTGCTCCTTTTAGTAACAACAGCCAGTGTCATTGCATGTGTGTTCTCTTCAGAGACCACACATGGATCCACGAGTGTCATTGCATGTGTGTTCTTTTTACTAGCAACAACCAGAGTCATTGAAATGTGTGCTCTCTTTAGAGACCACACATGGATCCACCGGTGTCATTGCATGTATATTCTTTTCACTAACAACAAGTAGAGTCATTGCATGTGTGTGTTTTCACTAACAACAACTGGAGTCATTGCATGTGTGTTCTTTTTACTAACAACAACTAGAGTCATTGAAATGTCTGCTCTCTTCAGAGACCACACATGGATCCACCGGTTTCATTGCATGTGTGCTCTTTTCACTAACAACAACTGGAGTCATTGCATGTGTGTTCTTTTCACATACCACGTATGGATCCACCAGTGTCATTGCATGTGTGCTCTTTTCACAATCCACCCATGGATCCACCAGTGTGATTGCATGTGTGTTATTTTTAGTAACAACAACCAGAGTCATTGAAATGTGTGTTCTTTTCACATACCACCTATGGATCCACCAGTGTCATTGCATGTGTGTTCTTTTCACAATCCACCCATGGATCCACCAATGTCATTGCATGTGTGTTCTTTTTAGTAACAACAACCAGAGTCATTGAAATGTGTGTTCTTTTCACATACCACCTATGGATCCACCAGTGTCATTACATGTGTGTTCTTTTCACTAACAACAACCAGCGTCATTGCATGTGTGTTCTTTTCACATACCACATATGGATCCACCAGTGTCATTGAAATGTGTGTTCTCTACAGAGACCACACATGGATCCACCAGTGTCATTGCATGTGTGTTATTTTTAGTGACAACAACCAGAGTCATTGAAATGTGTGTTCTTTTCACATACCACCTATGGATCCACCAGTGTCATTGCATGTGTGTTCTTTTTAGTAACAACAACCAGATTCATTGAAATGTGTGTTCTTTTCACATACCACCTATGGATCCACCAGTGTCATTGCATGTGTGTTCTTTTCACAATCCACCCATGGATCCACCAATGTCATTGCATGTGTGTTCTTTTTAGTAACAACAACCAGAGTCATTGAAATGTGTGTTCTTTTCACATACCACCTATGGATCCACCAGTGTCATTGCATGTGTGTTATTTTCACTAACAACAACCAGAGTCATTGCATGTGTGTTTTTTCACAATCCACCAGTGTCATTGAAATGTGTGTTCTCTACAGAGACCACACATGGATCCACCAGTGTCATTGCATGTGTGTTCTTTTTAGTAACAACAACCATAGTCATTGAAATGTGTGTTCTTTTCACATACCACATATGGATCCACCAATGTCATTGCATGTGTGTTCTTTTCACAATCCACCCATGGATCCACCAATGTCATTGCATGTGTGTTCTTTTTAGTAACAACAACCAGAGTCATTGAAATGCGTGTTCTTTTCACATACCGACTATGGATCCACCAGTGTCATTGCATGTGTGTTATTTTCACTAACAACAACCAGAGTCACTGCATGTGTTTTTTTTTCACATACCACATATGGATCCACCAGTGTCATTGAAATGTGTGTTCTCTACAGAGACCACCCGTGGATCCACCAGTGTCATTGCATGTATGTTCTTCTCACTAACAATAACTAGAGTCATTGCATGTGTGCTCTTTTCACAATCCACACATCGATCCACCAATGTCATTGCATGTGTGTTCTTTTTACTAACAACAACTGGAGTCATTGCATGTGTGCTCTTTTCACAATCCACCTATGGATCCACCAGTGTCATTGCATGTGTGTTCTTTTTAATAACAACAACCAGTGTCATTGCATGTGTGTTCTTTTCACTAACAACAACTGGAGTCATTGCATGTGTGCTCTTTTCACAATCCACCTATGGATCCACCAGTGTCATTGCATGTGTGTTCTTTTTACTAACAACAACCAGAGTCATTTCATGACTATTATTCACACATACCACCTATGGATCCACCAGTGTCATTGCATGTCTATTCTTCTCACAATCCACACATGGATCCACCAGTGTCATTGCATGTGTGTTCTTTTTACTAACAACAATCAGTGTCATTGCATGTGTGTTCTCTTCACAATCCAAATATGGATCCACCAGTGTCATTGCATGTGTGTTCTTTTTAGTAACAACAACAAGTGTCATTGCATGTGTGTTCTCTTCAGAGACCACACATGGATCCACCGGTGTCATTGCATGTGTGTTCTTTTCACTAACAACTACTGGAGTCATTGCATGTGTTTTCTTTTCACTAACAACAACTGGAGTCATTGCATGTGTGTTCTTTTTACTAACAACAACCAGAGTCATTTCATGGTTGTTCTTCTCACATACCACCTTTGGATCCACCAGTGACATTGCATGTGTGTTCTCTTCACAATCCACACATGGATCCACCAGTGTCATTGCATGTGTGCTCCTTTTAGTAACAACAGCCAGTGTCATTGCATGTGTGTTCTCTTCAGAGACCACACATGGATCCACGAGTGTCATTGCATGTGTGTTCTTTTTACTAGCAACAACCAGAGTCATTGAAATGTGTGCTCTCTTTAGAGACCACACATGGATCCACCGGTGTCATTGCATGTATATTCTTTTCACTAACAACAAGTAGAGTCATTGCATGTGTGTGTTTTCACTAACAACAACTGGAATCATTGCATGTGTGTTCTTTTTACTAACAACAACCAGAGTCATTGAAATGTCTGCTCTCTTCAGAGACCACACATGGATCCACCGGTTTCATTGCATGTGTGCTCTTTTCACTAACAACAACTGGAGTCATTGCATGTGTGTTCTTTTCACATACCACGTATGGATCCACCAGTGTCATTGCATGTGTGCTCTTTTCACAATCCACCCATGGATCCACCAGTGTGATTGCATGTGTGTTATTTTTAGTAACAACAACCAGAGTCATTGAAATGTGTGTTCTTTTCACATACCACCTATGGATCCACCAGTGTCATTGCATGTGTGTTCTTTTCACAATCCACCCATGGATCCACCAATGTCATTGCATGTGTGTTCTTTTTAGTAACAACAACCAGAGTCATTGAAATGTGTGTTCTTTTCACATACCACCTATGGATCCACCAGTGTCATTGCATGTGTGTTATTTTCACTAACAACAACCAGAGTTATTGCATGTGTTTTTTTTTTCACAATCCACCAGTGTCATTGAAATGTGTGTTCTCTACAGAGACCACACATGGATCCACCAGTGTCATTGCATGTGTGTTCTTTTTAGTAACAACAACCATAGTCATTGAAATGTGTGTTCTTTTCACATACCACATATGGATCCACCAATGTCATTGCATGTGTGTTCTTTTCACAATCCACCCATGGATCCACCAATGTCATTGCATGTGTGTTCTTTTTAGTAACAACAACCAGAGTCATTGAAATGTGTGTTCTTTTCACATACCACCTATGGATCCGCCAGTGTCATTGCATGTGTGTTCTTTTCACTAACAACAACCAGAGTCATTGCATGTGTTTTTTTTTCACATACCACATATGGATCCACCAGTGTCATTGAAATGTGTGTTCTCTACAGAGACCACCCGTGGATCCACCAGTGTCATTGCATGTATGTTCTTCTCACTAACAACAACTAGAGTCATTGCATGTGTGCTCTTTTCACAATCCACACATCGATCCACCAGTGTCATTGCATGTGTGTTCTTTTTACTAACAACAACTGGAGTCATTGCATGTGTGCTCTTTTCACAATCCACCTATGGATCCACTAGTGTCATTGCATGTGTGTTCTTTTTACTAACAACAACCAGTGTCATTGCATGTGTGTTCTTTTCACTAACAACAACTGGAGTCATTGCATGTGTGCTCTTTTCACAATCCACCTATGGATCCACCAGTGCCATTGCATGTGTGTTCTTTTTACTAACAACAACCAGAGTCATTTCACGGCTGTTATTCACACATACCACCTATGGATCCACCAGTGTCATTGCATGTCTATTCTTCTCACAATCCACACATGGATCCACCAGTGTCATTGCATGTGTGTTCTTTTTACTAACAACAATCAGTGTCATTGCATGTGTGTTCTCTTCACAATCCAAATATGGATCCACCAGTGTCATTGCATGTGTGTTCTTTTTAGTAACAACAACAAGTGTCATTGCATGTGTGTTCTCTTCAGAGACCACACATGGATCCACCGGTGTCATTGCATGTGTGTTCTTTTCACTAACAACTACTGGAGTCATTGCATGTGTTTTCTTTTCACTAACAACAACTGGAGTCATTGCATGTGTGTTCTTTTTACTAACAACAACCAGAGTCATTTCATGGTTGTTCTTCTCACATACCACCTTTGGATCCACCAGTGTCATTGCATGTGTGTTCTCTTCACAATCCACACATGGATCCACCAGTGTCATTGCATGTGTGCTCCTTTTAGTAACAACAGCCAGTGTCATTGCTTGTGTGTTCTCTTCAGAGACCACACATGGATCCACGAGTGTCATTGCATGTGTGTTCTTTTTACTAGCAACAACCAGAGTCATTGAAATGTGTGCTCTCTTTAGAGACCACACATGGATCCACCGGTGTGTCATTGCATGTATATTCTTTTCACTAACAACAAGTAGAGTCATTGCATGTGTGTGTTTTCACTAACAACAACTGGATTCATTGCATGTGTGTTCTTTTTACTAACAACAACCAGAGTCATTGAAATGTCCGCTCTCTTCAGAGACCACACATGGATCCACCGGTTTCATTGCATGTGTGCTCTTTTCACTAACAACAACTAGAGTCATTGCATGTGCGTTCTTTTCACATACCACATATGGATCCACCAGTGTCATTGCATGTGTGCTCTTTTCACAATCCACCCATGGATCCACCAGTGTGATTGCATGTGTGTTATTTTTAGTAACGACAACCAGAGTCATTGAAATGTGTGTTCTTTTCACATACCACCTATGGATCCACCAGTGTCATTGCATGTGTGTTCTTTTCACAATCCACCCATGGATCCACCAATGTCATTGCATGTGTGTTCTTTTTAGTAACAACAACCAGAGTCATTGAAATGTGTGTTCTTTTCACATACCACCTATGGATCCACCAGTGTCATTGCATGTGTGTTATTTTCACTAACAACAACCAGAGTTATTGCATGTGTTTTTTTTTTCACAATCCACCAGTGTCATTGAAATGTGTGTTCTCTACAGAGACCACACATGGATCCACCAGTGTCATTGCATGTGTGTTCTTTTTAGTAACAACAACCATAGTCATTGAAATGTGTGTTCTTTTCACATACCACATATGGATCCACCAATGTCATTGCATGTGTGTTCTTTTCACAATCCACCCATGGATCCACCAATGTCATTGCATGTGTGTTCTTTTTAGTAACAACAACCAGAGTCATTGAAATGTGTGTTCTTTTCACATACCACCTATGGATCCACCAGTGTCATTGCATGTGTGTTCTTTTCACTAACAACAACCAGAGTCATTGCATGTGTTTTTTTTCACATACCACATATGGATCCACCAGTGTCATTGAAATGTGTGTTCTCTACAGAGACCACCCGTGGATCCACCAGTGTCATTGCATGTATGTTCTTCTCACTAACAACAACTAGAGTCATTGCATGTGTGCTCTTTTCACAATCCACACATCGATCCACCAGTGTCATTGCATGTGTGGTCATTTTACTAACAACAACTGGAGTCATTGCATGTGTGCTCTTTTCACAATCCACCTATGGATCCACTAGTGTCATTGCATGTGTGTTCTTTTTACTAACAACAACCAGTGTCATTGCATGTGTGTTCTTTTCACTAACAACAACTAGAGTCATCGCATGTGTGCTCTTTTCACAATCCACCTATGGATCCACCAGTGCCATTGCATGTGTGTTCTTTTTACTAACAACAACCAGAGTCATTTCACGGCTGTTATTCACACATACCACCTATGGATCCACCAGTGTCATTGCATGTCTATTCTTCTCACAATCCACACATGGATCCACCAGTGTCATTGCATGTGTGTTCTCTTCAGAGACCACACATGGATCCACCGGTGTCATTGCATGTGTGTTCTTTTCACTAACAACTACTGGAGTCATTGCATGTGTTTTCTTTTCACTAAAACAACTGGATTCATCGCATGTGTGTTCTTTTTACTAACAACAACCAGAGTCATTTCATGGTTGTTCTTCTCACATACCACCTTTGGATCCACCAGTGTCATTGCATGTGTGTTCTCTTCACAATCCACACATGGATCCACCAGTGTCATTGCATGTGTGCTCCTTTTAGTAACAACAGCCAGTGTCATTGCATCTGTGTTCTCTTCAGAGATCACACATGGATCCACGAGTGTCATTGCATGTGTGTTCTTTTTACTAGCAACAACCAGAGTCATTGAAATGTGTGCTCTCTTTAGAGACCACACATGGATCCACCGGTGTCATTGCATGTATATTCTTTTCACTAACAACAAGTAGAGTCATTGCATGTGTGTGTTTTCACTAACAACAACTGGATTCATTGCATGTGTGTTCTTTTTACTAACAACAACCAGAGTCATTGAAATGTCCGCTCTCTTCAGAGACCACACATGGATCCACCGGTTTCATTGCATGTGTGCTCTTTTCACTAACAACAACTGGAGTCATTGCATGTGTGTTCTTTTCACATACCACATATGGATCCACCAGTGTCATTGCATGTGTGCTCTTTTCACAATCCACCCATGGATCCACCAGTGTGATTGCATGTGTGTTATTTTTAGTAACGACAACCAGAGTCATTGAAATGTGTGTTCTTTTCACATACCACCTATGGATCCACCAGTGTCATTGCATGTGTGTTCTTTTCACAATCCACCCATGGATCCACCAATGTCATTGCATGTGTGTTCTTTTTAGTAACAACAACCAGAGTCATTGGAATGTGTGTTCTTTTCACATACCACCTATGGATCCACCAGTGTCGTTGCATGTGTGTTATTTTCACTAACAACAACCAGAGTTATTGCATGTGTGTTTTTTTCACAATCCACCAGTGTCATTGAAATGTGTGTTCTCTACAGAGACCACACATGGATCCACCAGTGTCATTGCATGTGTGTTCTTTTTAGTAACAACAACCATAGTCATTGAAATGTGTGTTCTTTTCACATACCACATATGGATCCACCAATGTCATTGCATGTGTGTTCTTTTCACAATCCACCCATGGATCCACCAATGTCATTGCATGTGTGTTCTTTTTAGTAACAACAACCAGAGTCATTGAAATGTGTGTTCTTTTCACATACCACCTATGGATCCACCAGTGTCATTGCATGTGTATTCTTTTCACTAACAACAACCAGAGTCATTGCATGTTTTTTTTTCACATACCACATATGGATCCACCAGTGTCATTGAAATGTGTGTTCTTTACAGAGACCACCCGTGGATCCACCAGTGTCATTGCATGTATGTTCTTCTCACTAACAACAACTAGAGTCATTGCATGTGTGCTCTTTTCACAATCCACACATCGATCCACCAGTGTCATTGCACGTGTGTTCTTTTTACTAACAACAACTGGAGTCATTGCATGTGTGCTCTTTTCACAATCCACCTATGGATCCACTAGTGTCATTGCATGTGTGTTCTTTTTACTAACAACAACCAGTGTCATTGCATGTGTGTTCTTTTCACTAACAACAACTGGAGTCATTGCATGTGTGCTCTTTTCACAATCCACCTATGGATCCACCAGTGTCATTGCATGTGTGTTCTTTTTACTAACAACAACCAGAGTCATTTCACGGCTGTTATTCACACATACCACCTATGGATCCACCAGTGTCATTGCATGTCTATTCTTCTCACAATCTACACATGGATCCACCAGTGTCATTGCATGTGTGTTCTTTTTACTAACAACAATCAGTGTCATTGCATGTGTGTTCTCTTCACAATCCAAATATGGATCCACCAGTGTCATTGCATGTGTGTTCTTTTTAGTAACAACAACAAGTGTCATTGCATGTGTGTTCTCTTCAGAGACCACACATGGATCCACCGGTGTCATTGCATGTGTGTTCTTTTCACTAACAACTACTGGAGTCATTGCATGTAATTTCTTTTCACTAACAACTACTGGAGTCATTGCATGTAATTTCTTTTTACTAACAACAACCAGAGTCATTTCATGGTTGTTCTTCTCACATACCACCTTTGGATCCACCAGTGTCATTGCATGTGTGTTCTCTTCACAATCCACACATGGATCCACCAGTGTCATTGCGTGTGTGCTCCTTTTAGTAACAACAGCCAGTGTCATTGCATGTGTGTTCTCTTCAGAGACCACACATGGATCCACGAGTGTCATTGCATGTGTGTTCTTTTTACTAGCAACAACCAGAGTCATTGAAATGTGTTCTCTCTTTAGAGACCACACATGGATCCACCGGTGTCATTGCATGTATATTCTTTTCACTAACAACAAGTAGAGTCATTGCATGTGTGTGTTTTCACTAACAACAACTGGATTCATTGCATGTGTGTTCTTTTTACTAACAACAACCAAAGTCATTGAAATGTCCGCTCTCTTCAGAGACCACACATGGATCCACCGGTTTCATTGCATGTGTGCTCTTTTCACTAACAACAACTGGAGTCATTGCATGTGTGTTCTTTTCACATACCACATATGGATCCACCAGTGTCATTGCATGTGTGCTCTTTTCACAATCCACCCATGGATCCACCAGTGTGATTGCATGTGTGTTATTTTTAGTAACAACAACCAGAGTCATTGAAATGTGTGTTCTTTTCACATACCACCTATGGATCCACCAGTGTCATTGCATGTGTGTTCTTTTCACTAACAACAACCAGAGTCATTGCATGTGTTTTTTTTACATACCACATATGGATCCACCAGTGTCATTGAAATGTGTGTTCTCTACAGAGACCACCCGTGGATCCACCAGTGTCATTGCATGTATGTTCTTCTCACTAACAACAACTAGAGTCATTGCATGTGTGCTCTTTTCACAATCCACACATCGATCCACCAGTGTCATTGCATGTGTGTTCTTTTTACTAACAACAACTGGAGTCATTGCATGTGTGCTCTTTTCACAATCCACCTATGGATCCACTAGTGTCATTGCATGTGTTTTCTTTTTACTAACAACAACCAGTGTCATTGCATGTGTGTTCTTTTCACTAACAACAACTGGAGTCATTGCATGTGTGCTCTTTTCACAATCCACCTATGGATCCACCAGTGTCATTGCATGTGTGTTCTTTTTACTAACAACAACCAGAGTCATTTCACGGCTGTTATTCACACATACCACCTATGGATCCACCAGTGTCATTGCATGTCTATTCTTCTCACAATCCACACATGGATCCACCAGTGTCATTGCATGTGTGTTCTTTTTACTAACAACAATCAGTGTCATTGCATGTGTGTTCTCTTCACAATCCAAATATGGATCCACCCGTGTCATTGCATGTGTGTTCTTTTTAGTAACAACAACAAGTGTCAGTGCATGTGTGTTCTCTTCAGAGACCACACATGGATCCACCGGTGTCATTGCATGTGTGTTCTTTTCACTAACAACTACTGGAGTCATTGAATGTGTTTTCTTTTCACTAACAACAACTGGAGTCATTGCATGTGTGTTCTTTTTACTAACAACAACCAGAGTCATTTCATGGTTGTTCTTCTCACATACCACCTTTGGATCCACCAGTGTCATTGCATGTGTGTTCTCTTCACAATCCACACATGGATCCACCAGTGTCATTGCATGTGTGCTCCTTTTAGTAACAACAGCCAGTGTCATTGCATGTGTGTTCTCTTCAGAGACCACACATGGATCCACGAGTGTCATTGCATGTGTGTTCTTTTTACTAGCAACAACCAGAGTCATTGAAATGTGTGCTCTCTTTAGAGACCACACATGGATCCACCGGTGTCATTGCATGTATATTCTTTTCACTAACAACAAGTAGAGTCATTGCATGTGTGTGTTTTCACTAACAACAACTGGATTCATTGCATGTGTGTTCTTTTTACTAACAACAACCAAAGTCATTGAAATGTCCGCTCTCTTCAGAGACCACACATGGATCCACCGGTTTCATTGCATGTGTGCTCTTTTCACTAACAACAACTGGAGTCATTGCATGTGTGTTCTTTTCACATACCACATATGGATCCACCAGTGTCATTGCATGTGTGCTCTTTTCACAATCCACCCATGGATCCACCAGTGTGATTGCATGTGTGTTATTTTTAGTAACGACAACCAGAGTCATTGAAATGTGTGTTCTTTTCACATACCACCTATGGATCCACCAGTGTCATTGCATGTGTGTTCTTTTCACAATCCACCCATGGATCCACCAATGTCATTGCATGTGTGTTCTTTTTAGTAACAACAACTAGAGTCATTGAAATGTGTGTTCTTTTCACATACCACATATGGATCCACCAGTGTCGTTGCATGTTTGTTATTTTCACTAACAACAACCAGAGTTATTGCATGTGTGTTTTTTTCACAATCCACCAGTGTCATTGAAATGTGTGTTCTCTACAGAGACCACACATGGATCCACCAGTGTCATTGCATGTGTTTTCTTTTTAGTAACAACAACCATAGTCATTGAAATGTGTGTTCTTTTCACATACCACATATGGATCCACCAATGTCATTGCATGTGTGTTCTTTTCACAATCCACCCATGGATCCACCAATGTCATTGCATGTGTGTTCTTTTTAGTAACAACAACTAGAGTCATTGAAATGTGTGTTCTTTTCACATACCACCTATGGATCCACCAGTGTCATTGCATGTGTATTCTTTTCACTAACAACAACCAGAGTCATTGCATGTTTTTTTTCACATACCACATATGGATCCACCAGTGTCATTGAAATGTGTGTTCTCTACAGAGACCACCCGTGGATCCACCAGTGTCATTGCATGTATGTTCTTCTCACTAACAACAACTAGAGTCATTGCATGTGTGCTCTTTTCACAATCCACACATCGATCCACCAGTGTCATTGCATGTGTGTTCTTTTTACTAACAACAACTGGAGTCATTGCATGTGTGCTCTTTTCACAATCCACCTATGGATCCACTAGTGTCATTGCATGTGTGTTCTTTTTACTAACAACAACCAGTGTCATTGCATGTGTGTTCTTTTCACTAACAACAACTGGAGTCATTGCATGTGTGCTCTTTTCACAATCCACCTATGGATCCACCAGTGTCATTGCATGTGTGTTCTTTTTACTAACAACAACCAGAGTCATTTCACGGCTGTTATTCACACATACCACCTATGGATCCACTAGTGTCATTGCATGTCTATTCTTCTCACAATCCACACATGGATCCACCAGTGTCATTGCATGTGTGTTCTTTTTACTAACAACAATCAGTGTCATTGCATGTGTGTTCTCTTCACAATCCAAATATGGATCCACCAGTGTCATTGCATGTGTGTTCTTTTTAGTAACAACAACAAGTGTCATTGCATGTGTGTTCTCTTCAGAGACCACACATGGATCCACCGGTGTCATTGCATGTGTGTTCTTTTCACTAACAACTACTGGAGTCATTGCATGTGTTTTCTTTTCACTAACAACAACTGGAGTCATTGGATGTGTGTTCTATTTACTAACAACAACCAGAGTCATTTCATGGTTGTTCTTCTCACATACCACCTTTGGATCCACCAGTGTCATTGCATGTGTGTTCTCTTCACAATCCACACATGGATCCACCAGTGTCATTGCATGTGTGATCCTTTTAGTAACAACAGCCAGTGTCATTGCATGTGTGTTCTCAGAGACCACACATGGATCCACGAGTGTCATTGCATGTGTGTTCCTTTTACTAGCAACAACCAGAGTCATTGAAATGTGTGCTCTCTTCAGAGACCACACATGGATCCACCGGTGTCATTGCATGTATATTCTTTTCACTAACAACAAGTAGAGTCATTGCATGTGTGTGTTTTCACTAACAACAACTGGAGTCATTGCATGTGTGTTCTTTTTAGTAACAACAACCAGTGTCATTGCATGTGTGTTATTTTTAGTAACAACAACCAGAGTCATTGAAATGTGTGTTCTTTTCACATACCACCTATGGATCCACCAGTGTCATTGCCTGTGTGTTCTTTTTACTAACGGCAACCAGACTCATTTCATGGCTGTTCTTCTCACATACCACCTATGGATCCACCAGTGTCATTGCATGTCTGTTCTTCTCACAATCCACACATGGATCCATTAGTGTCATTGCATGTGTGTTCTTTTTACTAACAACAACCAGTGTCATTGCATGTGTGTTCTCTTCACAATCCACACATGGATCCACCAGTGTTATTGCATGTGTGTTCTTTTTAGTAACAACAACCAGTGTCATTGCATGTGTGTTCTCTTCAGAGACCACACATGGATCCACCGGTGTCATTGCATGTATGTTATTTTCACTAACAACAACTGGAGTCATTGCATGTGTGTTCTTTTCACATACCACATATGGATCCACCAGTGTCATTGCATGTGTGCTCTTTTTCCAATCCACCCATGGATCCACCAGTGTCATTGCATGTGTGTTATTTTTAGTAACAACAACTAGAGTCATTGAAATGTGTGTTCTTTTCACATACCACCTATGGATCCACCAGTGTCATCGAATGCGTGTTCTTTTCACTAACAACAACCAGAGTCATTGCATGTGTTTTTTTCACATACAACATATGGATCCACCAGTGTCATTGAAATGTGTGTTCTCTATAGAGACCACACATGGATCCACCAGTGTCATTGCATGTGTGTTATTTTTAGTAACAACAACCAGAGTCATTGAAATGTGTGTTCTTTTCACATACCACATATGGATCCACCAGTGTCATTGCATGTGTGTTCTTTTCACAATCCACCCATGGATCCACCAGTGTCATTGCATGTGTGTTCTTTTTAGTAACAACAACCAGAGTCATTGGATTGTGTGTTCTTTTCACTAACAACAACTGGAGTCATTGCATGTGTGCTCTTTTCACAATCCACCTATGGATCCACCAGTGTCATTGCATGTGTGTTCTTTTCACTAACAACAACCAGACATTTCATGGCTGTTCTTCTCACATACCACCTAATGATCCACCAGTGTCATTGCATGTATGTTCTTCTCACAATCCACACATGGATCCACTAGTGAAATTGCATGTGTGTTATTTTTACTAACAACAACCAGTGTCATTGCATGTGTGTTCTCTTCACAATCCACACGGATCCACCAGTGTCATTGCATGCGTGTTCTTTTTAGTAACAACAACTAGTGTCATTGCATGTGTGTTCTCTTCAGAGACCACACATGGATCCACCGGTGTCATTGCATGTATCTTATTTTCACTAACAACAACTGGAGTCACTTCATGCGTGTTCTTTTCATATACCACATATGGATCTACCAGTGTCATTGAAATGTGTGCTCTTTTCACAATCCACCTATGGATCCACTAGTGTCATTGCATGTGTGTTCTTTTTACTAACAACAACCAGAGTCATTTCATGGCTGTTCTTCTCACATACCACCTATGGATCCACCAGTGTCATTGCATGTGTGTTCTCTTCACAATCCACACATGGATACACTAGTGTCATTGCATGTGTGTTCTTTTTACTAACAACAATCAGCGTCATTGCATGTGTGTTCTCTTCAAAGACCACACATGGATCCACCGGTGTCATTGCATACGTGTTCTTTTTAGTAACGACAACCGGTGTCATTGCATGTGTGTTCTCTTTAGAGACCACACATGGATCCACCGGTGTCATTGCATGTATGTTCTTTTCACTAACAACAACTGGAGTCATTGCATGTGTGTTCTTTTCACATACCACATATGGATCCACCAGTGTCATTGCATGTGTGCTCTTTTCACAATCCACCCATGGATCCACCAGTGTGATTGCATGTGTGTTATTTTTAGTAACAATAACCAGAGTCATTAAAATGTGTGTTCTTTTCACATACCACCTATGGATCCACCAGTGTCATTGCATGTGTGTTCTTTTCACTAACAACAAACAGAGTCATTGCATGTGTGTTCTTTTCACTAACAACAACCAGAGTCATTGCATGTGTGTTCTTTTCACATACCACATATCGATCCACCAGTGTCATTGAAATGTGTGTTCTCTACAAATACCACACATGGATCCACTAGTGTCATTGCATGTATGTTCTTTTCACTAACAACAACTGGAGTCATTGCATGTGTGTTCTTTTCACATACCACATATGGATCCACCAGTGTCATTGCATGTGTGCTGTTTTCACAATCCACCCATGGATCCACCAGTGACATTGCATGTGTGTTATTTTTATTAATAACAACCAGAGTCATTGAAATGTGTGTTCTTTTCACATACCACCTATGGATCCACCAGTGTCATTGCATGTGTGTTCTTTTCACTAACAACAACCAGCGTCATTGCATGTGTGTTATTTTCACATACCACATATGGATCCACCAGTGTCATTGAAATGTGTGTTCTCTACAGAGACCACACATGGATCCACTAGTCTCATTGCATGTGTGTTATTTTTAGTAACAACAACCAGAGTCATTGAAATGTGTGTTCTTTTCACATACCACATATGGACCCACAAGTGTCATTGCATGTGTGTTCTTTTCACAATCTACCCATGGATCCACCAGTGTCATTACATGTGTGTTCTTTTTAGTAACAACAACCAGAGTCATTGGAATGTGTGTTCTTTTCACTAACAACAACTGGAGTCATTGCATGTGTGCTCTTTTCACAATCCACCTATGGATCCACCAGTGTCATTGCATGTGTGTTCTTTTTAATAACAACAACCAGATTCATTTCATGGCTGTTCTTCTCACATACCACCTATGGATCCACCAGTGTCATTGCATGTCTGTTCTTCTCACAATCCACACATGGATCCACCAGTGTCATTGCATGTGTGTTCTTTTTACTAACAACAACCAGTGTCATTGCATGTGTGTTCTCTTCACAATCCACACATGGATCCACCAGTGTTATTGCATGTGTGTTCTTTTTAGTAACAACAACCAGTGTCATTGCATGTGTGTTCTCTTCAGAGACCACACATGGATCCACCGATGTCATTGCATGTATGTTCTTTTCACTAACAACAACTAGAGTCATTGCATGTGTGTTATTTTCACATACCACATATGGATCCACCAGTATCATTGCTTGTGTGCTCTTTTCACAATCCACCCATGGATCCACCAGTGTCATTGCATGTGTGTTATTTTTAGTAACAACAATCAGAGTCATTGAAATGTGTGTTCTTTTCACATACCACCTATGGATCCACCAGTGTCATTGCATGTGTGTTCATTTCACTAACAACAACTAGAGTCATTGCATGTGTGTTCTTTTCACATACCACATATGGATCCACCAGTGTCATTGAAATGTGTGTTCTCTACAGAGACCACACATGGATCCACCAGTGTCATTGCATGTGTGTTCTTTTTAGTAACAACAACCATAGTCATTGAAATGTGTGTTCTTTTCACATACCACATATGGATCCACCAATGTCATTGCATGTGTGTTCTTTTCACAATCCACCCATGGATCCACCAATGTCATTGCATGTGTGTTCTTTTTAGTAACAACAACCAGAGTCATTGAAATGTGTGTTCTTTTCACATACCACCTATGGATCCACCAGTGTCATTGCATGTGTGTTCTTTTCACTAACAACAACCAGAGTCATTGCACGTGTGTTTTTTTCACATACCACATATGGATCCACCAGTGTCATTGAAATGTGTGTTCTCTACAGAGACCACCCGTGGATCCACCAGTGTCATTGCTTGTATGTTCTTCTCACTAACAACAAGTAGAGTCATTGCATGTGTGCTCTTTTCACAATCCACACATCGATCCACCAGTGTCATTGCATGTGTGTTCTTTTTACTAACAACAACTGGAGTCATTGCATGTGTGCTCTTTTCACAATCCACCTATGGATCCACCAGTGTCATTGCATGTGTGTTCTTTTTACTGACAACAACCAGTGTCATTGCATGTGTGTTCTTTTCACTAACAACAACTGGAGTCATTGCATGTGTGCTCTTTTCACAATCCACCTATGGATCCACCAGTGTCATTGCATGTGTGTTCTTTTTACTAACAACAACCAGAGTCATTTCATGGCTGTTATTCACACATACCACCTATGGATCCACCAGTGTCATTGCATGTCTGTTCTTCTCACAATCCACACATGGATCCACCAGTGTCATTGCATGTGTGTTCTTTTTACTAAAAACAACCAGTGTCATTGCATGTGTGTTCTCTTCACAATCCACACATGGATCCACCAGTGTTATTGCATGTGTGTTCTTTTTAGTAACAACAACCAGTGTCATTGTATGTGTGTTCTCTTCAGAGACCACACATGGATCCACCGGTGTCATTGCATGTGTGTTCTTTTCACTAACAACTACTGGAGTCATTGCATGTGTTTTCTTTTCACTAACAACAACTGGAGTCATTGCATGTGTGTTCTTTTTACTAACAACAACCAGAGTCATTTCATGGTTGTTCTTCTCACATACCACCTTTGGATCCACCAGTGTCATTGCATGTGTGTTCTCTTCACAATCCACACATGGATCCACCAGTGTCATTGCATGTGTGCTCCTTTTAGTAACAACAGCCAGTGTCATTGCATGTGTGTTCTCCGCAGAGACCACACATGGATCCACGAGTGTCATTGCATGTGTGTTCTTTTTACTAGCAACAACCAGAGTCATTGAAATGTGTGCTCTCTTTAGAGACCACACATGGATCCACCGGTGTCATTGCATGTATATTCTTTTCACTAACAATAAGTAGAGTCATTGCATGTGTGTGTTTTCACTAACAACAACTGGAGTCATTGTATGTGTGTTCTTTTTACTAACAACAACCAGAGTCATTGAAATGTCTACTCTCTTCAGAGACCACACATGGATCCACCGGTGTCATTGCATGTGTGCTCTTTTCACTAACAACAACTGGAGTCATTGCATGTGTGTTCTTTTCACATACCACATATCGATCCACCAGTGTCATTGCATGTGTGCTCTTTTCACAATCCACCCATGGATCCACCAGTGTGATTGCATGTGTGTTATTTTTAGTAACAACAACCAGAGTCATTGAAATGTGTGTTCTTTTCACATACCACCTATGGATCCACCAGTGTCATTGCATCTGTGTTCTTTTCACTAACAACAACCAGAGTCATTGCATGTGTGTTCTTTTCACATACCACATATCGATCCACCAGTATCATTGAAATGTGTGTTCTCTACAAAGACCACACATGGATCCACAAGTGTCATTGCATGTATGTTCTTTTCACTAACAACAACTGGAGTCATTGCATGTGTGTTCTTTTCACATACCACATATGGATCCACCAGTGTCATTGCATGTGTGCTCTTTTCACAATCCACCCATGGATCCACCAGTGTCATTGCATGTGTGTTATTTTTAGTAACAACAACCAGAGTCATTGAAATGTGTGTTCTTTTCACATACCACCTATGGATCCACCAGTGTCATTGCATGTGTGTTCTTTTCACTAACAACAACCAGCGTCATTGCATGTGTGTTCTTTTCACATACCACATATGGATCCACCAGTGTCATTGAAATGTGTGTTCTCTACAGAGACCACACATGGATCCACCAGTGTCATTGCATGTGTGTTCTTTTTAGTAACAACAACCAGAGTCATTGAAATGTGTGTTCTTTTCACATACCACATATGGATCCACCAGTGTCATTGCATGTGTGTTCTTTTCACAATCCACCCATGGATCCACCAGTGTCATTGCATGTGTGTTCTTTTTAGTAACAACAACCAGAGTCATTGGAATGTGTGTTCTTTTCACTAACAACAACTGGAGTCATTGCATGTGTGCTCTTTTCACAATCCACCTATGGATCCACCATTGTCATTGCATGTGTGTTCTTTTCACTAACAACAACCAGACATTTCATGGCTGTTCTTCTCACATACCACCTAATGATCCACCAGTGTCATTGCATGTATGTTCTTCTCACAATCCACACATGGATCCACTAGTGAAATTGCATGTGTGTTATTTTTACTAACAACAACCAGTGTCATTGCATGTGTGTTCTCTTCACAATCCACACGGATCCACCAGTGTCATTGCATGCGTGTTCTTTTTAGTACCAACAACTAGTGTCATTGCATGTGTGTTCTCTTCAGAGACCACACATGGATCCACCGGTGTCATTGCATGTATCTTATTTTCACTAACAACAACTGGAGTCACTTCATGTGTGTTCTTTTCATATACCACATATGGATCAACCAGTGTCATTGAAATGTGTGCTCTTTTCACAATCCACCTATGGATCCACTACTGTCATTGCATGTGTGTTCTTTTTACTAACAACAACCAGAGTCATTTCATGGCTGTTCTTCTCACATACCACCTATGGATCCACCAGTGTCATTGCATGTGTGTTCTCTTCACAATCCACACATGGATACACTAGTGTCATTGCATGTGTGTTCTTTTTACTAACAACAATCAGCGTCATTGCATGTGTGTTCTCTTCAAAGACCACACATGGATCCACCGGTGTCATTGCATACGTGTTCTTTTTAGTAACGACAACCGGTGTCATTGCATGTGTGTTCTCTTTAGAGACCACACATGGATCCACCGGTGTCATTGCTTGTATGTTCTTTTCACTAACAACAACTGGAGTCATTGCATGTGTGTTCTTTTCACATACCACATATGGATCCACCAGTGTCATTGCATGTGTGCTCTTTTCACAATCCACCCATGGATCCACCAGTGTGATTGCATGTGTGTTATTTTTAGTAACAACAACCAGAGTCATTAAAATGTGTGTTCTTTTCACATACCACCTATGGATCCACCAGTGTCATTGCATGTGTGTTCTTTTCACTAACAACAAACAGAGTCATTACATGTGTGTTCTTTTCACTAACAACAACCAGAGTCATTGCATGTGTGTTCTTTTCACATACCACATATCGATCCACCAGTGTCATTGAAATGTGTGTTCTCTACAAAGACCACACATGGATCCACTAGTGTCATTGCATGTATGTTCTTTTCACTAACAACAACTGGAGTCATTGCATGTGTGTTCTTTTCACATACCACATATTGATCCACCAGTGTCATTGCATGTGTGCTGTTTTCACAATCCACCCATGGATCCACCAGTGTCATTGCATGTGTGTTATTTTTATTAATAACAACCAGAGTCATTGAAATGTGTGTTCTTTTCACATACCACCTATGGATCCACCAGTGTCATTGCATGTATGTTCTTTTCACTAACAACAACCAGCGTCATTGCATGTTTGTTCTTTTCACATACCACATATGGATCCACCAGTGTCATTGAAATGTGTGTGTTCTCTACAGAGACCACACATGGATCCACTAGTGTCATTGCATGTGTGTTATTTTTAGTAACAACAACCAGAGTCATTGAAATGTGTGTTCTTTTCACATACCACATATGGATCCACAAGTGTCATTGCATGTGTGTTCTTTTCACAATCTACCCATGGATCCACCAGTGTCATTACATGTGTGTTCTTTTTAGTAACAACAACCAGAGTCATTGGAATGTGTGTTCTTTTCACTAACAACAACTGGAGTCATTGCATGTGTGCTCTTTTCACAATCCACCTATGGATCCACCAGTGTCATTGCATGTGTGTTCTTTTTAATAACAACAACCAGATTCATTTCATGGTTGTTCTTCTCACATACCACGTATGGATCCACCAGTGTCATTGCATGTCTGTTCTTCTCACAATCCACACATGGATCCACCAGTGTCATTGCATGTGTGTTCTTTTTACTAACAACAACTAGTGTCATTGCATGTGTGTTCTCTTCACAATCCACACATGGATCCACCAGTGTTATTGCATGTGTGTTCTTTTTAGTAACAACAACCAGTGTCATTGCATGTGTGTTCTCTTCAGAGACCACACATGGATCCACCGATGTCATTGCATGTATGTTCTTTTCACTAACAACAACTAGAGTCATTGCATGTGTGTTATTTTCACATACCACATATGGATCCACCAGTATCATTGCTTGTGTGCTCTTTTCACAATCCACCCATGGATCCACCAGTGTCATTGCATGTGTGTTATTTTTAGTAACAACAATCAGAGTCATTGAAATGTGTGTTCTTTTCACATACCACCTATGGATCCACCAGTGTCATTGCATGTGTGTTCATTTCACTAACAACAACTAGAGTCATTGCATGTGTGTTCTTTTCACATACCACATATGGATCCACCAGTGTCATTGAAATGTGTGTTCTCTACAGAGACCACACATGGATCCACCAGTGTCATTGCATGTGTGTTCTTTTTAGTAACAACAACCATAGTCATTGAAATGTGTGTTCTTTTCACATACCACATATGGATCCACCAATGTCATTGCATGTGTGTTCTTTTCACAATCCACCCATGGATCCACCAATGTCATTGCATGTGTGTTCTTTTTAGTAACAACAACCAGAGTCATTGAAATGTGTGTTCTTTTCACATACCACCTATGGATCCACCAGTGTCATTGCATGTGTGTTCTTTTCACTAACAACAACCAGAGTCATTGCACGTGTGTTTTTTTCACATACCACATATGGATCCACCAGTGTCATTGAAATGTGTGTTCTCTACAGAGACCACCCGTGGATCCACCAGTGTCATTGCTTGTATGTTCTTCTCACTAACAACAAGTAGAGTCATTGCATGTGTGCTCTTTTCACAATCCACACATCGATCCACCAGTGTAATTGCATGTGTGTTCTTTTTACTAACAACAACTGGAGTCATTGCATGTGTGCTCTTTTCACAATCCACCTATGGATCCACCAGTGTCATTGCATGTGTGTTCTTTTTACTGACAACAACCAGTGTCATTGCATGTGTGTTCTTTTCACTAACAACAACTGGAGTCATTGCATGTGTGCTCTTTTTACTAACAACAACCGGAGTCATTTCATGGCTGTTATTCACACATACCACCTATGGATCCACCAGTGTCATTGCATGTCTGTTCTTCTCACAATCCACACATGGATCCACCAGTGTCATTGCATGTGTGTTCTTTTTACTAACAACAACCAGTGTCATTGCATGTGTGTTCTCTTCACAATCCACACATGGATCCACCAGTGTTATTGCATGTGTGTTCTTTTTAGTAACAACAACCAGTGTCATTGTATGTGTGTTCTCTTCAGAGACCACACATGGATCCACCGGTGTCATTGCATGTGTGTTCTTTTCACTAACAACTACTGGAGTCATTGCATGTGTTTTCTTTTCACTAACAACAACTGGAGTCATTGCATGTGTGTTCTTTTTACTAACAACAACCAGAGTCATTTCATGGTTGTTCTTCTCACATACCACCTTTGGATCCACCAGTGTCATTGCATGTGTGTTCTCTTCACAATCCACACATGGATCCACCAGTGTCATTGCATGTGTGCTCCTTTTAGTAACAACAGCCAGTGTCATTGCATGTGTGTTCTCTTCAGAGACCACACATGGATCCACGAGTGTCATTGCATGTGTGTTCTTTTTACTAGCAACAACTAGAGTCATTGAAATGTGTGCTCTCTTTAGAGACCACACATGGATCCACCGGTGTCATTGCATGTATATTCTTTTCACTAACAATAAGTAGAGTCATTGCATGTGTGTGTTTTCACTAACAACAACTGGAGTCATTGCATGTGTGTTCTTTTTACTAACAACAACCAGAGTCATTGAAATGTCTGCTCTCTTCAGAGACCACACATGGATCCACCGGTGTCATTGCATGTGTGCTCTTTTCACTAACAACAACTGGAGTCATTGCATGTGTGTTCTTTTCACATACCACATATGGATCCACCAGTGTCATTGCATGTGTGCTCTTTTCACAATCCACCCATGGATCCACCAGTGTGATTGCATGTGTGTTATTTTTAGTAACAACAACCAGAGTCATTGAAATGTGTGTTCTTTTCACATACCACCTATGGATCCACCAGTGTCATTGCATCTGTGTTCTTTTCACTAACAACAACCAGAGTCATTGCATGTGTGTTCTTTTCACATACCACATATCGATCCACCAGTATCATTGAAATGTGTGTTCTCTACAAAGACCACACATGGATCCACTAGTGTCATTGCATGTATGTTCTTTTCACTAACAACAACTGGAGTCATTGCATGTGTGTTCTTTTCACATACCACATATGGATCCACCAGTGTCATTGCATGTGTGCTGTTTTCACAATCCACCCATGGATCCACTAGTGTCATTGCATGTGTGTTATTTTTAGTAACAACAACCAGAGTCATTGAAATGTGTGTTCTTTTCACATACCACCTATGGATCCACCAGTGTCATTGCATGTGTGTTCTTTTCACTAACAACAACCAGCGTCATTGCATGTGTGTTCTTTTCACATACCACATATGGATCCACCAGTGTCATTGAAATGTGTGTTCTCTAAAGAGACCACACATGGATCCACCAGTGTTATTGCATGTGTGTTATTTTTAGTAACAACAACCAGGGTCATTGAAATGTGTGTTCTTTTCACATACCACATATGGATCCACCAGTGTCATTGCATGTGTGATCTTTTCCCAATCTACCCATGGATCCACCAGTGTCATTGCATGTGTGTTCTTTTTAGTAACAACAACCAGAGTCATTGGAATGTGTGTTCTTTTCACTAACAACAACTGGAGTCATTGCATGTCTGCTCTTTTCACAATCCACCTATGGATCCACCAGTGTCATTGCATGTGTGTTCTTTTTAATAACAACAACCAGATTCATTTCATGGCTGTTCTTCTCACATACCACCTATGGATCCACCAGTGTCATTGCATGTCTGTTCTTCTCACAATCCACACATGGATCCACCAGTGTCATTGCATGTGTGTTCTTTTTACTAACAACAACTAGTGTCATTGCATGTGTGTTCTCTTCACAATCCACACATGGATCCACCAGTGTTATTGCATGTGTGTTCTTTTTAGTAACAACAACCAGTGTCATTGCATGTGTGTTCTCTTCAGAGACCACACATGGATCCACCGATGTCATTGCATGTATGTTCTTTTCACTAACAACAACTAGAGTCATTGCATGTGTGTTATTTTCACATACCACATATGGATCCACCAGTATCATTGCTTGTGTGCTCTTTTCACAATCCACCCATGGATCCACCAGTGTCATTGCATGTGTGTTATTTTTAGTAACAACAATCAGAGTCATTGAAATGTGTGTTCTTTTCACATACCACCTATGGATCCACCAGTGTCATTGCATGTATGTTCATTTCACTAACAACAACTAGAGTCATTGCATGTGTGTTCTTTTCACATACCACATATGGATCCACCAGTGTCATTGAAATGTGTGTTCTCTACAGAGACCACACATGGATCCACCAGTGTCATTGCATGTGTGTTCTTTTTAGTAACAACAACCAGAGTCATTGAAATGTGTGTTCGTTTCACATACCACATATGGATTCACCAATGTCATTGCATGTGTGTTCTTTTCACAATCCACCCATGGATCCACCAATGTCATTGCATGTGTGTTCTTTTTAGTAACAACAACCAGAGTCATTGAAATGTGTTCTTTTCACATACCACCTATGGATCCACCAGTGTCATTGCATGTGTGTTCTTTTCACTAACAACAACCAGAGTCATTGCATGTGTTTTTTTTTCACATACCACATATGGATCCACCAGTGTCATTGTAATGTGTGTTCTCTACAGAAACCACCCGTGGATCCACCAGTGTCATTGCATGTATGTTCTTTTCACTAACAACAACTAGAGTCATTGCATGTGTGCTCTTTTCACAATCCACACATCGATCCACCAGTGTCATTGCATGTGTGTTCTTTTTAGTAACAACAACCAGTGTCATTGCATGTGTGTTCTTTTTAGTAACAACAACCAGAGTCATTGAAATGTGTGTTCTTTTCACATACCACCTATGGATCCACCAGTGTCATTGCATGTGTGTTCTTTTCACTAACAACAACCAGAGTTATTGCATGTGTGTTCTTTTCACATACCACATATGGATCCACCAGTGTCATTGAAATGTGTGTTCTCTCCAAAGACCACACATGGATCCACTGGTGTCATTGCATGTATGTTCTTTTCACTAACAACAACTGGAGTCATTGCATGTGTGCTCTTTTCACAATCCACACATGGATACACCAGTGTCATTGCATGTGTGTTCTTTTTAGTAACAACTAGTGTCATTGCATGTGTGTTCTTTTCACTAACAACAACTGGAGTCATTGCATGTGCGCTCTTTTCACAATCAAACTATGGATCCACCAGTGTCATTGCATGTGTGTTCTTTTTACTAACAACAACTAGAGTCATTTCATGGCTATTCTTCTCACATACCACCTATGGATCCACCAGTGTCATTGCATGTCTGTTCTTCTCACAATCCACACATGGAACCACCAGTGTCATTGCATGTGTGTTCTTTTTACTAATAACAACCAGTATTATTGCATGTGTGTTCTTCTCACAATCCACACATGGATCCACCAGTGTCATTGCATGTGTGTTCTTTTTAGTAACAACAACCAGTGTCATTGCATGTGTGTTCTCTTCAGAGACCACACATGGATCCACCGGTGTCATTGCATGTATGTTATTTTCACTAACAACAACTGGAGTCATTGCATGCGTGTTCTTTTCACATACCACATATGGATCCACCAGTGTCATTGCATGTGTGCTCTTTTCCTAATCCACCCATGGATCCACCAGTGTCATTGCATGCGTGTTATTTTTAGTAACAACCAGAGTCATTGAAATGTGTGTTCTTTTCACATACCACATATGGATCCACCAGTGTCATTGCATGTGTGTTCTTTTCACAATCCACCCATGGATCCACCAGTGTCATTGCATGTGTGTTCTTTTTAGTAACAACAACCAGAGTCATTGGAATGTGTGTTCTTTTCACTAACAACAACTGGAGTCATTGCATGTGTGCTCTTTTCACAATCCACCTATGGATCCACCAGTGTCATTGCATGTGTGTTCTTTTCACTAACAACAACCAGAGTCATTTCATGGCTGTTCTTCTCACATACCACCTACTGATCCACCAGTGTCATTGCATGTCTGTTCTTCTCACAATCCACACATGGATCCACTAGTGAAATTGCATGTGTGTTATTTTTACTAACAACAACCAGTATCATTGCATGTGTGTTCTCTTCACAATCCACACATGGATCCACCAGTGTCATTGCATGTGTGTTCTTTTTAGTAACAACAACTAGTGTCATTGCATGTGTGTTCTCTTCAGAGACCACACATGGATCCACCGGTGTCATTGCATGTATGTTATTTTCACTAACAACAACTGGAGTCACTTCATCTGTGTTCTTTTCATATACCACATATGGATCCACCAGTGTCATTGAAATGTGTGCTCTTTTCACAATCCACCTATGGATCCACTAGTGTCATTGCATGTGTGTTCTTTTTACTAACAACAACTAGAGTCATTTCATGGCTGTTCTTCTCACATACCACCTATGGATCCACCAGTGTCATTGCATGTGTGTTCTCTTCACAATCCACACATGGATACACTAGTGTCATTGCATGTGTGTTCTTTTTACTAACAACAATCAGTGTCATTGCATGTGTGTTCTCTTCAAAGACCACACATGGATCCACCGGTGTCATTGCATACGTGTTCTTTTTAGTAACGACAACCGGTGTCATTGCATGTGTGTTCTCTTTAGAGACCACACCTGGATCCACCGGTGTCATTGCATGTATGTTCTTTTCACTAACAACAACTGGAGTCATTGCATGTGTGTTCTTTTCACATACCACATATGGATCCACCAGTGTCATTGCATGTGTGCTCTTTTCACAATCCACCCATGGATCCACCAGTGTGATTGCATGTGTGTTAATTTTAGTAACAACAACCAGAGTCATTAAAATGTGTGTTCTTTTCACATACCACCTATGGATCCACCAATGTCATTGCATGTGTGTTCTTTTCACTAACAACAAACAGAGTCATTGCATGTGTGTTCTTTTCACTAACAACAACCAGAGTCATTGCATGTGTGCTCTTTTCACATACCACATATCGATCCACCAGTGTCATTGAAATGTGTGTTCTCTACAAAGACCACACATGGATCCACTAGTGTCATTGCATGTATGTTCTTTTCACTAACAACAACTGGAGTCATTGCATGTGTGTTCTTTTCACATACCACATATGGATCCACCAGTGTCATTGCATGTGTGCTGTTTTCACAATCCACCCATGGATCCACCAGTGTCATTGCATGTGTGTTATTTTTATTAATAACAACCAGAGTCATTGAAATGTGTGTTCTTTTCACATACCACCTATGGATCCACCAGTGTCATTGCATGTGTGTTCTTTTCACTAACAACAACCAGCGTCATTGCATGTGTGTTCTTTTCACATACCACATATGGATCCACCAGTGTCATTGAAATGTGTGTTCTCTACAGAGACCACACATGGATCCACCAGTGTCATTGCATGTGTGTTATTTTTAGTAACAACAACCAGAGTCATTGAAATGTGTGTTCTTTTCACATACCACATATGGATCCACCAGTGTCATTGCATGTGTGTTCTTTTCACAATCTACCCATGGATCCACAAGTGTCATTACATGTGTTTTCTTTTTAGTAACAACAACCAGAGTCATTGGAATGTGTGTTCTTTTCACTAACAACAACTGGAGTCATTGCATGTGTGCTCTTTTCACAATCCACCTATGGATCCACCAGTGTCATTGCATGTGTGTTCTTTTTTACTAACAACAACCAGATTCATTTCATGGCTGTTCTTCTCACATACCACCTATGGATCCACCAGTGTCATTGCATGTGTGTTCTTTTTACTAACAACAACCAGTGTCATTGCATGTGTGTTCTCTTCACAATCCACACATGGATCCACCAGTGTTATTGCATGTGTGTTCTTTTTAGTAACAACAACCAGTGTGATTGCATGTGTGTTATTTTTAGTAACAACAACCAGAGTCATTAAAATGTGTGTTCTTTTCACATACCACCTATGGATCCACCAATGTCATTGCATGTGTGTTCTTTTCACTAACAACAAACAGAGTCATTGCATGTGTGTTCTTTTCACTAACAACAACTAGAGTCATTGCATGTGTGTTCTTTTCACATACCACATATCGATCCACCAGTGTAATTGAAATGTGTGTTCTCTACAAAGACCACACATGGATCCACTAGTGTCATTGCATGTATGTTCTTTTCACTAACAACAACTGGAGTCATTGCATGTGTGTTCTTTTCACATACCACATATGGATCCACCAGTGTCATTGCATGTGTACTGTTTTCACAATCCACCCATGGATCCACCAGTGTCATTGCATGTGTGTTATTTTTATTAATAACAACCAGAGTCATTGAAATGTGTGTTCTTTTCACATACCACCTATGGATCCACCAGTGTCATTGCATGTGTGTTCTTTTCACTAACAACAACCAGCGTCATTGCATGTGTGTTCTTTTCACATACCACATATGGATCCACCAGTGTCATTGAAATGTGTGTTCTCTACAGAGACCACACATGGATCCACCAGTGTCATTGCATGTGTGTTATTTTTAGTAACAACAACCAGAGTCATTGAAATGTGTGTTCTTTTCACATACCACATATGGATCCACCAGTGTCATTGCATGTGTGTTTTTTTCACAATCTACCCATGGATCCACAAGTGTCATTACATGTGTTTTCTTTTTAGTAACAACAACCAGAGTCATTGGAATGTGTGTTCTTTTCACTAACAACAACTGGAGTCATTGCATGTGTGCTCTTTTCACAATCCACCTATGGATCCACCAGTGTCATTGCATGTGTGTTCTTTTTTACTAACAACAACCAGATTCATTTCATGGCTGTTCTTCTCACATACCACCTATGGATCCACCAGTGTCATTGCATGTGTGTTCTTTTTACTAACAACAACCAGTGTCATTGCATGTGTGTTCTCTTCACAATCCACACATGGATCCACCAGTGTTATTGCATGTGTGTTCTTTTTAGTAACAACAACCAGTGTCATTGCATGTGTGTTCTCTTCAGAGACCACACATGGATCCACCGATGTCATTGCATGTATGTTCTTTTCACTAACAACAACTAGAGTCATTGCATGTGTGTTATTTTCACATACCACATATGGATCCACCAGTATCATTGCTTGTGTGCTCTTTTCACAATCCACCCATGGATCCACCAGTGTCATTGCATGTGTGTTATTTTTAGTAACAACAATCAGAGTCATTGAAATGTGTGTTCTTTTGACATACCACCTATGGATCCACCAGTGTCATTGCATGTGTGTTCATTTCACTAACAACAACTAGAGTCATTGCATGTGTGTTCTTTTCACATACCACATATGGATCCACCAGTGTCATTGAAATGTGTGTTCTCCATAGAGACCACACATGGATCCACCAGTTTCATTGCATGTGTGTTCTTTTTAGTAACAACAACCATAGTCATTGAAATGTGTGTTCTTTTCACATACCACATATGGATCCACCAATGTCATTGCATGTGTGTTCTCTTTCACAATCCACCCATGGATCCACCAATGTCATTGCATGTGTGTTCTTTTTAGTAACAACAACCAGAGTCATTGAAATGTGTGTTCTTTTCACATACCACCTATGGATCCACCAGTGTCATTGCATGTGTGTTCTTTTCACTAACAACAACCAGAGTCATTGCACGTGTGTTTTTTTCACATACCACATATGGATCCACCAGTGTCATTGAAAAGTGTGTTCTCTATAGAGACCACCCGTGGATCCACCAGTGTAATTGCTTGTATGTTCTTCTCACTAACAACAACTAGAGTCATTGCATGTGTGCTCTTTTCACAATCCACACATCGATCCACCAGTGTCATTGCATGTGTGTTTGTTTTTACTAACAACAACTGGAGTCATTGCATGTGTGCTCTTTTCACAATCCACCTATGGATCCACCAGTGTCATTGCATGTGTGTTCTTTTTACTGACAACAACTAGTGTCATTGCATGTGTGTTCTTTTCACTAACAACAACTGGAGTCATTGCATGTGTGCTCTTTTCACAATCCACCTATGGATCCACCAGTGTCATTGCATGTGTGTTCTCTTTACTAACAACAACCAGAGTCATTTCATGGCTGTTATTCACACATACCACCTATGGATCCACCAGTGTCATTGCATGGCTGTTCTTCTCACAATCCACACATGGATCCACCAGTGTCATTGCATGTGTGTTCTTTTTACTAACAACAACCAGTGTCATTGCATGTGTGTTCTCTTCACAATCGACACATGGATCCACCAGTGTTATTGCATGTGTGTTCTTTTTAGTAACAACAACCAGTGTCATTGTATGTGTGTTCTCTTCAGAGACCACACATGGATCCACCGGTGTCATTGCATGTGTGTTCTTTTCACTAACAACTACTGGAGTCATTGCATGTGTTTTCTTTTCACTAACAACAACTGGAGTCATTGCATGTGTGTTCTTTTTACTAACAACAACCAGAGTCATTTCATGGTTGTTCTTCTCACATACCACCTTTGGATCCACCAGTGTCATTGCATGTGTGTTCTCTTCACAATCCACACATGGATCCACCAGTGTCATTGCATGTGTGCTCCTTTTAGTAACAACAGCCAGTGTCATTGCATGTGTGTTCTCTTCAGAGACCACACATGGATCCACGAGTGTCATTGCATGTGTGTTCTTTTTACTAGCAACAACCAGACTCATTGAAATGTGTGCTCTCTTTAGAGACCACACATGGATCCACCGGTGTCATTGCATGTATATTCTTTTCACCAGCAACAAGTAGAGTCATTGCATGTGTGTGTTTTCAATAACAACAACTGGAGTCATTGCATGTGTGTTCTTTTTACTAACAACAACCAGAGTCATTGAAATGTCTGCTCTCTTCAGAGACCACACATGGATCCACCGGTGTCATTGCATGTGTGTTCTTTTCACTAACTACAACTGGAGTCATTGCATGTGTGTTCTTTTCACATACCACATATGGATCCACCAGTGTCATTGCATGTGTGCTCTTTTCACAATCCACCCATGGATCCACCAGTGTGATTGCATGTGTGTTATTTTTAGTAACAACAACCAGAGTCATTGAAATGTGTGTTGTTTTCACATACCACCTATGGATCCACCAGTGTCATTGCATGTGTGTTCTTTCCACTAACAACAACCAGCGTCATTGCATGTGTGTTCTTTTCACATACCACATATGGATCCACCAGTGTCATTGCATGTGTGTTCTTTTCACAATCCACCCATGGATCCACCAATGTCATTGCATGTGTGTTCTTTTTAGTAACAACAACCAGAGTCATTGAAATGTGTGTTCTTTTCACATACCACCTATGGATCCACCAGTGTCATTGCATGTGTGTTCTTTTCACTAACAACAACCAGAGTCATTGCACGTGTGTTTTTTTCACATACCACATATGGATCCACCAGTGTCATTGAAAAGTGTGTTCTCTATAGAGACCACCCGTGGATCCACCAGTGTCATTGCTTGTATGTTCTTCTCACTAACAACAACTAGAGTCATTGCATGTGTGCTCTTTTCACAATCCACACATCGATCCACCAGTGTCATTGCATGTGTGTTTGTTTTTACTAACAACAACTGGAGTCATTGCATGTGTGCTCTTTTCACAATCCACCTATGGATCCACCAGTGTCATTGCATGTGTGTTCTTTTTACTGACAACAACTAGTGTCATTGCATGTGTGTTCTTTTCACTAACAACAACTGGAGTCATTGCATGTGTGCTCTTTTCACAATCCACCTATGGATCCACCAGTGTCATTGCATGTGTGTTCTCTTTACTAACAACAACCAGAGTCATTTCATGGCTGTTATTCACACATACCACCTATGGATCCACCAGTGTCATTGCATGGCTGTTCTTCTCACAATCCACACATGGATCCACCAGTGTCATTGCATGTGTGTTCTTTTTACTAACAACAACCAGTGTCATTGCATGTGTGTTCTCTTCACAATCGACACATGGATCCACCAGTGTTATTGCATGTGTGTTCTTTTTAGTAACAACAACCAGTGTCATTGTATGTGTGTTCTCTTCAGAGACCACACATGGATCCACCGGTGTCATTGCATGTGTGTTCTTTTCACTAACAACTACTGGAGTCATTGCATGTGTTTTCTTTTCACTAACAACAACTGGAGTCATTGCATGTGTGTTCTTTTTACTAACAACAACCAGAGTCATTTCATGGTTGTTCTTCTCACATACCACCTTTGGATCCACCAGTGTCATTGCATGTGTGTTCTCTTCACAATCCACACATGGATCCACCAGTGTCATTGCATGTGTGCTCCTTTTAGTAACAACAGCCAGTGTCATTGCATGTGTGTTCTCTTCAGAGACCACACATGGATCCACGAGTGTCATTGCATGTGTGTTCTTTTTACTAGCAACAACCAGACTCATTGAAATGTGTGCTCTCTTTAGAGACCACACATGGATCCACCGGTGTCATTGCATGTATATTCTTTTCACCAGCAACAAGTAGAGTCATTGCATGTGTGTGTTTTCACTAACAACAACTGGAGTCATTGCATGTGTGTTCATTTTACTAACAACAACCAGAGTCATTGAAATGTCTGCTCTCTTCAGAGACCACACATGGATCCACCGGTGTCATTGCATGTGTGCTCTTTTCACTAACTACAACTGGAGTCATTGCATGTGTGTTCTTTTCACATACCACATATGGATCCACCAGTGTCATTGCATGTGTGCTCTTTTCACAATCCACCCATGGATCCACCAGTGTGATTGCATGTGTGTTATTTTTAGTAACAACAACCAGAGTCATTGAAATGTGTGTTGTTTTCACATACCACCTATGGATCCACCAGTGTCATTGCATGTGTGTTCTTTCCACTAACAACAACCAGCGTCATTGCATGTGTGTTCTTTTCACATACCACATATGGATCCACCAGTTTCATTTAAATGTGTGTTCTCTATAGAGACCACACATGGATCCACCAGTGTCATTGCATGTGTGTTATTTTTAGTAACAACAACCAGAGTCATTGAAATGTGTGTTCTTTTCACATACCACATATGGATCCACCAGTGTCGTTGCATTTGTGTTCTTTTCACAATCTACCCATGGATCCACCAGTGTCATTGCATGTGTGTTCTTTTTAGTAACAACAACCAGAGTCATTGGAATGTGTGTTCTTTTCACTAACAACAACTGGAGTCATTGCATGTGTGCTCTTTTCACAATCCACCTATGGATCCACCAGTGTCATTGCATGTGTGTTCTTTTTACTAACGGCAACCAGACTCATTTCATGGCTGTTCTTCTCACATACCACCTATGGATCCACCAGTGTCATTGCATGTCTGTTCTTCTCACAATCCACACATGGATCTATTAGTGTCATTGCATGTGTGTTCTTTTTACTAACAACAACCAGTGTCATTGCATGTGTGTTCTCTTCACAATCCACACATGGATCCACCAGTGTTATTGCATGTGTGTTCTTTTTAGTAACAACAACCAGTGTCATTGCATGTGTGTTCTCTTCAGAGACCACACATGGATCCACCAGTGTCATTGCATGTATGTTCTTTTCACTAACAACAACTAGAGTCATTGCATGTCTGTTCTTTTCACATACCACATGAGGATCCACCAGTATCATTGCCTGTGTGCTCTTTTCACAATCCACCCATGGATCCACCAGTGTCATTGCATGTGTGTTATTTTTAGTAACAACAATCAGAGTCATTAAAATGTGTGTTCTTTTCACATACCACCTATGGATCCACCAGTGTCATTGCATGTGTGTTCATTTCACTAACAACAACTAGAGTCATTGCATGTGTGTTCTTTTCACATACCACATATGGATCCACCAGTGTCATTGAAATGTGTGTTCTCTACAGAGACCACACATGGATCCACCAGTGTCATTGCATGTGTGTTATTTTTAGTAACAACAACCAGAGTCATTGAAATGTGTGTTCTTTTCACATACCACATATGGATTCACCAATGTCATTGCATGTGTGTTCTTTTCACAATCCACCCATGGATCCACCAATGTCATTGCATGTGTGTTCTTTTTAGTAACAACAACCAGAGTCATTGAAATGTGTGTTCTTTTCACATACCACCTATGGATCCACCAGTGTCATTGCATGTGTGTTCTTTTCACTAACAACAACCAGAGTCATTGCATGTGTGTTTTTTTCACATACCACATATGGATCCACCCGTATCATTGAAATGTGTGTTCTATACAAAGACCACACATGGATCCACCAGTATCATTGCATGTATGTTCTTTTCACTAACAACAACTAGAGTCATTGCATGTTTGCTCTTTTCACATACCACATATGGATCCACCAGTGTCATTGCATGTGTGCTGTTTTCACAATCCACCCACGGATCCACCAGTGTCATTGCATGTGTGTTATTTTTAGTAACAACAACCAGAGTCATTGAAATGTGTGTTCTTTTCACATACCACCTATGGATCCACCAGTGTCATTGCATGTGTGTTCTTTTCACTAACAACAACCAGCGTCATTGCATGTGTGTTCTTTTCACATACCACATATGGATCCACCAGTGTCATTGAAATGTTTGTTCTCTACAGAGACCACACATGGATCCACCAGTGTCATTGCATGTGTGTTATTTTTAGTAACAACAAAACCAGAGTCATTGAAATGTGTGTTATTTTCACATACCACCTATGGATCCACTAGTGTCATTGCATGTGTGTTCTTTTCACTAACAACAACCAGAGTCATTGCATCTGTGTTTTTTTCACAATCCACCTATGGATCCACCAGTATCATTGAAATGTGTGTTCTGTACAAAGACCACACATGGATCCACTAGTGTCATTGCATGTATGTTCTTTTCACTAACAACAACTGGAGTCATTGCATGTGTGTTCTTTTCACATACCACATATGGATCCACCAGTGTCATCGCATGTGTGCTGTTTTCCCATGGATCCACCAGTGTCATTGCATGTGTGTTATTTTTAGTAACAACAACCAGAGTCATTGAAATGTGTGTTCTTTTCACATACCACCTATGGATCCACCAGTGTCATTGCATGTGTGTTCTTTTCACTAACAACAACCAGCGTCATTGCATGTGTGTTCTTTTCACATACCACATATGGATCCACCAGTGTCATTGAAATGTGTGTTCTCTACAGAGACCACACATGGATCCACCAGTGTCATTGCATGTGTGTTATTTTTAGTAACAACAACCAGAGTCATTGAAATGTGTGTTCTTTTCACATACCGCCTATGGATCCACCAGTGTCATTGCATGTGTGTTCTTTTTAGTAACAACAACCAGAGTCATTGAAATGTGTGTTCTTTTCACATACCACCTATGGATCCACCAGTGTCATTGCATGTGTGTTCTTTTCACTAACAACAACCAGAGTCATTGCATGTGTGTTTTTTTCACAATCCACCTATGGATCCACCAGTATCATTGAAATGTGTGTTCTCTACAAAGACCACACATGGATCCACCGGTGTCATTGCATGTATGTTCTTTTCACTAACAACAACTAGAGTCATTGCATGTGTGTTCTTTTCACATACCACATATGGATCCACCAGTGTCATTGCATGTGTGCTGTTTTCACAAATCACCCATGGATCCACCAGTGTCATTGCATGTGTGTTATTTTTAGTAACAATAACCAGAGTCATTGAAATGTGTGTTCTTTTCAGATACCACCTATGGATCCACCAGTGTTATTGCATGTGTGTTCTTTTCACTAACAACAACCAGCGTCATTGCATGTGTGTTCTTTTCACATACCACATATGGATCCACCAGTGTCATTGAAATGTGTGTTCTCTACAGAGACCGCACATGGATCCACCAGTGTCATTGCATGTGTGTTATTTTTAGTAACAACAACCAGAGTCATTGAAATGTGTGTTCTTTTCACATACCACCTATGGATCCACCAGTGTCATTGCATGTGTGTTCTTTTCACAATCCACCCATGGATCCACCAATGTCATTGCATGTGTGTTCTTTTTAGTAACAATAACCAGAGTCATTGAAATGTGTGTTCTTTTCACATACCACCTATGGATCCACCAGTGTCATTGCATGTGTGTTATTTTCACTAATAACAAGCAGAGTCATTGCATGTGTTTTTTTTTCACTATCCACCAGTGTCATTGAAATGTGTGTTCTCTATAGAGACCACACATGGATCCACCAGTGTCATTGCATGTGTGTTCTTTTTAGTAACAACAACCATAGTCATTGAAATGTGTGTTCTTTTCACATACCACATATGGATCCACCAATGTCATTGCATGTGTGTTCTTTTCACAATCCACCCATGGATCCACCAATGTCATTGCATGTGTGTTCTTTTCAGTAACAACCAGAGTCATTGAAATGCGTGTTCTTTTCACATACCACCTATGGATCCACCAGTGTCATTGCATGTGTGTTCTTTTCACTAACAACAACCAGAGTCATTGCATGTGTTTTTTTTCACATACCACATATGGATCCACCAGTGTCATTGAAATGTGTGTTCTCTACAGAGACCACCCGTGGATCCACCAGTGTCATTGCATGTATGTTCTTCTCACTAACAACAACTAGAGTCATTGCATGTGTGCTCTTTTCACAATCCACACATCGATCCACCAGTGTCATTGCATGTGTGTTCTTTTTACTAACAACAACTGGAGTCATTGCATGTGTGCTCTTTTCACAATCCACCTATGGATCCACCAGTGTCATTGCATGTGTGTTCTTTTTAATAACAACAACTAGTGTCATTGCATGTGTGTTCTTTTCACTAACAACAACTGGAGTCATTGCATGTGTGCTCTTTTCACAATCCACCTATGGATCCACCAGTGTCATTGCATGTGTGTTCTTATTACTAACAACAACCAGAGTCATTTCATGGCTGTTATTCACACATACCACCTATGGATCCACCAGTGTCATTGCATGTCTATTCTTCTCACAATCCACACATGGATCCACCAGTGTCATTGCATGTGTGTTCTTTTTACTAACAACAATCAGTGTCATTGCATGTGTGTTCTCTTCACAATCCAAATATGGATCCACCAGTGTCATTGCATGTGTGTTCTTTTTAGTAACAACAACAAGTGTCATTGCATGTGTGTTCTCTTCAGAGACCACACATGGATCCACCGGTGTCATTGCATGTGTGTTCTTTTCACTAACAACTACTGGAGTCATTGCATGTGTTTTCTTTTCACTAACAACAACTGGAGTCATTGCATGTGTGTTCTTTTTACTAACAACAACTAGAGTCATTTCATGGTTGTTCTTCTCACATACCACCTTTGGATCCACCAGTGTCATTGCATGTGTGTTCTCTTCACAATCCACACATGGATCCACCAGTGTCATTGCATGTGTGCTCCTTTTAGTAACAACAGCCAGTGTCATTGCATGTGTGTTCTCTTCAGAGACCACACATGGATCCACGAGTGTCATTGCATGTGTGTTCTTTTTACTAGCAACAACCAGAGTCATTGAAATGTGTGCTCTCTTTAGAGACCACACATGGATCCACCGGTGTCATTGCATGTATATTCTTTTCACTAACAACAAGTAGAGTCATTGCATGTGTGTGTTTTCACTAACAACAACTGGAGTCATTGCATGTGTGTTCTTTTTACTAACAACAACCAGAGTCATTGAAATGTCTGCTCTCTTTAGAGACCACACATGGATCCACCGGTTTCATTGCATGTGTGCTCTTTTCACTAACAACAACTGGAGTCATTGCATGTGTGTTCTTTTCACATACAACATATGGATCCACCAGTGTCATTGCATGTGTGCTCTTTTCACAATCCACCCATGGATCCACCAGTGTGATTGCATGTGTGTTATTTTTAGTAACAACAACCAGAGTCATTGAAATGTGTGTTCTTTTCACATACCTCCTATGGATCCACCAGTGTCATTACATGTGTGTTCTTTTCACTAACAACAACCAGCGTCATTGCATGTGTGTTCTTTTCACATACCACATATGGATCCACCAGTGTCATTGAAATGTGTGTTCTCTACAGAGACCACACATGGATCCACCAGTGTCATTGCATGTGTGTTATTTTTAGTAACAACAACCAGAGTCATTGAAATGTGTGTTCTTTTCACATACCACCTATGGATCCACCAGTGTCATTGCATGTGTGTTCTTTTTAGTAACAACAACTAGAGTCATTGAAATGTGTGTTCTTTTCACATACCACCTATGGATCCACCAGAGTCATTGCATGTGTGTTCTTTTCACAATCCACCCATGGATCCACCAATGTCATTGCATGTGTGTTCTTTTTAGTAACAACAACCAGAGTCATTGAAACGTGTGTTCTTTTCACATACCACCTATGGATCCACCAGTGTCATTGCATGTGTGTTTTTTCACTAACAACAACTAGAGTCATTGCATGTGTGTTTTTTCACAATCCACCAGTGTCATTGAAATGTGTGTTCTCTACAGAGACCACACATGGATCCACCAGTGTCATTGCATGTGTGTTCTTTTTAGTAACAACAACCATAGTCATAGAAATGTGTGTTCTTTTCACATACCACATATGGATCCACCAATGTCATTGCATGTGTGTTCTTTTCACAATCCACCCATGGATCCACCAATGTCATTGCATGTGTGTTCTTTTTAGTAACAACAACCAGAGTCATTGAAATGCGTGTTCTTTTCACATACCGACTATGGATCCACCAGTGTCATTGCATGTGTGTTCTTTTCACTAACAACAACCAGAGTCATTGCATGTGTTTTTTTTCACATACCACATATGGATCCACCAGTGTCATTGAAATGTGTGTTCTCTATAGAGACCACCCGTGGATCCACCAGTGTCATTGCATGTATGTTCTTCTCACTAACAACAACTAGAGTCATTGCATGTGTGCTCTTTTCACAATCCACACATCGATCCACCAGTGTCATTGCATGTGTGTTCTTTTTACTAACAACAACTGGAGTCATTGCATGTGTGCTCTTTTCACAATCCACCTATGGATCCACCAGTGTCATTGCATGTGTGTTCTTTTTAATAACAACAACCAGTGTCATTGCATGTGTGTTCTTTTCACTAACAACAACTGGAGTCATTGCATGTGTGCTCTTTTCACAATCCACCTCTGGATCCACCAGTGTCATTGCATGTGTGTTCTTTTTACTAACAACAACCAGAGTCATTTCATGACTGTTATTCACACATACCACCTATGGATCCACCAGTGTCATTGCATGTCTATTCTTCTCACAATCCACACATGGATCCACCAGTGTCATTGCATGTGTGTTCTTTTTACTAACAACAATCAGTGTCATTGCATGTGTGTTCTCTTCACAATCCAAATATGGATCCACCAGTGTCATTGCATGTGTGTTGTTTTTAGTAACAACAACAAGTGTCATTGCATGTGTGTTCTCTTCAGAGACCACACATGGATCCACCGGTGTCATTGCATGTGTGTTCTTTTCACTAACAACTACTGGAGTCATTGCATGTGTTTTCTTTTCACTAACAACAACTGGAGTCATTGCATGTGTGTTCTTTTCACATACCACATATGGATCCACCAGTGTCATTTAAATGTGTGTTCTCTACAGAGACCACACATGGATCCACCAGTGTCATTGCATGTGTGTTATTTTTAGTAACAACAACCAGAGTCATTGAAATGTGTGTTCTTTTCACATACCACATATGGATCCACCAGTGTCGTTGCATTTGTGTTCTTTTCACAATCTACCCATGGATCCACCAGTGTCATTGCATGTGTGTTCTTTTTAGTAACAACAACCAGAGTCATTGGAATGTGTGTTCTTTTCACTAACAACAACTGGAGTCATTGCATGTGTGCTCTTTTCACAATCCACCTATGGATCCACCAGTGTCATTGCATGTGTGTTCTTTTTACTAACGGCAACCAGACTCATTTCATGGCTGTTCTTCTCACATACCACCTATGGATCCACCAGTGTCATTGCATGTCTGTTCTTCTCACAATCCACACATGGATCCATTAGTGTCATTGCATGTGTGTTCTTTTTACTAACAACAACCAGTGTCATTGCATGTGTGTTCTTTTTACTAACAACAACCAGTGTCATTGCATGTGTGTTCTCTTCACAATCCACACATGGATCCACCAGTGTTATTGCATGTGTGTTCTTTTTAGTAACAACAACCAGTGTCATTGCATGTGTGTTCTCTTCAGAGACTACACATGGATCCACCAGTGTCATTGCATGTATGTTCTTTTCACTAACAACAACTAGAGTCATTGCATGTGTGTTCTTTTCACATACCACATGAGGATCCACCAGTATCATTGCTTGTGTGCTCTTTTCACAATCCACCCATGGATCCACCAGTGTCATTGCATGTGTGTTATTTTTAGTAACAACAATCAGAGTCATTAAAATGTGTGTTCTTTTCACATACCACCTATGGATCCACCAGTGTCATTGCATGTGTGTTCATTTCACTAACAACAACTAGAGTCATTGCATGTGTGTTCTTTTCACATACCACATATGGATCCACCAGTGTCATTGAAATGTGTGTTCTCTACAGAGACCACACATGGATCCACCAGTGTCATTGCATGTGTGTTATTTTTAGTAACAACAACCAGAGTCATTGAAATGTGTGTTCTTTTCACATACCACATATGGATTCACCAATGTCATTGCATGTGTGTTCTTTTCACAATCCACCCATGGATCCACCAATGTCATTGCATGTGTGTTCTTTTTAGTAACAACAACCAGAGTCATTGAAATGTGTGTTCTTTTCACATACCACCTATGGATCCACCAGTGTCATTGCATGTGTGTTCTTTTCACTAACAACAACCAGAGTCATTGCATGTGTGTTTTTTTCACATACCACATATGGATCCACCCGTATCATTGAAATGTGTGTTCTATACAAAGACCACACATAGATCCACCAGTGTCATTGCATGTATGTTCTTTTCACTAACAACAACTAGAGTCATTGCATGTGTGCTCTTTTCACATACCACATATGGATCCACCAGTGTCATTGCATGTGTGCTGTTTTCACAATCCACCCATGGATCCACCAGTGTCATTGCATGTGTGTTATTTTTAGTAACAACAACCAGAGTCATTGAAATGTGTGTTCTTTTCACATACCACCTATGGATCCACCAGTGTCATTGCATGTGTGTTCTTTTCACTAACAACAACCAGCGTCATTGCATGTGTGTTCTTTTCACATACCACATATGGATCCACCAGTGTCATTGAAATGTTTGTTCTCTACAGAGACCACACATGGATCCACCAGTGTCATTGTATGTGTGTTATTTTTAGTAACAACAAAACCAGAGTCATTGAAATGTGTGTTATTTTCACATACCACCTATGGATCCACTAGTGTCATTGCATGTGTGTTCTTTTCACTAACAACAACCAGAGTCATTGCATCTGTGTTTTTTTCACAATCCACCTATGGATCCACCAGTATCATTGAAATGTGTGTTCTCTACAAAGACCACACATGGATCCACTAGTGTCATTGCATGTATGTTCTTTTCACTAACAACAACTGGAGTCATTGCATGTGTGTTCTTTTCACATACCACATATGGATCCACCAGTGTCATCGCATGTGTGCTGTTTTCACAATCCACCCATGGATCCACCAGTGTCATTGCATGTGTGTTATTTTTAGTAACAACAACCAGAGTCATTGAAATGTGTGTTCTTTTCACATACCACCTATGGATCCACCAGTGTCATTGCATGTGTGTTCTTTTCACTAACAACAACCAGCGTCATTGCATGTGTCTTCTTTTCACATACCACATATGGATCCACCAGTGTCATTGAAATGTGTGTTCTCTACAGAGACCACACATGGATCCACTAGTGTCATTGCATGTGTGTTATTTTTAGTAACAACAACCAGAGTCATTGAAATGTGTGTTCTTTTCACATACCGCCTATGGATCCACCAGTGTCATTGCATGTGTGTTCTTTTTAGTAACAACAACCAGAGTCATTGAAATGTGTGTTCTTTTCACATACCACCTATGGATCCACCAGTGTCATTGCATGTGTGTTCTTTTCACTAACAACAACCAGAGTCATTGCATGTGTGTTTTTTTCACAATCCACCTATGGATCCACCAGTATCATTGAAATGTGTGTTCTCTACAAAGACCACACATGGATCCACCGGTGTCATTGCATGTATGTTCTTTTCACTAACAACAACTAGAGTCATTGCATGTGTGTTCTTTTCACATACCACATATGGATCCACCAGTGTCATTGCATGTGTGCTGTTTTCACAAATCACCCATGGATCCACCAGTGTCATTGCATGTGTGTTATTTTTAGTAACAATAACCAGAGTCATTGAAATGTGTGTTCTTTTCAGATACCACCTATGGATCCACCAGTGTCATTGCATGTGTGTTCTTTTCACTAACAACAACCAGCGTCATTGCATGTGTGTTCTTTTCACATACCACATATGGATCCACCAGTGTCATTGAAATGTGTGTTCTCTACAGAGACCGCACATGGATCCACCAGTGTCATTGCATGTGTGTTATTTTTAGTAACAACAACCAGAGTGATTGAAATGTGTTTTCTTTTCACATACCACCTATGGATCCACCAGTGTCATTGCATGTGTGTTCTTTTCACAATCCACCCATGGATCCACCAATGTCATTGCATGTGTGTTCTTTTTAGTAACAACAACCAGAGTCATTGAAATGTGTGTTCTTTTCACATACCACCTATGGATCCACCAGTGTCATTGCATGTGTGTTATTTTCACTAACAACAAGCAGAGTCATTGCATGTGTGTTTTTTTCACTATCCACCAGTGTCATTGAAATGTGTGTTCTCTATAGAGACCACACATGGATCCACCAGTGTCATTGCATGTGTGTTCTTTTTAGTAACAACAACCATAGTCATTGAAATGTGTGTTCTTTTCACATACCACATATGGATCCACCAATGTCATTGCATGTGTGTTCTTTTCACAATCCACCCATGGATCCACCAATGTCATTGCATGTGTGTTCTTTTCAGTAACAACCAGAGTCATTGAAATGCGTGTTCTTTTCACATACCACCTATGGATCCACCAGTGTCATTGCATGTGTGTTCTTTTCACTAACAACAACCAGAGTCATTGCATGTGTTTTTTTTTCACATACCACATATGGATCCACCAGTGTCATTGAAATGTGTGTTCTCTACAGAGACCACCCGTGAATCCACCAGTGTCATTGCATGTATGTTCTTCTCACTAACAACAACGAGAGTCATTGCATGTGTGCTCTTTTCACAATCCACACATCGATCCACCAGTGTCATTGCATGTATGTTCTTTTTACTAACAACAACTGGAGTCATTGCATGTGTGCTCTTTTCACAATCCACCTATGGATCCACCAGTGTCATTGCATGTGTGTTCTTTTTAATAACAACAACCAGTGTCATTGCATGTGTGTTCTTTTCACTAACAACAACTGGAGTCATTGCATGTGTGCTCTTTTCACAATCCACCTATGGATCCACCAGTGTCATTGCATGTGTGTTCTTTTTACTAACAACAACCAGAGTCATTTCATGGCTGTTATTCACACATACCACCTATGGATCCACCAGTGTCATTGCATGTCTATTCTTCTCACAATCCACACATGGATCCACCAGTGTCATTGCATGTGTGTTCTTTTTACTAACAACAATCAGTGTCATTGCATGTGTGTTCTCTTCACAATCCAAATATGGATCCACCAGTGTCATTGCATGTGTGTTCTTTTTAGTAACAACAACAAGTGTCATTGCATGTGTGTTCTCTTCAGAGACCACACATGGATCCACCGGTGTCACTGCATGTGTGTTCTTTTCACTAACAACTACTGGAGTCATTTCATGTGTTTTCTTTTCACTAACAACAACTGGAGTCATTGCATGTGTGTTCTTTTTACTAACAACAACTAGAGTCATTTCATGGTTGTTCTTCTCACATACCACCTTTGGATCCACCAGTGTCATTGCATGTGTGTTTTCTTCACAATCCACACATGGATCCACCAGTGTCATTGCATGTGTGCTCCTTTTAGTAACAACAGCCAGTGTCATTGCATGTGTGTTCTCTTCAGAGACCACACATGGATCCACGAGTGTCATTGCATGTGTGTTCTTTTTACTAGCAACAACCAGAGTCATTGAAATGTGTGCTCTCTTTAGAGACCACACATGGATCCACCGGTGTCATTGCATGTATATTCTTTTCACTAACAACAAGTAGAGTCATTGCATGTGTGTGTTTTCACTAACAACAACTGGAGTCATTGCATGTGTGTTCTTTTTACTAACAACAACCAGAGTCATTGAAATGTCTGCTCTCTTCAGAGACCACACGTGGATCCACCGGTTTCATTGCATGTGTGCTCTTTTCACTAACAACAACTGGAGTCATTGCATGAGTGTTCTTTTCACATACAACATATGGATCCACCAGTGTCATTGCATGTGTGCTCTTTTCACAATCCACCCATGGATCCACCAGTGTGATTGCATGTGTGTTATTTTTAGTAACAACAACCAGAGTCATTGAAATGTGTGTTCTTTTCACATACCTCCTATGGATCCACCAGTGTCATTACATGTGTGTTCTTTTCACTAACAACAACCAGCGTCATTGCATGTGTGTTCTTTTCACATACCACATATGGATCCACCAGTGTCATTGAAATGTGTGTTCTCTACAGAGACCACACATGGATCCACCAGTGTCATTGCATGTGTGTTATTTTTAGTAACAACAACCAGAGTCATTGAAATGTGTGTTCTTTTCACATACCACCTATGGATCCACCAGTGTCATTGCATGTGTGTTCTTTTTAGTAACAACAACCAGAGTCATTGAAATGTGTGTTCTTTTCACATACCACCTATGGATCCACCAGAGTCATTGCATGTGTGTTCTTTTCACAATCCACCCATGGATCCACCAATGTCATTGCATGTGTGTTCTTTTTAGTAACAACAACCAGAGTCATTGAAACGTGTGTTCTTTTCACATACCACCTATGGATCCACCAGTGTCATTGCATGTGTGTTTTTTCACTAACAACAACCAGAGTCATTGCATGTGTGTTTTTTCACAATCCACCAGTGTCATTGAAATGTGTGTTCTCTACAGAGACCACACATGGATCCACCAGTGTCATTGCATGTGTGTTCTTTTTAGTAACAACAACCATAGTCATAGAAATGTGTGTTCTTTTCACATACCACATATGGATCCACCAATGTCATTGCATGTGTGTTCTTTTCACAATCCACCCATGGATCCACCAATGTCATTGCATGTGTGTTCTTTTTAGTAACAACAACCAGAGTCATTGAAATGCGTGTTCTTTTCACATACCGACTATGGATCCACCAGTGTCATTGCATGTGTGTTCTTTTCACTAACAACAACCAGAGTCATTGCATGTGTTTTTTTTCACATACCACATATGGATCCACCAGTGTCATTGAAATGTGTGTTCTCTACAGAGACCACCCGTGGATCCACCAGTGTCATTGCATGTATGTTCTTCTCACTAACAACAACTAGAGTCATTGCATGTGTGCTCTTTTCACAATCCACACATCGATCCACCAGTGTCATTGCATGTGTGTTCTTTTTACTAACAACAACTGGAGTCATTGCATGTGTGCTCTTTTCACAATCCACCTATGGATCCACCAGTGTCATTGCATGTGTGTTCTTTTTAATAACAACAACCAGTGTCATTGCATGTGTGTTCTTTTCACTAACAACAACTGGAGTCATTGCATGTGTGCTCTTTTCACAATCCACCTATGGATCCACCAGTGTCATTGCATGTGTGTTCTTTTTACTAACAACAACCAGAGTCATTTCATGACTGTTATTCACACATACCACCTATGGATCCACCAGTGTCATTGCATGTCTATTCTTCTCACAATCCACACATGGATCCACCAGTGTCATTGCATGTGTGTTCTTTTTACTAACAACAATCAGTGTCATTGCATGTGTGTTCTCTTCACAATCCAAATATGGATCCACCAGTGTCATTGCATGTGTGTTCTTTTTAGTAACAACAACAAGTGTCATTGCATGTGTGTTCTCTTCAGAGACCACACATGGATCCACCGGTGTCATTGCATGTGTGTTCTTTTCACTAACAACTACTGGAGTCATTGCATGTGTTTTCTTTTCACTAACAACAACTGGAGTCATTGCATGTGTGTTCTTTTTACTAACAACAACCAGAGTCATTTCATGGTTGTTCTTCTCACATACCACCTTTGGATCCACCAGTGTTATTGCATGTGTGTTCTCTTCACAATCCACACATGGATCCACCAGTGTCATTGCATGTGTGCTCCTTTTAGTAACAACAGCCAGTGTCATTGCATGTGTGTTCTCTTCAGAGACCACACATGGATCCACGAGTGTCATTGCATGTGTGTTCTTTTTACTAGCAACAACCAGAGTCATTGAAATGTGTGCTCTCTTTAGAGACCACACATGGATCCACCGGTGTCATTGCATGTATATTCTTTTCACTAACAACAAGTAGAGTCATTGCATGTGTGTGTTTTCACTAACAACAACTGGAGTCATTGCATGTGTGTTCTTTTTACTAACAACAACCAGAGTCATTGAAATGTCTGCTCTCTTCAGAGACCACACATGGATCCACCGGTTTCATTGCATGTGTGCTCTTTTCACTAACAACAACTGGAGTCATTGCATGTGTGTTCTTTTCACATACCACGTATGGATCCACCAGTGTCATTGCATGTGTGCTCTTTTCACAATCCACCCATGGATCCACCAGTGTGATTGCATGTGTGTTATTTTTAGTAACAACAACCAGAGTCATTGAAATGTGTGTTCTTTTCACATACCACCTATGGATCCACCAGTGTCATTGCATGTGTGTTCTTTTCACAATCCACCCATGGATCCACCAATGTCATTGCATGTGTGTTCTTTTTAGTAACAACAACCAGAGTCATTGAAATGTGTGTTCTTTTCACATACCACCTATGGATCCACCAGTGTCTTTGCATGTGTGTTATTTTCACTAACAACAACCAGAGTTATTGCATGTGTGTTTTTTTCACAATCCACCAGTGTCATTGAAATGTGTGTTTTCTATAGAGACCACACATGGATCCACCAGTGTCATTGCATGTGTGTTCTTTTTAGTAACAACAACCATAGTCATTGAAATGTGTGTTCTTTTCACATACCACATATGGATCCACCAATGTCATTGCATGTGTGTTCTTTTCACAATCCACCCATGGATCCACCAATGTCATTGCATGTGTGTTCTTTTTAGTAACAACAACCAGAGTCATTGAAATGTGTGTTCTTTTCACATACCACCTATGGATCCACCAGTGTCATTGCATGTGTGTTCTTTTCACTAACAACAACCAGAGTCATTGCATGTGTTTTTTTTCACATACCACATATGGATCCACCAGTGTCATTGAAATGTGTGTTCTCTACAGAGACCACCCGTGGATCCACCAGTGTCATTGCATGTATGTTCTTCTCACTAACAACAACTAGATTCATTGCATGTGTGCTCTTTTCACAATCCACACATCGATCCACCAGTGTCATTGCATGTGTGTTCTTTTTACTAACAACAACTGGAGTCATTGCATGTGTGCTCTTTTCACAATCCACCTATGGATCCACTAGTGTCATTGCATGTGTGTTCTTTTTACTAACAACAACCAGTGTCATTGCATGTGTGTTCTTTTCACTAACAACAACTGGAGTCATTGCATGTGTGCTCTTTTCACAATCCACCTATGGATCCACCAGTGTCATTGCATGTGTGTTCTTTTTACTAACAACAACCAGAGTCATTTCACGGCTGTTATTCACACATACCACCTATGGATCCACCAGTGTCATTGCATGTCTATTCTTCTCACAATCCACACATGGATCCACCAGTGTCATTGCATGTGTGTTCTTTTTACTAACAACAATCAGTGTCATTGCATGTGTGTTCTCTTCACAATCCAAATATGGATCCACCAGTGTCATTGCATGTGTGTTCTTTTTAGTAACAACAACAAGTGTCATTGCATGTGTGTTCTCTTCAGAGACCACACATGGATCCACCGGTGTCATTGCATGTGTGTTCTTTTCACTAACAACTACTGGAGTCATTGCATGTGTTTTCTTTTCACTAACAACAACTGGAGTCATTGCATGTGTGTTCTTTTTACTAACAACAACCAGAGTCATTTCATGGTTGTTCTTCTCACATACCACCTTTGGATCCACCAGTGTCATTGCATGTGTGTTCTCTTCACAATCCACACATGGATCCACCAGTGTCATTGCATGTGTGCTCCTTTTAGTAACAACAGCCAGTGTCATTGCATGTGTGTTCTCTTCAGAGACCACACATGGATCCACGAGTGTCATTGCATGTGTGTTCTTTTTACTAGCAACAACCAGAGTCATTGAAATGTGTGCTCTCTTTAGAGACCACACATGGATCCACCGGTGTCATTGCATGCATATTCTTTTCACTAACAACAAGTAGAGTCATTGCATGTGTGTGTTTTCACTAACAACAACTAGAGTCATTGCATGTGTGTTCTTTTTACTAACAACAACCAGAGTCATTGAAATGTCTGCTCTCTTCAGAGACCACACATGGATGCACCGGTTTCATTGCATGTGTGCTTTTTTCACTAACAACAACTGGAGTCATTGCATGTGTGTTCTTTTCACATACCACGTATGGATCCACCAGTGTCATTGCATGTGTGCTCTTTTCACAATCCACCCATGGATCCACCAGTGTGATTGCATGTGTGTTATTTTTAGTAACAACAACCAGAGTCATTGAAATGTGTGTTCTTTTCACATACCACCTATGGATCCACCAGTGTCATTGCATGTGTGTTCTTTTCACAATCCACCCATGGATCCACCAATGTCATTGCATGTGTGTTCTTTTTAGTAACAACAACCAGAGTCATTGAAATGTGTGTTCTTTTCACATACCACCTATGGATCCACCAGTGTCATTGCATGTGTGTTATTTTCACTAACAACAACCAGAGTTATTGCATGTGTTTTTTTCGCAATCCACCAGTGTCATTGAAATGTGTGTTCTCTACAGAGACCACACATGGATCCACCAGTGTCATTGCATGTGTGTTCTTTTTAGTAACAACAACCATAGTCATTGAAATGTGTGTTCTTTTCACATACCACATATGGATCCACCAATGTCATTGCATGTGTGTTCTTTTCACAATCCACCCATGGATCCACCAATGTCATTGCATGTGTGTTCTTTTTAGTAACAACAACCAGAGTCATTGAAATGTGTGTTCTTTTCACATACCACCTATGGATCCACCAGTGTCATTGCATGTGGGTTCTTTTCACTAACAACAACCAGAGTCATTGCATGTGTTTTTTTTTCACATACCACATATGGATCCACCAGTGTCATTGAAATGTGTGTTCTCTACAGAGACCACCCGTGGATCCACCAGTGTCATTGCATGTATGTTCTTCTCACTAACAACTAGAGTCATTGCATGTGTGCTCTTTTCACAATCCACACATCGATCCACCAGTGTCATTGCATGTGTGTTCTTTTTACTAACAACAACTGGAGTCATTGCATGTGTGCTCTTTTCACAATCCACCTATGGATCCACTAGTGTCATTGCATGTGTGTTCTTTTTACTAACAACAACCAGTGTCATTGCATGTGTGTTCTTTTCACTAACAACAACTGGAGTCATTGCATGTGTGCTCTTTTCACAATCCACCTATGGATCCACCAGTGTCATTGCATGTGTGTTCTTTTTACTAACAACAACCAGAGTCATTTCACGGCTGTTATTCACACATACCACCTATGGATCCACCAGTGTCATTGCATGTCTATTCTTCTCACAATCCACACATGGATCCACCAGTGTCATTGCATGTGTGTTCTTTTTACTAACAACAATCAGTGTCATTGCATGTGTGTTCTCTTCACAATCCAAATATGGATCCACCAGTGTCATTGCATGTGTGTTCTTTTTAGTAACAACAACAAGTGTCATTGCATGTGTGTTCTCTTCAGAGACCACACATGGATCCACCGGTGTCATTGCATGTGTGTTCTTTTCACTAACAACTACTGGAGTCATTGCATGTGTTTTCTTTTCACTAACAACAACTGGAGTCATTGCATGTGTGTTCTTTTTACTAACAACAACCAGAGTCATTTCATGGTTGTTCTTCTCACATACCACCTTTGGATCCACCAGTGTCATTGCATGTGTGTTCTCTTCACAATCCACACATGGATCCACCAGTGTCATTGCATGTGTTCTCCTTTTAGTAACAACAGCCAGTGTCATTGCATGTGTGTTCTCTTCAGAGACCACACATGGATCCACGAGTGTCATTGCATGTGTGTTCTTTTTACTAGCAACAACCAGAGTCATTGAAATGTGTGCTCTCTTTAGAGACCACACATGGATCCACCGGTGTCATTGCATGCATATTCTTTTCACTAACAACAAGTAGAGTCATTGCATGTGTGTGTTTTCACTAACAACAACTGGAGTCCTTGCATGTGTGTTCTTTTTACTAACAACAACCAGAGTCATTGAAATGTCTGCTCTCTTCAGAGACCACACATGGATGCACCGGTTTCATTGCATGTGTGCTTTTTTCACTAACAACAACTGGAGTCATTGCATGTGTGTTCTTTTCACATACCACGTATGGATCCACCAGTGTCATTGCATGTGTGCTCTTTTCACAATCCACCCATGGATCCACCAGTGTGATTGCATGTGTGTTATTTTTAGTAACAACAACCAGAGTCATTGAAATGTGTGTTCTTTTCACATACCACCTATGGATCCACCAGTGTCATTGCATGTGTGTTCTTTTCACAATCCACCCATGGATCCACCAATGTCATTGCATGTGTGTTCTTTTTAGTAACAACAACCAGAGTCATTGAAATGTGTGTTCTTTTCACATACCACCTATGGATCCACCAGTGTCATTGCATGTGTGTTATTTTCACTAACAACAACCAGAGTTATTGCATGTGTGTTTTTTTCGCAATCCACCAGTGCCATTGAAATGTGTGTTCTCTACAGAGACCACACATGGATCCACCAGTGTCATTGCATGTGTGTTCTTTTTAGTAACAACAACCATAGTCATTGAAATGTGTGTTCTTTTCACATACCACATATGGATCCACCAATGTCATTGCATGTGTGTTCTTTTCACAATCCACCCATGGATCCACCAATGTCATTGCATATGTGTTCTTTTTAGTAACAACAACCAGAGTCATTGAAATGTGTGTTCTTTTCACATACCACCTATGGATCCACCAGTGTCATTGCATGTGTGTTCTTTTCACTAACAACAACCAGAGTCATTGCATGTGTTTTTTTTTCACATACCACATATGGATCCACCAGTGTCATTGAAATGTGTGTTCTCTACAGAGACCACCCGTGGATCCACCAGTGTCATTGCATGTATGTTCTTCTCACTAACAACAACTAGAGTCATTGCATGTGTGCTCTTTTCACAATCCACACATCGATCCACCAGTGTCATTGCATGTGTGTTCTTTTTACTAACAACAACTGGAGTCATTGCATGTGTGCTCTTTTCACAATCCACCTATGGATCCACTAGTGTCATTGCATGTGTGTTCTTTTTACTAACAACAACCAGTGTCATTGCATGTGTGTTCTTTTCACTAACAACAACTGGAGTCATTGCATGTGTGCTCTTTTCACAATCCACCTATGGATCCACCAGTGTCATTGCATGTGTGTTCTTTTTACTAACAACAACCAGAGTCATTTCACGGCTGTTATTCACACATACCACCTATGGATCCACCAGTGTCATTGCATGTCTATTCTTCTCACAATCCACACATGGATCCACCAGTGTCATTGCATGTGTGTTCTTTTTACTAACAACAATCAGTGTCATTGCATGTGTGTTCTCTTCACAATCCAAATATGGATCCACCAGTGTCATTGCATGTGTGTTCTTTTTAGTAACAACAACAAGTGTCATTGCATGTGTGTTCTCTTCAGAGACCACACATGGATCCACCGGTGTCATTGCATGTGTGTTCTTTTCACTAACAACTACTGGAGTCATTGCATGTGTTTTCTTTTCACTAACAACAACTGGAGTCATTGCATGTGTGTTCTTTTTACTAACAACAACCAGAGTCATTTCATGGTTGTTCTTCTCACATACCACCTTTGGATCCACCAGTGTCATTGCATGTGTGTTCTCTTCACAATCCACACATGGATCCACCAGTGTCATTGCATGTGTGCTCCTTTTAGTAACAACAGCCAGTGTCATTGCATGTGTGTTCTCTTCAGAGACCACACATGGATCCACGAGTGTCATTGCATGTGTGTTCTTTTTACTAGCAACAACCAGAGTCATTGAAATGTGTGCTCTCTTTAGAGACCACACATGGATCCACCGGTGTCATTGCATGCATATTCTTTTCACTAACAACAAGTAGAGTCATTGCATGTGTGTGTTTTCACTAACAACAACTGGAGTCATTGCATGTGTGTTCTTTTTACTAACAACAACCAGAGTCATTGAAATGTCTGCTCTCTTCAGAGACCACACATGGATGCACCGGTTTCATTGCATGTGTGCTTTTTTCACTAACAACAACTGGAGTCATTGCATGTGTGTTCTTTTCACATACCACGTATGGATCCACCAGTGTCATTGCATGTGTGCTCTTTTCACAATCCACCCATGGATCCACCAGTGTGATTGCATGTGTGTTATTTTTAGTAACAACAACCAGAGTCATTGAAATGTGTGTTCTTTTCACATACCACCTATGGATCCACCAGTGTCATTGCATGTGTGTTCTTTTGACAATCCACCCATGGATCCACCAATGTCATTGCATGTGTGTTCTTTTTAGTAACAACAACCAGAGTCATTGAAATGTGTGTTCTTTTCACATACCACCTATGGATCCACCAGTGTCATTGCATGTGTGTTATTTTCACTAACAACAACCAGAGTTATTGCATGTGTGTTTTTTTCGCAATCCACCAGTGCCATTGAAATGTGTGTTCTCTACAGAGACCACACATGGATCCACCAGTGTCATTGCATGTGTGTTCTTTTTAGTAACAACAACCATAGTCATTGAAATGTGTGTTCTTTTCACATACCACATATGGATCCACCAATGTCATTGCATGTGTGTTCTTTTCACAATCCACCCATGGATCCACCAATGTCATTGCATATGTGTTCTTTTTAGTAACAACAACCAGAGTCATTGAAATGTGTGTTCTTTTCACATACCACCTATGGATCCACCAGTGTCATTGCATGTGTGTTCTTTTCACTAACAACAACCAGAGTCATTGCATGTGTTTTTTTTTCACATACCACATATGGATCCACCAGTGTCATTGAAATGTGTGTTCTCTACAGAGACCACCCGTGGATCCACCAGTGTCATTGCATGTATGTTCTTCTCACTAACAACAACTAGAGTCATTGCATGTGTGCTCTTTTCACAATCCACACATCGATCCACCAGTGTCATTGCATGTGTGTTATTTTTACTAACAACAACTGGAGTCATTGCATGTGTGCTCTTTTCACAATCCACCTATGGATCCACTAGTGTCATTGCATGTGTGTTCTTTTTACTAACAACAACCAGTGTCATTGCATGTGTGTTCTATTCACTAACAACAACTGGAGTCATTGCATGTGTGCTCTTTTCACAATCCACCTATGGATCCACCAGTGTCATTGCATGTGTGTTCTTTTTACTAACAACAACCAGAGTCATTTCACGGCTGTTATTCACACATACCACCTATGGATCCACCAGTGTCATTGCATGTCTATTCTTCTCACAATCCACACATGGATCCACCAGTGTCATTGCATGTGTGTTCTTTTTACTAACAACAATCAGTGTCATTGCATGTGTGTTCTCTTCACAATCCAAATATGGATCCACCAGTGTCATTGCATGTGTGTTCTTTTTAGTAACAACAACAAGTGTCATTGCATGTGTGTTCTCTTCAGAGACCACACATGGATCCACCGGTGTCATTGCATGTGTGTTCTTTTCACTAACAACTACTGGAGTCATTGCATGTGTTTTCTTTTCACTAACAACAACTAGAGTCATTGCATGTGTGTTCTTTTTACTAACAACAACCAGAGTCATTTCATGGTTGTTCTTCTCACATACCACCTTTGGATCCACCAGTGTCATTGCATGTGTGTTCTCTTCACAATCCACACACGGATCCACCAGTGTCATTGCATGTGTGCTCCTTTTAGTAACAACAGCCAGTGTCATTGCATGTGTGTTCTCTTCAGAGACCACACATGGATCCATGAGTGTCATTGCATGTGTGTTCTTTTTACTAGCAACAACCAGAGTCATTGAAATGTGTGCTCTCTTTAGAGACCACACATGGATCCACCGGTGTCATTGCATGTATATTCTTTTCACTAACAACAAGTAGAGTCATTGCATGTGTGTGTTTTCACTAACAACAACTGGATTCATTGCATGTGTGTTCTTTTTACGAACAACAACCAGAGTCATTGAAATGTCCGCTCTCTTCAGAGACCACACATGGATCAACCAGTTTCATTGCATGTGTGCTCTTTTCACTAACAACAACTAGAGTCATTGCATGTGTGTTCTTTTCACATACCACATATGGATCCACCAGTGTCATTGCATGTGTGCTCTTTTCACAATCCACCCATGGATCCACCAGTGTGATTGCATGTGTTTTATTTTTAGTAACGACAACCAGAGTCATTGAAATGTGTGTTCTTTTCACATACCACCTATGGATCCACCAGTGTCATTGCATGTGTGTTCTTTTCACAATCCACCCACGGATCCACCAATGTCATTGCATGTGTGTTCTTTTTAGTAACAACAACCAGAGTCATTGAAATGTGTGTTCTTTTCACATACCACCTATGGATCCACCAGTGTCATTGCATGTGTGTTATTTTCACTAACAACAACCAGAGTTATTGCATGTGTGTTTTTTCACAATCCACCAGTGTCATTGAAATGTGTGTTCTCTACAGAGACCACACATGGATCCACCAGTGTCATTGCATGTGTGTTCTTTTTAGTAACAACAACCATAGTCATTGAAATGTGTGTTCTTTTCACATACCACATATGGATCCACCAATGTCATTGCATGTGTGTTCTTTTCACAATCCACCCATGGATCCACCAATGTCATTGCATGTGTGTTCTTTTTAGTAACAACAACCAGAGTCATTGAAATGTGTGTTCTTTTCACATACCACCTATGGATCCACCAGTGTCATTGCATGTGTGTTCTTTTCACTAACAACAACCAGAGTCATTGCATGTGTTTTTTTTCACATACCACATATGGATCCACCAGTGTCATTGAAATGTGTGTTCTCTACAGAGACCACCCGTGGATCCACCAGTGTCATTGCATGTATGTTCTTCTCACTAACAACAACTAGATTCATTGCATGTGTGCTCTTTTCACAATCCACACATCGATCCACCAGTGTCATTGCATGTGTGTTCTTTTTACTAACAACAACTGGAGTCATTGCATGTGTGCTCTTTTCACAATCCACCTATGGATCCACTAGTGTCATTGCATGTGTGTTCTTTTTACTAACAACAACCAGTGTCATTGCATGTGTGTTCTTTTCACTAACAACAACTGGAGTCATTGCATGTGTGCTCTTTTCACAATCCACCTATGGATCCACCAGTGTCATTGCATGTGTGTTCTTTTTACTAACAACAACCAGAGTCATTTCACGGCTGTTATTCACACATACCACCTATGGATCCACCAGTGTCATTGCATGTCTATTCTTCTCACAATCCACACATGGATCCACCAGTGTCATTGCATGTGTGTTCTTTTTACTAACAACAATCAGTGTCATTGCATGTGTGTTCTCTTCACAATCCAAATATGGATCCACCAGTGTCATTGCATGTGTGTTCTTTTTAGTAACAACAACAAGTGTCATTGCATGTGTGTTCTCTTCAGAGACCACACATGGATCCACCGGTGTCATTGCATGTGTGTTCTTTTCACTAACAACTACTGGAGTCATTGCATGTGTTTTCTTTTCACTAACAACAACTGGAGTCATTGCATGTGTGTTCTTTTTACTAACAACAACCAGAGTCATTTCATGGTTGTTCTTCTCACATACCACCTTTGGATCCACCAGTGTCATTGCATGTGTGTTCTCTTCACAATCCACACATGGATCCACCAGTGTCATTGCATGTGTGCTCCTTTTAGTAACAACAGCCAGTGTCATTGCATGTGTGTTCTCTTCAGAGACCACACATGGATCCATGAGTGTCATTGCATGTGTGTTCTTTTTACTAGCAACAACTAGAGTCATTGAAATGTGTGCTCTCTTTAGAGACCACACATGGATCCACCGGTGTCATTGCATGTATATTCTTTTCACTAACAACAAGTAGAGTCATTGCATGTGTGTGTTTTCACTAACAACAACTGGATTCATTGCATGTGTGTTCTTTTTACTAACAACAACCAGAGTCATTGAAATGTCCGCTCTCTTCAGAGACCACACATGGATCAACCAGTTTCATTGCATGTGTGCTCTTTTCACTAACAACAACTAGAGTCATTGCATGTGTGTTCTTTTCACATACCACATATGGATCCACCAGTGTCATTGCATGTGTGCTCTTTTCACAATCCACCCATGGATCCACCAGTGTGATTGCATGTGTTTTATTTTTAGTAACGACAACCAGAGTCATTGAAATGTGTGTTCTTTTCACATACCACCTATGGATCCACCAGTGTCATTGCATGTGTGTTCTTTTCACAATCCACCCACGGATCCACCAATGTCATTGCATGTGTGTTCTTTTTAGTAACAACAACCAGAGTCATTGAAATGTGTGTTCTTTTCACATACCACCTATGGATCCACCAGTGTCATTGCATGTGTGTTATTTTCACTAACAACAACCAGAGTTATTGCATGTGTGTTTTTTCACAATCCACCAGTGTCATTGAAATGTGTGTTCTCTACAGAGACCACACATGGATCCACCAGTGTCATTGCATGTGTGTTCTTTTTAGTAACAACAACCATAGTCATTGAAATGTGTGTTCTTTTCACATACCACATATGGATCCACCAATGTCATTGCATGTGTGTTCTTTTCACAATCCACCCATGGATCCACCAATGTCATTGCATGTGTGTTCTTTTTAGTAACAACAACCAGAGTCATTGAAATGTGTGTTCTTTTCACATACCACCTATGGATCCACCAGTGTCATTGCATGTGTGTTCTTTTCACTAACAACAACCAGAGTCATTGCATGTGTTTTTTTTCACATACCACATATGGATCCACCAGTGTCATTGAAATGTGTGTTCTCTACAGAGACCACCCGTGGATCCACCAGTGTCATTGCATGTATGTTCTTCTCACTAACAACAACTAGAGTCATTGCATGTGTGCTCTTTTCACAATCCACACATCGATCCACCAGTGTCATTGCATGTGTGTTCTTTTTACTAACAACAACTGGAGTCATTGCATGTGTGCTCTTTTCACAATCCACCTATGGATCCACTAGTGTCATTGCATGTGTTTTCTTTTTACTAACAACAACCAGTGTCATTGCATGTGTGTTCTTTTCACTAACAACAACTGGAGTCATTGCATGTGTGCTCTTTTCACAATCCACCTATGGATCCACCAGTGTCATTGCATGTGTGTTCTTTTTACTAACAACAACCAGAGTCATTTCACGGCTGTTATTCACACATACCACCTATGGATCCACCAGTGTCATTGCATGTCTATTCTTCTCACAATCCACACATGGATCCACCAGTGTCATTGCATGTGTGTTCTTTTTACTAACAACAATCAGTGTCATTGCATGTGTGTTCTCTTCACAATCCAAATATGGATCCACCAATGTCATTGCATGTGTGTTCTTTTTAGTAACAACAACAAGTGTCATTGCATGTGTGTTCTCTTCAGAGACCACACATGGATCCACCGGTGTCATTGCATGTGTGTTCTTTTCACTAACAACTACTTGAGTCATTGCATGTGTTTTCTTTTCACTAACAACAACTGGAGTCATTGCATGTGTGTTCTTTTTACTAACAACAACCAGAGTCATTTCATGGTTGTTCTTCTCACATACCACCTTTGGATCCACCAGTGTCATTGCATGTGTGTTCTCTTCACAATCCACACATGGATCCACCAGTGTCATTGCATGTGTGCTCCTTTTAGTAACAACAGCCAGTGTCATTGCATGTGTGTTCTCTTCAGAGACCACACATGGATCCACGAGTGTCATTGCATGTGTGTTCTTTTTACTAGCAACAACCAGAGTCATTGAATTGTGTGCTCTCTTTAGAGACCACACATGGATCCACCGGTGTCATTGCATGTATATTCTTTTCACTAACAACAAGTAGAGTCATTGCATGTGTGTGTTTTCACTAACAACAACTGGATTCATTGCATGTGTGTTCTTTTTACTAACAACAACCAGAGTCATTGAAATGTCCGCTCTCTTCAGAGACCACACATGGATCCACCGGTTTCATTGCATGTGTGCTCTTTTCACTAACAACAACTGGAGTCATTGCATGTGTGTTCTTTTCACATACCACATATGGATCCACCAATGTCATTGCATGTGTGCTCTTTTCACAATCCACCCATGGATCCACCAGTGTGATTGCATGTGTGTTATTTTTAGTAACGACAACTAGAGTCATTGAAATGTGTGTTCTTTTCACATACCACCTATGGATCCACCAGTGTCATTGCATGTGTGTTCTTTTCACAATCCACCCATGGATCCACCAATGTCATTGCATGTGTGTTCTTTTTAGTAACAACAACCAGAGTCATTGAAATGTGTGTTCTTTTCACATACCACCTATGGATCCACCAGTGTCGTTGCATGTGTGTTATTTTCACTAACAACAACCAGAGTTATTGCATGTGTGTTTTTTTCACAATCCACCAGTGTCATTGAAATGTGTGTTCTCTACAGAGACCACACATGGATCCACCAGTGTCATTGCATGTGTGTTCTTTTTAGTAACAACAACCATAGTCATTGAAATGTGTGTTCTTTTCACATACCACATATGGATCCACCAATGTCATTGCATGTGTGTTCTTTTCACAATCCACCCATGGATCCACCAATGTCATTGCATGTGTGTTCTTTTTAGTAACAACAACCAGAGTCATTGAAATGTGTGTTCTTTTCACATACCACCTATGGATCCACCAGTGTCATTGCATGTGTATTCTTTTCACTAACAACAACCAGAGTCATTGCATGTGTTTTTTTTCACATACCACATATGGATCCACCAGTGTCATTGAAATGTGTGTTCTCTACAGAGACCACCCGTGGATCCACCAGTGTCATTGCATGTATGTTCTTCTCACTAACAACAACTAGAGTCATTGCATGTGTGCTCTTTTCACAATCCACACATCGATCCACCAGTGTCATTGCATGTGTGTTCTTTTTACTAACAACAACTGGAGTCATTGCATGTGTGCTCTTTTCACAATCCACCTATGGATCCACTAGTGTCATTGCATGTGTGTTCTTTTTACTAACAACAACCAGTGTCATTGCATGTGTGTTCTTTTCACTAACAACAACTGTAGTCATTGCATGTGTGCTCTTTTCACAATCCACCTATGGATCCACCAGTGTCATTGCATGTGTGTTCTTTTTACTAACAACAACCAGAGTCATTTCACGGCTGTTATTCACACATACCACCTATGGATCCACCAGTGTCATTGCATGTCTATTCTTCTCACAATCCACACATGGATCCACCAGTGTCATTGCATGTGTGTTCTTTTTACTAACAACAATCAGTGTCATTGCATGTGTGTTCTCTTCACAATCCAAATATGGATCCACCAGTGTCATTGCATGTGTGTTCTTTTTAGTAACAACAACAAGTGTCATTGCATGTGTGTTCTCTTCAGAGACCACACATGGATCCACCGGTGTCATTGCATGTGTGTTATTTTCACTAACAACTACTGGAGTCATTGCATGTGTTTTCTTTTCACTAACAACAACTGGAGTCATTGGATGTGTGTTCTATTTACTAACAACAACCAGAGTCATTTCATGGTTGTTCTTCTCACATACCACCTTTGGATCCACCAGTGTCATTGCATGTGTGTTCTCTTCACAATCCACACATGGATCCACCAGTGTCATTGCATGTGTGATCCTTTTAGTAACAACAGCCAGTGTCATTGCATGTGTGTTCTCAGAGACCACACATGGATCCACGAGTGTCATTGCATGTGTGTTCTTTTTACTAGCAACAACCAGAGTCATTGAAATGTGTGCTCTCTTCAGAGACCACACATGGATCCACCGGTGTCATTGCATGTATATTCTTTTCACTAACAACAAGTAGAGTCATTGCATGTGTGTGTTTTCACTAACAACTACTGGAGTCATTGCATGTGTGTTCTTTTTAGTAACAACAACCAGTGTCATTGCATGTGTGTTCTCTTCAGAGACCACACATGGATCCACCGGTGTCATTGCATGTATGTTATTTTCATTAACAACAACTGGAGTCATTGCATGTGTGTTCTTTTCACATACCACATATGGATCCACCAGTGTCATTGCATGTGTGCTCTTTTCCCAATCCACCCATGGATCCACCAGTGTCATTGCATCTGTGTTATTTTTAGTAACAACAACTAGAGTCATTGAAATGTGTGTTCTTTTCACATACCACCTATGGATCCACCAGTGTCATCGAATGCGTGTTCTTTTCACTAACAACAACCAGAGTCATTGCATGTGTTTTTTTTCACATACAACATATGGATCCACCAGTGTCATTGAAATGTGTGTTCTCTATAGAGACCACACATGGATCCACCAGTGTCATTGCATGTGTGTTATTTTTAGTAACAACAACCAGAGTCATTGAAATGTGTGTTCTTTTCACATACCACATATGGATCCACGAGTGTCATTGCATGTGTGTTCTTTTCACAATACACCCATGGATCCACCAGTGTCATTGCATGTGTGTTCTTTTTAGTAACAACAACCAGAGTCATTGGAATGTGTGTTCTTTTCACTAACAACAACTGGAGTCATTGCATGTGTGCTCTTTTCACAATCCACCTATGGATCCACCAGTGTCATTGCATGTGTGTTCTTTTTAATAACAACAACCAGATTCATTTCATGGTTGTTCTTCTCACATACCACCTATGGATCCACCAGTGTCATTGCATGTCTGTTCTTCTCACAATCCACACATGGATCCACCAGTGTCATTGCATGTGTGTTCTTTTTACTAACAACAACTAGTGTCATTGCATGTGTGTTCTCTTCACAATCCACACATGGATCCACCAGTGTTATTGCATGTGTGTTCTTTTTAGTAACAACAACCAGTGTCATTGCATGTGTGTTCTCTTCAGAGACCACACATGGATCCACCGATGTCATTGCATGTATGTTCTTTTCACTAACAACAACTAGAGTCATTGCATGTGTGTTATTTTCACATACCACATATGGATCCACCAGTATCATTGCTTGTGTGCTCTTTTCACAATCCACCCATGGATCCACCAGTGTCATTGCATGTGTGTTATTTTTAGTAACAACAATCAGAGTCATTGAAATGTGTGTTCTTTTCACATACCACCTATGGATCCACCAGTGTCATTGCATGTGTGTTCATTTCACTAACAACAACTAGAGTCATTGCATGTGTGTTCTTTTCACATACCACATATGGATCCACCAGTGTCATTGAAATGTGTGTTCTCTACAGAGACCACACATGGATCCACCAGTGTCATTGCATGTGTGTTCTTTTTAGTAACAACAACCATAGTCATTGAAATGTGTGTTCTTTTCACATACCACATATGGATCCACCAATGTCATTGCATGTGTGTTCTTTTCACAATCCACCCATGGATCCACCAATGTCATTGCATGTGTGTTCTTTTTAGTAACAACAACCAGAGTCATTGAAATGTGTGTTCTTTTCACATACCACCTATGGATCCACCAGTGTCATTGCATGTGTGTTCTTTTCACTAACAACAACCAGAGTCATTGCACGTGTGTTTTTTTCACATACCACATATGGATCCACCAGTGTCATTGAAATGTGTGTTCTCTACAGAGACCACCCGTGGATCCACCAGTGTCATTGCTTGTATGTTCTTCTCACTAACAACAAGTAGAGTCATTGCATGTGTGCTCTTTTCACAATCCACACATCGATCCACCAGTGTAATTGCATGTGTGTTCTTTTTACTAACAACAACTGGAGTCATTGCATGTGTGCTCTTTTCACAATCCACCTATGGATCCACCAGTGTCATTGCATGTGTGTTCTTTTTACTGACAACAACCAGTGTCATTGCATGTGTGTTCTTTTCACTAACAACAACTGGAGTCATTGCATGTGTGCTCTTTTCACAATCCGCCTATGGATCCACCAGTGTCATTGCATGTGTGTTCTTTTTACTAACAACAACCGGAGTCATTTCATGGCTGTTATTCACACATACCACCTATGGATCCACCAGTGTCATTGCATGTCTGTTCTTCTCACAATCCACACATGGATCCACCAGTGTCATTGCATGTGTGTTCTTTTTACTAACAACAACCAGTGTCATTGCATGTGTGTTCTCTTCACAATCCACACATGGATCCACCAGTGTTATTGCATGTGTGTTCTTTTTAGTAACAACAACCAGTGTCATTGTATGTGTGTTCTCTTCAGAGACCACACATGGATCCACCGGTGTCATTGCATGTGTGTTCTTTTCACTAACAACTACTGGAGTCATTGAATGTGTTTTCTTTTCACTAACAACAACTGGAGTCATTGCATGTGTGTTCTTTTTACTAACAACAACCAGAGTCATTTCATGGTTGTTCTTCTCACATACCACCTTTGGATCCACCAGTGTCATTGCATGTGTGTTCTCTTCACAATCCACACATGGATCCACTAGTGTCATTGCATGTGTGCTCCTTTTAGTAACAACAGCCAGTGTCATTGCATGTGTGTTCTCTTCAGAGACCACACATGGATCCACGAGTGTCATTGCATGTGTGTTCTTTTTACTAGCAACAACCAGAGTCATTGAAATGTGTGCTCTCTTTAGAGACCACACATGGATCCACCGGTGTCATTGCATGTATATTCTTTTCACTAACAATAAGTAGAGTCATTGCATGTGTGTGTTTTCACTAACAACAACTGGAGTCATTGCATGTGTGTTCTTTTTACTAACAACAACCAGAGTCATTGAAATGTCTGCTCTCTTCAGAGACCACACATGGATCCACCGGTGTCATTGCATGTGTGCTCTTTTCACTAACAACAACTGGAGTCATTGCATGTGTGTTCTTTTCACATACCACATATGGATCCACCAGTGTCATTGCATGTGTGCTCTTTTCACAATCCACCCATGGATCCACCAGTGTGATTGCATGTGTGTTATTTTTAGTAACAACAACCAGAGTCATTGAAATGTGTGTTCTTTTCACATACCACCTATGGATCCACTAGTGTCATTGCATCTGTGTTCTTTTCACTAACAACAACCAGAGTCATTGCATGTGTGTTCTTTTCACATACCACATATCGATCCACCAGTATCATTGAAATGTGTGTTCTCTACAAAGACCACACATGGATCCACTAGTGTCATTGCATGTATGTTCTTTTCACTAACAACAACTGGAGTCATTGCATGTGTGTTCTTTTCACATACCACATATGGATCCACCAGTGTCATTGCATGTGTGCTGTTTTCACAATCCACCCATGGATCCACTAGTGTCATTGCATGTGTGTTATTTTTAGTAACAACAACCAGAGTCATTGAAATGTGTGTTCTTTTCACATACCACCTATGGATCCACCAGTGTCATTGCATGTGTGTTCTTTTCACTAACAACAACCAGCGTCATTGCATGTGTGTTCTTTTCACATACCACATATGGATCCACCAGTGTCATTGAAATGTGTGTTCTCTAAAGAGACCACACATGGATCCACCAGTGTCATTGCATGTGTGTTATTTTTAGTAACAACAACCAGAGTCATTGAAATGTGTGTTCTTTTCACATACCACATATGGATCCACCAGTGTCATTGCATGTGTGATCTTTTCCCAATCTACCCATGGATCCACCAGTGTCATTGCATGTGTGTTCTTTTTAGTAACAACAACCAGAGTCATTGGAATGTGTGTTCTTTTCACTAACAACAACTGGAGTCATTGCATGTCTGCTCTTTTCACAATCCACCTATGGATCCACCAGTGTCATTGCATGTGTGTTCTTTTTAATAACAACAACCAGATTCATTTCATGGCTGTTCTTCTCACATACCACCTATGGATCCACCAGTGTCATTGCATGTCTGTTCTTCTCACAATCCACACATGGATCCACCAGTGTCATTGCATGTGTGTTCTTTTTACTAACAACAACTAGTGTCATTGCATGTGTGTTCTCTTCACAATCCACACATGGATCCACCAGTGTTATTGCATGTGTGTTCTTTTTAGTAACAACAACCAGTGTCATTGCATGTGTGTTCTCTTCAGAGACCACACATGGATCCACCGATGTCATTGCATGTATGTTCTTTTCACTAACAACAACTAGAGTCATTGCATGTGTGTTATTTTCACATACCACATATGGATCCACCAGTATCATTGCTTGTGTGCTCTTTTCACAATCCACCCATGGATCCACCAGTGTCATTGCATGTGTGTTATTTTTAGTAACAACAATCAGAGTCATTGAAATGTGTGTTCTTTTCACATACCACCTATGGATCCACCAGTGTCATTGCATGTATGTTCATTTCACTAACAACAACTAGAGTCATTGCATGTGTGTTCTTTTCACATACCACATATGGATCCACCAGTGTCATTGAAATGTGTGTTCTCTACAGAGACCACACATGGATCCACCAGTGTCATTGCATGTGTGTTCTTTTTAGTAACAACAACCAGAGTCATTGAAATGTGTGTTCGTTTCACATACCACATATGGATTCACCAATGTCATTGCATGTGTGTTCTTTTCACAATCCACCCATGGATCCACCAATGTCATTGCATGTGTGTTCTTTTTAGTAACAACAACCAGAGTCATTGAAATGTGTTCTTTTCACATACCACCTATGGATCCACCAGTGTCATTGCATGTGTGTTCTTTTCACTAACAACAACCAGAGTCATTGCATGTGTTTTTTTTTCACATACCACATATGGATCCACCAGTGTCATTGTAATGTGTGTTCTCTACAGAAACCACCCGTGGATCCACCAGTGTCATTGCATGTATGTTCTTTTCACTAACAACAACTAGAGTCATTGCATGTGTGCTCTTTTCACAATCCACACATCGATCCACCAGTGTCATTGCATGTGTGTTCTTTTTAGTAACAACAACCAGTGTCATTGCATGTGTGTTCTTTTTAGTAACAACAACCAGAGTCATTGAAATGTGTGTTCTTTTCACATACCACCTATGGATCCACCAGTGTCATTGCATGTGTGTTCTTTTCACTAACAATAACCAGAGTTATTGCATGTGTGTTCTTTTCACATACCACATATGGATCCACCAGTGTCATTGAAATGTGTGTTCTCTCCAAAGACCACACATGGATCCACTGGTGTCATTGCATGTATGTTCTTTTCACTAACAACAACTAGAGTCATTGCATGTGTGCTCTTTTCACAATCCACACATGGATACACCAGTGTCATTGCATGTGTGTTCTTTTTAGTAACAACTAGTGTCATTGCATGTGTGTTCTTTTCACTAACAACAACTGGAGTCATTGCATGTGTGCTCTTTTCACAATCAAACTATGGATCCACCAGTGTCATTGCATGTGTGTTCTTTTTACTAACAACAACTAGAGTCATTTCATGGCTATTCTTCTCACATACCACCTATGGATCCACCAGTGTCATTGCATGTCTGTTCTTCTCACAATCCACACATGGATCCACCAGTGTCATTGCATGTGTGTTCTTTTTACTAATAACAACCAGTATTATTGCATGTGTGTTCTTCTCACAATCCACACATGGATCCACCAGTGTCATTGCATGTGTGTTCTTTTTAGTAACAACAACCAGTGTCATTGCATGTGTGTTCTCTTCAGAGACCACACATGGATCCACCGGTGTCATTGCATGTATGTTATTTTCACTAACAACAACTGGAGTCATTGCATGCGTGTTCTTTTCACATACCACATATGGATCCACCAGTGTCATTGCATGTGTGCTCTTTTCCTAATCCACCCATGGATCCACCAGTGTCATTGCATGCGTGTTATTTTTAGTAACAACCAGAGTCATTGAAATGTGTGTTCTTTTCACATACCACATATGGATCCACCAGTGTCATTGCATGTGTGTTCTTTTCACAATCCACCCATGGATCCACCAGTGTCATTGCATGTGTGTTCTTTTTAGTAACAACAACCAGAGTCATTGGAATGTGTGTTCTTTTCACTAACAACAACTGGAGTCATTGCATGTGTGCTCTTTTCACAATCCACCTATGGATCCACCAGTGTCATTGCATGTGTGTTCTTTTCACTAACAACAACCAGAGTAATTTCATGGATGTTCTTCTCACATACCACCTACTGATCCACCAGTGTCATTGCATGTCTGTTCTTCTCACAATCCACACATGGATCCACTAGTGAAATTGCATGTGTGTTATTTTTACTAACAACAACCAGTATCATTGCATGTGTGTTCTCTTCACAATCCACACATGGATCCACCAGTGTCATTGCATGTGTGTTCTTTTTAGTAACAACAACTAGTGTCATTGCATGTGTGTTCTCTTCAGAGACCACACATGGATCCACCGGTGTCATTGCATGTATGTTATTTTCACTAACAACAACTGGAGTCACTTCATGTGTGTTCTTTTCATATACCACATATGGATCCACCAGTGTCATTGAAATGTGTGCTCTTTTCACAATCCACCTATGGATCCACTAGTGTCATTGCATGTGTGTTCTTTTTACTAACAACAACTAGAGTCATTTCATGGCTGTTCTTCTCACATACCACCTATGGATCCACCAGTGTCATTGCATGTGTGTTCTCTTCACAATCCACACATGGATACACTAGTGTCATTGCATGTGTGTTCTTTTTACTAACAACAATCAGCGTCATTGCATGTGTGTTCTCTTCAAAGACCACACATGGATCCACCGGTGTCATTGCATACGTGTTCTTTTTAGTAACGACAACCGGTGTCATTGCATGTGTGTTCTCTTTAGAGACCACACCTGGATCCACCGGTGTCATTGCATGTATGTTCTTTTCACTAACAACAACTGGAGTCATTGCATGTGTGTTCTTTTCACATACCACATATGGATCCACCAGTGTCATTGCATGTGTGCTCTTTTCACAATCCACCCATGGATCCACTAGTGTGATTGCATGTGTGTTATTTTTAGTAACAACAACCAGAGTCATTAAAATGTGTGTTCTTTTCACATACCACCTATGGATCCACCAATGTCATTGCATGTGTGTTCTTTTCACTAACAACAAACAGAGTCATTGCATGTGTGTTCTTTTCACTAACAACAACCAGAGTCATTGCATGTGTGTTCTTTTCACATACCACATATCGATCCACCAGTGTCATTGAAATGTGTGTTCTCTACAAAGACCACACATGGATCCACTAGTGTCATTGCATGTATGTTCTTTTCACTAACAACAACTGGAGTCATTGCATGTGTGTTCTTTTCACATACCACATATGGATCCACCAGTGTCATTGCATGTGTGCTGTTTTCACAATCCACCCATGGATCCACCAGTGTCATTGCATGTGTGTTATTTTTATTAATAACAACCAGAGTCATTGAAATGTGTGTTCTTTTCACATACCACCTATGGATCCACCAGTGTCATTGCATGTGTGTTCTTTTCACTAACAACAACCAGCGTCATTGCATGTGTGTTCTTTTCACATACCACATATGGATCCACCAGTGTCATTGAAATGTGTGTTCTCTACAGAGACCACACATGGATCCACCAGTGTCATTGCATGTGTGTTATTTTTAGTAACAACAACCAGAGTCATTGAAATGTGTGTTCTTTTCACATACCACATATGGATCCACCAGTGTCATTGCATGTGTGTTTTTTCACAATCTACCCATGGATCCACAAGTGTCATTACATGTGTTTTCTTTTTAGTAACAACAACCAGAGTCATTGGAATGTGTGTTCTTTTCACTAACAACAACTGGAGTCATTGCATGTGTGCTCTTTTCACAATCCACCTATGGATCCACCAGTGTCATTGCATGTGTGTTCTTTTTTACTAACAACAACCAGATTCATTTCATGGCTGTTCTTCTCACATACCACCTATGGATCCACCAGTGTCATTGCATGTGTGTTCTTTTTACTAACAAGAACCAGTGTCATTGCATGTGTGTTCTCTTCACAATCCACACATGGATCCACCAGTGTTATTGCATGTGTGTTCTTTTTAGTAACAACAACCAGTGTCATTGCATGTGTGTTCTCTTCAGAGACCACACATGGATCCACCGATGTCATTGCATGTATGTTCTTTTCACTAACAACAACTAGAGTCATTGCATGTGTGTTATTTTCACATACCACATATGGATCCACCAGTATCATTGCTTGTGTGCTCTTTTCACAATCCACCCATGGATCCACCAGTGTCATTGCATGTGTGTTATTTTTAGTAACAACAATCAGAGTCATTGAAATGTGTGTTCTTTTGACATACCACCTATGGATCCACCAGTGTCATTGCATGTGTGTTCATTTCACTAACAACAACTAGAGTCATTGCATGTGTGTTCTTTTCACATACCACATATGGATCCACCAGTGTCATTGAAATGTGTGTTCTCCATAGAGACCACACATGGATCCACCAGTTTCATTGCATGTGTGTTCTTTTTAGTAACAACAACCATAGTCATTGAAATGTGTGTTCTTTTCACATACCACATATGGATCCACCAATGTCATTGCATGTGTGTTCTTTTCACAATCCACCCATGGATCCACCAATGTCATTGCATGTGTGTTCTTTTTAGTAACAACAACCAGAGTCATTGAAATGTGTGTTCTTTTCACATACCACCTATGGATCCACCAGTGTCATTGCATGTGTGTTCTTTTCACTAACAACAACCAGAGTCATTGCACGTGTGTTTTTTTCACATACCACATATGGATCCACCAGTGTCATTGAAAAGTGTGTTCTCTATAGAGACCACCCGTGGATCCACCAGTGTCATTGCTTGTATGTTCTTCTCACTAACAACAACTAGAGTCATTGCATGTGTGCTCTTTTCACAATCCACACATCGATCCACCAGTGTCATTGCATGTGTGTTTGTTTTTACTAACAACAACTGGAGTCATTGCATGTGTGCTCTTTTCACAATCCACCTATGGATCCACCAGTGTCATTGCATGTGTGTTCTTTTTACTGACAACAACTAGTGTCATTGCATGTGTGTTCTTTTCACTAACAACAACTGGAGTCATTGCATGTGTGCTCTTTTCACAATCCACCTATGGATCCACCAGTGTCATTGCATGTGTGTTCTCTTTACTAACAACAACCAGAGTCATTTCATGGCTGTTATTCACACATACCACCTATGGATCCACCAGTGTCATTGCATGGCTGTTCTTCTCACAATCCACACATGGATCCACCAGTGTCATTGCATGTGTGTTCTTTTTACTAACAACAACCAGTGTCATTGCATGTGTGTTCTCTTCACAATCGACACATGGATCCACCAGTGTTATTGCATGTGTGTTCTTTTTAGTAACAACAACCAGTGTCATTGTATGTGTGTTCTCTTCAGAGACCACACATGGATCCACCGGTGTCATTGCATGTGTGTTCTTTTCACTAACAACTACTGGAGTCATTGCATGTGTTTTCTTTTCACTAACAACAACTGGAGTCATTGCATGTGTGTTCTTTTTACTAACAACAACCAGAGTCATTTCATGGTTGTTCTTCTCACATACCACCTTTGGATCCACCAGTGTCATTGCATGTGTGTTCTCTTCACAATCCACACATGGATCCACCAGTGTCATTGCATGTGTGCTCCTTTTAGTAACAACAGCCAGTGTCATTGCATGTGTGTTCTCTTCAGAGACCACACATGGATCCACGAGTGTCATTGCATGTGTGTTCTTTTTACTAGCAACAACCAGACTCATTGAAATGTGTGCTCTCTTTAGAGACCACACATGGATCCACCGGTGTCATTGCATGTATATTCTTTTCACCAGCAACAAGTAGAGTCATTGCATGTGTGTTCTTTTTAGTAACAACAACCAGTGTGATTGCATGTGTGTTATTTTTAGCAACAACAACCAGAGTCATTAAAATGTGTGTTCTTTTCACATACCACCTATGGATCCACCAATGTCATTGCATGTGTGTTCTTTTCACTAACAACAAACAGAGTCATTGCATGTGTGTTCTTTTCACTAACAACAACCAGAGTCATTGCATGTGTGTTCTTTTCACATACCACATATCGATCCACCAGTGTCATTGAAATGTGTGTTCTCTACAAAGACCACACATGGATCCACTAGTGTCATTGCATGTATGTTCTTTTCACTAACAACAACTGGAGTCATTGCATGTGTGTTCTTTTCACATACCACATATGGATCCACCAGTGTCATTGCATGTGTGCTGTTTTCACAATCCACCCATGGATCCACGAGTGTCATTGCATGTGTGTTATTTTTATTAATAACAACCAGAGTCATTGAAATGTGTGTTCTTTTCACATACCACCTATGGATCCACCAGTGTCATTGCATGTGTGTTCTTTTCACTAACAACAACCAGCGTCATTGCATGTGTGTTCTTTTCACATACCACATATGGATCCACCAGTGTCATTGAAATGTGTGTTCTCTACATAGACCACACATGGATCCACCAGTGTCATTGCATGTGTGTTATTTTTAGTAACAACAACCAGAGTCATTGAAATGTGTGTTCTTTTCACATACCACATATGGATCCACCAGTGTCATTGCATGTGTTTTTTTTTCACAATCTACCCATGGATCCACAAGTGTCATTACATGTGTTTTCTTTTTAGTAACAACAACCAGAGTCATTGGAATGTGTGTTCTTTTCACTAACAACAACTGGAGTCATTGCATGTGTGCTCTTTTCACAATCCACCTATGGATCCACCAGTGTCATTTCATGTGTGTTCTTTTTTACTAACAACAACCAGATTCATTTCATGGCTGTTCTTCTCACATACCACCTATGGATCCACCAGTGTCATTGCATGTGTGTTCTTTTTACTAACAACAACCAGTGTCATTGCATGTGTGTTCTCTTCACAATCCACACATGGATCCACCAGTGTTATTGCATGTGTGTTCTTTTTAGTAACAACAACCAGTGTCATTGCATGTGTGTTCTCTTCAGAGACCACACATGGATCCACCGATGTCATTGCATGTATGTTCTTTTCACTAACAACAACTAGAGTCATTGCATGTGTGTTATTTTCACATACCACATATGGATCCACCAGTATCATTGCTTGTGTGCTCTTTTCACAATCCACCCATGGATCCACCAGTGTCATTGCATGTGTGTTATTTTTAGTAACAACAATCAGAGTCATTGAAATGTGTGTTCTTTTGACATACCACCTATGGATCCACCAGTGTCATTGCATGTGTGTTCATTTCACTAACAACAACTAGAGTCATTGCATGTGTGTTCTTTTCACATACCACATATGGATCCACCAGTGTCATTGAAATGTGTGTTCTCCATAGAGACCACACATGGATCCACCAGTTTCATTGCATGTGTGTTCTTTTTAGTAACAACAACCATAGTCATTGAAATGTGTGTTCTTTTCACATACCACATATGGATCCACCAATGTCATTGCATGTGTGTTCTTTTCACAATCCACCCATGGATCCACCAATGTCATTGCATGTGTGTTCTTTTTAGTAACAACAACCAGAGTCATTGAAATGTGTGTTCTTTTCACATACCACCTATGGATCCACCAGTGTCATTGCATGTGTGTTCTTTTCACTAACAACAACCAGAGTCATTGCACGTGTGTTTTTTTCACATACCACATATGGATCCACCAGTGTCATTGAAAAGTGTGTTCTCTATAGAGACCACCCGTGGATCCACCAGTGTCATTGCTTGTATGTTCTTCTCGCTAACAACAACTAGAGTCATTGCATGTGTGCTCTTTTCACAATCCACACATCGATCCACCAGTGTCATTGCATGTGTGTTTGTTTTTACTAATAACAACTGGAGTCATTGCATGTGTGCTCTTTTCACAATCCACCTATGGATCCACCAGTGTCATTGCATGTGTGTTCTTTTTACTGACAACAACTAGTGTCATTGCATGTGTGTTCTTTTCACTAACAACAACTGGAGTCATTGCATGTGTGCTCTTTTCACAATCCACCTATGGATCCACCAGTGTCATTGCATGTGTGTTCTCTTTACTAACAACAACCAGAGTCATTTCATGGCTGTTATTCACACATACCACCTATGGATCCACCAGTGTCATTGCATGGCTGTTCTTCTCACAATCCACACATGGATCCACCAGTGTCATTGCATGTGTGTTCTTTTTACTAACAACAACCAGTGTCATTGCATGTGTGTTCTCTTCACAATCGACACATGGATCCACCAGTGTTATTGCATGTGTGTTCTTTTTAGTAACAACAACCAGTGTCATTGTATGTGTGTTCTCTTCAGAGACCACACATGGATCCACCGGTGTCATTGCATGTGTGTTCTTTTCACTAACAACTACTGGAGTCATTGCATGTGTTTTCTTTTCACTAACAACAACTGGAGTCATTGCATGTGTGTTCTTTTTACTAACAACAACCAGAGTCATTTCATGGTTGTTCTTCTCACATACCACCTTTGGATCCACCAGTGTCATTGCATGTGTGTTCTCTTCACAATCCACACATGGATCCACCAGTGTCATTGCATGTGTGCTCCTTTTAGTAACAACAGCCAGTGTCATTGCATGTGTGTTCTCTTCAGAGACCACACATGGATCCACGAGTGTCATTGCATGTGTGTTCTTTTTACTAGCAACAACCAGACTCATTGAAATGTGTGCTCTCTTTAGAGACCACACATGGATCCACCGGTGTCATTGCATGTATATTCTTTTCACCAGCAACAAGTAGAGTCATTGCATGTGTGTGTTTTCACTAACAACAACTGGAGTCATTGCATGTGTGTTCTTTTTACTAACAACAACCAGAGTCATATAAATGTCTGCTCTCTTCAGAGACCACACATGGATCCACCGGTGTCATTGCATGTGTGCTCTTTTCACTAACTACAACTGGAGTCATTGCATGTGTGTTCTTTTCACATACCACATATGGATCCACCAGTGTCATTGCATGTGTGCTCTTTTCACAATCCACCCATGGATCCACCAGTGTGATTGCATGTGTGTTATTTTTAGTAACAACAACCAGAGTCATTGAAATGTGTGTTCTTTTCACATACCACCTATGGATCCACCAGTGTCATTGCATGTGTGTTCTTTCCACTAACAACAACCAGCGTCATTGCATGTGTGTTCTTTTCACATACCACATATGGATCCACCAGTGTCATTTAAATGTGTGTTCTCTACAGAGACCACACATGGATCCACCAGTGTCATTGCATGTGTGTTATTTTTAGTAACAACAACCAGAGTCATTGAAATGTGTGTTCTTTTCACATACCACATATGGATCCACCAGTGTCGTTGCATTTGTGTTCTTTTCACAATCTACCCATGGATCCACCAGTGTCATTGCATGTGTGTTCTTTTTAGTAACAACAACCAGAGTCATTGGAATGTGTGTTCTTTTCACTAACAACAACTGGAGTCATTGCATGTGTGCTCTTTTCACAATCCACCTATGGATCCACCAGTGTCATTGCATGTGTGTTCTTTTTACTAACGGCAACCAGACTTATTTCATGGCTGTTCTTCTCACATACCACCTATGGATCCACCAGTGTCATTGCATGTCTGTTCTTCTCACAATCCACACATGGATCCATTAGTGTCATTGCATGTCTGTTCTTTTTACTAACAACAACCAGTGTCATTGCATGTGTGTTCTCTTCACAATCCACACATGGATCCACCAGTGTTATTGCATGTGTGTTCTTTTTAGTAACAACAACCAGTGTCATTGCATGTGTGTTCTCTTCAGAGACCACACATGGATCCACCAGTGTCATTGCATGTATGTTCTTTTCACTAACAACAACTAGAGTCATTGCATGTGTGTTCTTTTCACATACCACATGAGGATCCACCAGTATCATTGCTTGTGTGCTCTTTTCACAATCCACCCATGGATCCACCAGTGTCATTGCATGTGTGTTATTTTTAGTAACAACAATCAGAGTCATTAAAATGTGTGTTCTTTTCACATACCACCTATGGATCCACCAGTGTCATTGCATGTGTGTTCATTTCACTAACAACAACTAGAGTCATTGCATGTGTGTTCTTTTCACATACCACATATGGATCCACCAGTGTCATTGAAATGTGTGTTCTCTACAGAGACCACACATGGATCCACCAGTGTCATTGCATGTGTGTTATTTTTAGTAACAACAACCAGAGTCATTGAAATGTGTGTTCTTTTCACATACCACATATGGATTCACCAATGTCATTGCATGTGTGTTCTTTTCACAATCCACCCATGGATCCACCAATGTCATTGCATGTGTGTTCTTTTTAGTAACAACAACCAGAGTCATTGAAATGTGTGTTCTTTTCACATACCACCTATGGATCCACCAGTGTCATTGCATGTGTGTTCTTTTCACTAACAACAACCAGAGTCATTGCATGTGTGTTTTTTTCACATACCACATATGGATCCACCCGTATCATTGAAATGTGTGTTCTATACAAAGACCACACATGGATCCACCAGTGTCATTGCATGTATGTTCTTTTCACTAACAACAACTAGAGTCATTGCATGTGTGCTCTTTTCACATACCACATATGGATCCACCAGTGTCATTGCATGTGTGCTGTTTTCACAATCCACCCATGGATCCACCAGTGTCATTGCATGTGTGTTATTTTTAGTAACAACAACCAGAGTCATTGAAATGTGTGTTCTTTTCACATACCACCTATGGATCCACCAGTGTCATTGCATGTGTGTTCTTTTCACTAACAACAACCAGCGTCATTGCATGTGTGTTCTTTTCACATACCACATATGGATCCACCAGTGTCATTGAAATGTTTGTTCTCTACAGAGACCACACATGGATCCACCAGTGTCATTGCATGTGTGTTATTTTTAGTAACAACAAAACCAGAGTCATTGAAATGTGTGTTATTTTCACATACCACCTATGGATCCACTAGTGTCATTGCATGTGTGTTCTTTTCACTAACAACAACCAGAGTCATTGCATCTGTGTTTTTTTCACAATCCACCTATGGATCCACCAGTATCATTGAAATGTGTGTTCTCTACAAAGACCACACATGGATCCACTAGTGTCATTGCATGTATGTTCTTTTCACTAACAACAACTGGAGTCATTGCATGTGTGTTCTTTTCACATACCACATATGGATCCACCAGTGTCATCGCATGTGTGCTGTTTTCACAATCCACCCATGGATCCACCAGTGTCATTGCATGTGTGTTATTTTTAGTAACAACAACCAGAGTCATTGAAATGTGTGTTCTTTTTAGTAACAACAACCAGTGTCATTGTATGTGTGTTCTCTTCAGAGACCACACATGGATCCACCGGTGTCATTGCATGTGTGTTCTTTTCACTAACAACTACTGGAGTCATTGCATGTGTTTTCTTTTCACTAACAACAACTGGAGTCATTGCATGTGTGTTCTTTTTACTAACAACAACCAGAGTCATTTCATGGTTGTTCTTCTCACATACCACCTTTGGATCCACCAGTGTCATTGCATGTGTGTTCTCTTCACAATCCACACATGGATCCACCAGTGTCATTGCATGTGTGCTCCTTTTAGTAACAACAGCCAGTGTCATTGCATGTGTGTTCTCTTCAGAGACCACACATGGATCCACGAGTGTCATTGCATGTGTGTTCTTTTTACTAGCAACAACCAGACTCATTGAAATGTGTGCTCTCTTTAGAGACCACACATGGATCCACCGGTGTCATTGCATGTATATTCTTTTCACCAGCAACAAGTAGAGTCATTGCATGTGTGTGTTTTCACTAACAACAACTGGAGTCATTGCATGTGTGTTCTTTTTACTAACAACAACCAGAGTCATTGAAATGTCTGCTCTCTTCAGAGACCACACATGGATCCACCGGTGTCATTGCATGTGTGCTCTTTTCACTAACTACAACTGGAGTCATTGCATGTGTGTTCTTTTCACATACCACATATGGATCCACCAGTGTCATTGCATGTGTGCTCTTTTCACAATCCACCCATGGATCCACCAGTGTGATTGCATGTGTGTTATTTTTAGTAACAACAACCAGAGTCATTGAAATGTGTGTTCTTTTCACATACCACCTATGGATCCACCAGTGTCATTGCATGTGTGTTCTTTCCACTAACAACAACCAGCGTCATTGCATGTGTGTTCTTTTCACATACCACATATGGATCCACCAGTGTCATTTAAATGTGTGTTCTCTACAGAGACCACACATGGATCCACCAGTGTCATTGCATGTGTGTTATTTTTAGTAACAACAACCAGAGTCATTGAAATGTGTGTTCTTTTCACATACCACATATGGATCCACCAGTGTCGTTGCATTTGTGTTGTTTTCACAATCTACCCATGGATCCACCAGTGTCATTGCATGTGTGTTCTTTTTAGTAACAACAACCAGAGTCATTGGAATGTGTGTTCTTTTCACTAACAACAACTGGAGTCATTGCATGTGTGCTCTTTTCACAATCCACCTATGGATCCACCAGTGTCATTGCATGTGTGTTCTTTTTACTAACGGCAACCAGACTCATTTCATGGCTGTTCTTCTCACATACCACCTATGGATCCACCAGTGTCATTGCATGTCTGTTCTTCTCACAATCCACACATGGATCCATTAGTGTCATTGCATGTCTGTTCTTTTTACTAACAACAACCAGTGTCATTGCATGTGTGTTCTCTTCACAATCCACACATGGATCCACCAGTGTTATTGCATGTGTGTTCTTTTTAGTAACAACAACCAGTGTCATTGCATGTGTGTTCTCTTCAGAGACCACACATGGATCCACCAGTGTCATTGCATGTATGTTCTTTTCACTAACAACAACTAGAGTCATTGCATGTGTGTTCTTTTCACATACCACATGAGGATCCACCAGTATCATTGCTTGTGTGCTCTTTTCACAATCCACCCATGGATCCACCAGTGTCATTGCATGTGTGTTATTTTTAGTAACAACAATCAGAGTCATTAAAATGTGTGTTCTTTTCACATACCACCTATGGATCCACCAGTGTCATTGCATGTGTGTTCATTTCACTAACAACAACTAGAGTCATTGCATGTGTGTTCTTTTCACATACCACATATGGATCCACCAGTGTCATTGAAATGTGTGTTCTCTACAGAGACCACACATGGATCCACCAGTGTCATTGCATGTGTGTTATTTTTAGTAACAACAACCAGAGTCATTGAAATGTGTGTTCTTTTCACATACCACATATGGATTCACCAATGTCATTGCATGTGTGTTCTTTTCACAATCCACCCATGGATCCACCAATGTCATTGCATGTGTGTTCTTTTTAGTAACAACAACCAGAGTCATTGAAATGTGTGTTCTTTTCACATACCACCTATGGATCCACCAGTGTCATTGCATGTGTGTTCTTTTCACTAACAACAACCAGAGTCATTGCATGTGTGTTTTTTTCACATACCACATATGGATCCACCCGTATCATTGAAATGTGTGTTCTATACAAAGACCACACATGGATCCACCAGTGTCATTGCATGTATGTTCTTTTCACTAACAACAACTAGAGTCATTGCATGTGTGCTCTTTTCACATACCACATATGGATCCACCAGTGTCATTGCATGTGTGCTGTTTTCACAATCCACCCATGGATCCACCAGTGTCATTGCATGTGTGTTATTTTTAGTAACAACAACCAGAGTCATTGAAATGTGTGTTCTTTTCACATACCACCTATGGATCCACCAGTGTCATTGCATGTGTGTTCTTTTCACTAACAACAACCAGCGTCATTGCATGTGTGTTCTTTTCACATACCACATATGGATCCACCAGTGTCATTGAAATGTTTGTTCTCTACAGAGACCACACATGGATCCACCAGTGTCATTGCATGTGTGTTATTTTTAGTAACAACAAAACCAGAGTCATTGAAATGTGTGTTATTTTCACATACCACCTATGGATCCACTAGTGTCATTGCATGTGTGTTCTTTTCACTAACAACAACCAGAGTCATTGCATCTGTGTTTTTTTCACAATCCACCTATGGATCCACCAGTATCATTGAAATGTGTGTTCTCTACAAAGACCACACATGGATCCACTAGTGTCATTGCATGTATGTTCTTTTCACTAACAACAACTGGAGTCATTGCATGTGTGTTCTTTTCACATACCACATATGGATCCACCAGTGTCATCGCATGTGTGCTGTTTTCACAATCCACCCATGGATCCACCAGTGTCATTGCATGTGTGTTATTTTTAGTAACAACAACCAGAGTCATTGAAATGTGTGTTCTTTTTAGTAACAACAACCAGTGTCATTGTATGTGTGTTCTCTTCAGAGACCACACATGGATCCACCGGTGTCATTGCATGTGTGTTCTTTTCACTAACAACTACTGGAGTCATTGCATGTGTTTTCTTTTCACTAACAACAACTGGAGTCATTGCATGTGTGTTCTTTTTACTAACAACAACCAGAGTCATTTCATGGTTGTTCTTCTCACATACCACCTTTGGATCCACCAGTGTCATTGCATGTGTGTTCTCTTCACAATCCACACATGGATCCACCAGTGTCATTGCATGTGTGCTCCTTTTAGTAACAACAGCCAGTGTCATTGCATGTGTGTTCTCTTCAGAGACCACACATGGATCCACGAGTGTCATTGCATGTGTGTTCTTTTTACTAGCAACAACCAGACTCATTGAAATGTGTGCTCTCTTTAGAGACCACACATGGATCCACCGGTGTCATTGCATGTATATTCTTTTCACCAGCAACAAGTAGAGTCATTGCATGTGTGTGTTTTCACTAACAACAACTGGAGTCATTGCATGTGTGTTCTTTTTACTAACAACAACCAGAGTCATTGAAATGTCTGCTCTCTTCAGAGACCACACATGGATCCACCGGTGTCATTGCATGTGTGCTCTTTTCACTAACTACAACTGGAGTCATTGCATGTGTGTTCTTTTCACATACCACATATGGATCCACCAGTGTCATTGCATGTGTGCTCTTTTAACAATCCACCCATGGATCCACCAGTGTGATTGCATGTGTGTTATTTTTAGTAACAACAACCAGAGTCATTGAAATGTGTGTTCTTTTCACATACCACCTATGGATCCACCAGTGTCATTGCATGTGTGTTCTTTCCACTAACAACAACCAGCGTCATTGCATGTGTGTTCTTTTCACATACCACATATGGATCCACCAGTGTCATTTAAATGTGTGTTCTCTACAGAGACCACACATGGATCCACCAGTGTCATTGCATGTGTGTTATTTTTAGTAACAACAACCAGAGTCATTGAAATGTGTGTTCTTTTCACATACCACATATGGATCCACCAGTGTCGTTGCATTTGTGTTGTTTTCACAATCTACCCATGGATCCACCAGTGTCATTGCATGTGTGTTCTTTTTAGTAACAACAACCAGAGTCATTGGAATGTGTGTTCTTTTCACTAACAACAACTGGAGTCATTGCATGTGTGCTCTTTTCACAATCCACCTATGGATCCACCAGTGTCATTGCATGTGTGTTCTTTTTACTAACGGCAACCAGACTCATTTCATGGCTGTTCTTCTCACATACCACCTATGGATCCACCAGTGTCATTGCATGTCTGTTCTTCTCACAATCCACACATGGATCCATTAGTGTCATTGCATGTCTGTTCTTTTTACTAACAACAACCAGTGTCATTGCATGTGTGTTCTCTTCACAATCCACACATGGATCCACCAGTGTTATTGCATGTGTGTTCTTTTTAGTAACAACAACCAGTGTCATTGCATGTGTGTTCTCTTCAGAGACCACACATGGATCCACCAGTGTCATTGCATGTATGTTCTTTTCACTAACAACAACTAGAGTCATTGCATGTGTGTTCTTTTCACATACCACATGAGGATCCACCAGTATCATTGCTTGTGTGCTCTTTTCACAATCCACCCATGGATCCACCAGTGTCATTGCATGTGTGTTATTTTTAGTAACAACAATCAGAGTCATTAAAATGTGTGTTCTTTTCACATACCACCTATGGATCCACCAGTGTCATTGCATGTGTGTTCATTTCACTAACAACAACTAGAGTCATTGCATGTGTGTTCTTTTCACATACCACATATGGATCCACCAGTGTCATTGAAATGTGTGTTCTCTACAGAGACCACACATGGATCCACCAGTGTCATTGCATGTGTGTTATTTTTAGTAACAACAACCAGAGTCATTGAAATGTGTGTTCTTTTCACATACCACATATGGATTCACCAATGTCATTGCATGTGTGTTCTTTTCACAATCCACCCATGGATCCACCAATGTCATTGCATGTGTGTTCTTTTTAGTAACAACAACCAGAGTCATTGAAATGTGTGTTCTTTTCACATACCACCTATGGATCCACCAGTGTCATTGCATGTGTGTTCTTTTCACTAACAACAACCAGAGTCATTGCATGTGTGTTTTTTTCACATACCACATATGGATCCACCCGTATCATTGAAATGTGTGTTCTATACAAAGACCACACATGGATCCACCAGTGTCATTGCATGTATGTTCTTTTCACTAACAACAACTAGAGTCATTGCATGTGTGCTCTTTTCACATACCACATATGGATCCACCAGTGTCATTGCATGTGTGCTGTTTTCACAATCCACCCATGGATCCACCAGTGTCATTGCATGTGTGTTATTTTTAGTAACAACAACCAGAGTCATTGAAATGTGTGTTCTTTTCACATACCACCTATGGATCCACCAGTGTCATTGCATGTGTGTTCTTTTCACTAACAACAACCAGCGTCATTGCATGTGTGTTCTTTTCACATACCACATATGGATCCACCAGTGTCATTGAAATGTTTGTTCTCTACAGAGACCACACATGGATCCACCAGTGTCATTGCATGTGTGTTATTTTTAGTAACAACAAAACCAGAGTCATTGAAATGTGTGTTATTTTCACATACCACCTATGGATCCACTAGTGTCATTGCATGTGTGTTCTTTTCACTAACAACAACCAGAGTCATTGCATCTGTGTTTTTTTCACAATCCACCTATGGATCCACCAGTATCATTGAAATGTGTGTTCTCTACAAAGACCACACATGGATCCACTAGTGTCATTGCATGTATGTTCTTTTCACTAACAACAACTGGAGTCATTGCATGTGTGTTCTTTTCACATACCACATATGGATCCACCAGTGTCATCGCATGTGTGCTGTTTTCACAATCCACCCATGGATCCACCAGTGTCATTGCATGTGTGTTATTTTTAGTAACAACAACCAGAGTCATTGAAATGTGTGTTCTTTTTAGTAACAACAACCAGTGTCATTGTATGTGTGTTCTCTTCAGAGACCACACATGGATCCACCGGTGTCATTGCATGTGTGTTCTTTTCACTAACAACTACTGGAGTCATTGCATGTGTTTTCTTTTCACTAACAACAACTGGAGTCATTGCATGTGTGTTCTTTTTACTAACAACAACCAGAGTCATTTCATGGTTGTTCTTCTCACATACCACCTTTGGATCCACCAGTGTCATTGCATGTGTGTTCTCTTCACAATCCACACATGGATCCACCAGTGTCATTGCATGTGTGCTCCTTTTAGTAACAACAGCCAGTGTCATTGCATGTGTGTTCTCTTCAGAGACCACACATGGATCCACGAGTGTCATTGCATGTGTGTTCTTTTTACTAGCAACAACCAGACTCATTGAAATGTGTGCTCTCTTTAGAGACCACACATGGATCCACCGGTGTCATTGCATGTATATTCTTTTCACCAGCAACAAGTAGAGTCATTGCATGTGTGTGTTTTCACTAACAACAACTGGAGTCATTGCATGTGTGTTCTTTTTACTAACAACAACCAGAGTCATTGAAATGTCTGCTCTCTTCAGAGACCACACATGGATCCACCGGTGTCATTGCATGTGTGCTCTTTTCACTAACTACAACTGGAGTCATTGCATGTGTGTTCTTTTCACATACCACATATGGATCCACCAGTGTCATTGCATGTGTGCTCTTTTCACAATCCACCCATGGATCCACCAGTGTGATTGCATGTGTGTTATTTTTAGTAACAACAACCAGAGTCATTGAAATGTGTGTTCTTTTCACATACCACCTATGGATCCACCAGTGTCATTGCATGTGTGTTCTTTCCACTAACAACAACCAGCGTCATTGCATGTGTGTTCTTTTCACATACCACATATGGATCCACCAGTGTCATTTAAATGTGTGTTCTCTATAGAGACCACACATGGATCCACCAGTGTCATTGCATGTGTGTTATTTTTAGTAACAACAACCAGAGTCATTGAAATGTGTGTTCTTTTCACATACCACATATGGATCCACCCGTGTCGTTGAATTTGTGTTCTTTTCACAATCTACCCATGGATCCACCAGTGTCATTGCATGTGTGTTCTTTTTAGTAACAACAACCAGAGTCATTGGAATGTGTGTTCTTTTCACTAACAACAACTGGAGTCATTGCATGTGTGCTCTTTTCACAATCCACCTATGGATCCACCAGTGTCATTGCATGTGTGTTCTTTTTACTAACGGCAACCAGACTCATTTCATGGCTGTTCTTCTCACATACCACCTATGGATCCACCAGTGTCATTGCATGTCTGTTCTTCTCACAATCCACACATGGATCCATTAGTGTCATTGCATGTCTGTTCTTTTTACTAACAACAACCAGTGTCATTGCATGTGTGTTCTCTTCACAATCCACACATGGATCCACCAGTGTTATTGCATGTGTGTTCTTTTTAGTAACAACAACCAGTGTCATTGCATGTGTGTTCTCTTCAGAGACCACACATGGATCCACCAGTGTCATTGCATGTATGTTCTTTTCACTAACAACAACTAGAGTCATTGCATGTGTGTTCTTTTCACATACCACATGAGGATCCACCAGTATCATTGCTTGTGTGCTCTTTTCACAATCCACCCATGGATCCACCAGTGTCATTGCATGTGTGTTATTTTTAGTAACAACAATCAGAGTCATTAAAATGTGTGTTCTTTTCACATACCACCTATGGATCCACCAGTGTCATTGCATGTGTGTTCATTTCACTAACAACAACTAGAGTCATTGCATGTGTGTTCTTTTCACATACCACATATGGATCCACCAGTGTCATTGAAATGTGTGTTCTCTACAGAGACCACACATGGATCCACCAGTGTCATTGCATGTGTGTTATTTTTAGTAACAACAACCAGAGTCATTGAAATGTGTGTTCTTTTCACATACCACATATGGATTCACCAATGTCATTGCATGTGTGTTCTTTTCACAATCCACCCATGGATCCACCAATGTCATTGCATGTGTGTTCTTTTTAGTAACAACAACCAGAGTCATTGAAATGTGTGTTCTTTTCACATACCACCTATGGATCCACCAGTGTCATTGCATGTGTGTTCTTTTCACTAACAACAACCAGAGTCATTGCATGTGTGTTTTTTTCACATACCACATATGGATCCACCCGTATCATTGAAATGTGTGTTCTATACAAAGACCACACATGGATCCACCAGTGTCATTGCATGTATGTTCTTTTCACTAACAACAACTAGAGTCATTGCATGTGTGCTCTTTTCACATACCACATATGGATCCACCAGTGTCATTGCATGTGTGCTGTTTTCACAATCCACCCATGGATCCACCAGTGTCATTGCATGTGTGTTATTTTTAGTAACAACAACCAGAGTCATTGAAATGTGTGTTCTTTTCACATACCACCTATGGATCCACCAGTGTCATTGCATGTGTGTTCTTTTCACTAACAACAACCAGCGTCATTGCATGTGTGTTCTTTTCACATACCACATATGGATCCACCAGTGTCATTGAAATGTTTGTTCTCTACAGAGACCACACATGGATCCACCAGTGTCATTGCATGTGTGTTATTTTTAGTAACAACAAAACCAGAGTCATTGAAATGTGTGTTATTTTCACATACCGCCTATGGATCCACTAGTGTCATTGCATGTGTGTTATTTTCACTAACAACAACCAGAGTCATTGCATCTGTGTTTTTTTTCACAATCCACCTATGGATCCACCAGTATCATTGAAATGTGTGTTCTCTACAAAGACCACACATGGATCCACTAGTGTCATTGCATGTATGTTCTTTTCACTAACAACAACTGGAGTCATTGCATGTGTGTTCTTTTCACATACCACATATGGATCCACCAGTGTCATCGCATGTGTGCTGTTTTCACAATCCACCCATGGATCCACCAGTGTCATTGCATGTGTGTTATTTTTAGTAACAACAACCAGAGTCATTGAAATGTGTGTTCTTTTCACATACCACCTATGGATCCACCAGTGTCATTGCATGTGTGTTCTTTTCACTAACAACAACCAGCGTCATTGCATGTGTGTTCTTTTCACATACCACATATGGATCCACCAGTGTCATTGAAATGTGTGTTCTCTACAGAAACCACACATGGATCCACCAGTGTCATTGCATGTGTGTTATTTTTAGTAACAACAACCAGAGTCATTGAAATGTGTGTTCTTTTCACATACCGCCTATGGATCCACCAGTGTCATTGCATGTGTGTTCTTTTTAGTAACAACAACCAGAGTCATTGAAATGTGTGTTCTTTTCACATACCACCTATGGATCCACCAGTGTCATTGCATGTGTGTTCTTTTCACTAACAACAACCAGAGTCATTGCATGTGTGTTTTTTTCACAATCCACCTATGGATCCACCAGTATCATTGAAATGTGTGTTCTCTACAAAGACCACACATGGATCCACCGGTGTCATTGCATGTATGTTCTTTTCACTAACAACAACTAGAGTCATTGCATGTGTGTTCTTTTCACATACCACATATGGATCCACCAGTGTCATTGCATGTGTGCTATTTTCACAAATCACCCATAGATCCACCAGTGTCATTGCATGTGTGTTATTTTTAGTAACAATAACCAGAGTCATTGAAATGTGTGTTCTTTTCAGATACCACCTATGGATCCACCAGTGTCATTGCATGTGTGTTCTTTTCACTAACAACAACCAGCGTCATTGCATGTGTGTTCTTTTCACATACCACATATGGATCCACCAGTGTCATTGAAATGTGTGTTCTCTACAGAGACCGCACATGGATCCACCAGTGTCATTGCATGTGTGTTATTTTTAGTAACAACAACCAGAGTCATTGAAATGTGTGTTCTTTTCACATACCACCTATGGATCCACCAGTGTCATTGCATGTGTGTTCTTTTCACAATCCACCCATGGATCCACCAATGTCATTGCATGTGTGTTCTTTTTAGTAACAACAACCAGAGTCATTGAAATGTGTGTTCTTTTCACATACCACCTATGGATCCACCAGTGTCATTGCATGTGTGTTATTTTCACTAACAACAAGCAGAGTCATTGCATGTGTGTTTTTTTCACTATCCACCAGTGTCATTGAAATGTGTGTTCTCTATAGAGACCACACATGGATCCACCAGTGTCATTGCATGTGTGTTCTTTTTAGTAACAACAACCATAGTCATTGAAATGTGTGTTCTTTTCACATACCACATATGGATCCACCAATGTCATTGCATGTGTGTTCTTTTCACAATCCACCCATGGATCCACCAATGTCATTGCATGTGTGTTCTTTTCAGTAACAACCAGAGTCATTGAAATGCGTGTTCTTTTCACATACCACCTATGGATCCACCAGTGTCATTGCATGTGTGTTCTTTTCACTAACAACAACCAGAGTCATTGCATGTGTTTTTTTTTCACATACCACATATGGATCCACCAGTGTCATTAAAATGTGTGTTCTCTACAGAGACCACCCGTGGATCCACCAGTGTCATTGCATGTATGTTCTTCTCACTAACAACAACTAGAGTCATTGCATGTGTGCTCTTTTCACAATCCACACATCGATCCACCAGTGTCATTGCATGTGTGTTCTTTTTACTAACAACAACTGGAGTCATTGCATGTGTGCTCTTTTCACAATCCACCTATGGATCCACCAGTGTCATTGCATGTGTGTTCTTTTTAATAACAACAACCAGTGTCATTGCATGTGTGTTCTTTTCACTAACAACAACTGGAGTCATTGCATGTGTGCTCTTTTCACAATCCACCTATGGATCCACCAGTGTCATTGCATGTGTGTTCTTTTTACTAACAACAACCAGAGTCATTTCATGGCTGTTATTCACACATACCACCTATGGATCCACCAGTGTCATTGCATGTCTATTCTTCTCACAATCCACACATGGATCCACCAGTGTCATTGCATGTGTGTTCTTTTTACTAACAACAATCAGTGTCATTGCATGTGTGTTCTCTTCACAATCCAAATATGGATCCACCAGTGTCATTGCATGTGTGTTCTTTTTAGTAACAACAACAAGTGTCATTGAATGTGTGTTCTCTTCAGAGACCACACATGGATCCACCGGTGTCATTGCATGTGTGTTCTTTTCACTAACAACTACTGGAGTCATTGCATGTGTTTTCTTTTCACTAACAACAACTGGAGTCATTGCATGTGTGTTCTTTTTACTAACAACAACCAGAGTCATTTCATGGTTGTTCTTCTCACATACCACCTTTGGATCCACCAGTGTCATTGCATGTGTGTTCTCTTCACAATCCACACATGGATCCACCAGTGTCATTGCATGTGTGCTCCTTTTAGTAACAACAGCCAGTGTCATTGCATGTGTGTTCTCTTCAGAGACCACACATGGATCCACGAGTGTCATTGCATGTGTGTTCTTTTTACTAGCAACAACCAGAGTCATTGAAATGTGTGCTCTCTTTAGAGACCACACATGGATCCACCGGTGTCATTGCATGTATATTCTTTTCACTAACAACAAGTAGAGTCATTGCATGTGTGTGTTTTCACTAACAACAACTGGAGTCATTGCATGTGTGTTCTTTTTACTAACAACAACCAGAGTCATTGAAATGTCTGCTCTCTTCAGAGACCACACATGGATCCACCGGTTTCATTGCATGTGTGCTCTTTTCACTAACAACAACTGGAGTCATTGCATGTGTGTTCTTTTCACATACAACATATGGCTCCACCAGTGTCATTGCATGTGTGCTCTTTTCACAATCCACCCATGGATCCACCAGTGTGATTGCATGTGTGTTATTTTTAGTAACAACAACCATAGTCATTGAAATGTGTGTTCTTTTCACATACCTCCTATGGATCCACCAGTGTCATTACATGTGTGTTCTTTTCACTAACAACAACCAGCGTCATTGCATGTGTGTTCTTTTCACATACCACATATGGATCCACCAGTGTCATTGAAATGTGTGTTCTCTACAGAGACCACACATGGATCCACCAGTGTCATTGCATGTGTGTTATTTTTAGTAACAACAACCAGAGTCATTGAAATGTGTGTTCTTTTCACATACCACCTATGGATCCACCAGTGTCATTGCATGTGTGTTCTTTTTACTAACGGCAACCAGACTCATTTCATGGCTGTTTTTCTCACATACCACCTATGGATCCACCAGTGTCATTGCATGTCTGTTCTTCTCACAATCCACACATGGATCCATTAGTGTCATTGCATGTGTGTTCTTTTTACTAACAACAACCAGTGTCATTGCATGTGTGTTCTCTTCACAATCCACACATGGATCCACCAGTGTTATTGCATGTGTGTTCTTTTTAGTAACAACAACCAGTGTCATTGCATGTGTGTTCTCTTCAGAGACCACACATGGATCCACCAGTGTCATTGCATGTATGTTCTTTTCACTAACAACAACTAGAGTCATTGCATGTCTGTTCTTTTCACATACCACATGAGGATCCACCAGTATCATTGCTTGTGTGCTCTTTTCACAATCCACCCATGGATCCACCAGTGTCATTGCATGTGTGTTATTTTTAGTAACAACAATCAGAGTCATTAAAATGTGTGTTCTTTTCACATACCACCTATGGATCCACCAGTGTCATTGCATGTGTGTTCATTTCACTAACAACAACTAGAGTCATTGCATGTGTGTTCTTTTCACATACCACATATGGATCCACCAGTGTCATTGAAATGTGTGTTCTCTACAGAGACCACACATGGATCCACCAGTGTCATTGCATGTGTGTTATTTTTAGTAACAACAACCAGAGTCATTGAAATGTGTGTTCTTTTCACATACCACATATGGATTCACCAATGTCATTGCATGTGTGTTCTTTTCACAATCCACCCATGGATCCACCAATGTCATTGCATGTGTGTTCTTTTTAGTAACAACAACCAGAGTCATTGAAATGTGTGTTCTTTTCACATACCACCTATGGATCCACCAGTGTCATTGCATGTGTGTTCTTTTCACTAACAACAACCAGAGTCATTGCATGTGTGTTTTTTTCACATACCACATATGGATCCACCCGTATCATTGAAATGTGTGTTCTATACAAAGACCACACATGGATCCACCAGTGTCATTGCATGTATGTTCTTTTCACTAACAACAACTAGAGTCATTGCATGTGTGCTCTTTTCACATACCACATATGGATCCACCAGTGTCATTGCATGTGTGCTGTTTTCACAATCCACCCACGGATCCACCAGTGTCATTGCATGTGTGTTATTTTTAGTAACAACAACCAGAGTCATTGAAATGTGTGTTCTTTTCACATACCACCTATGGATCCACCAGTGTCATTGCATGTGTGTTCTTTTCACTAACAACAACCAGCGTCATTGCATGTGTGTTCTTTTCACATACCACATATGGATCCACCAGTGTCATTGAAATGTTTGTTCTCTACAGAGACCACACATGGATCCACCAGTGTCATTGCATGTGTGTTATTTTTAGTAACAACAAAACCAGAGTCATTGAAATGTGTGTTATTTTCACATACCACCTATGGATCCACTAGTGTCATTGCATGTGTGTTCTTTTCACTAACAACAACCAGAGTCATTGCATCTGTGTTTTTTTCACAATCCACCTATGGATCCACCAGTATCATTGAAATGTGTGTTCTCTACAAAGACCACACATGGATCCACTAGTGTCATTGCATGTATGTTCTTTTCACTAACAACAACTGGAGTCATTGCATGTGTGTTCTTTTCACATACCACATATGGATCCACCAGTGTCATCGCATGTGTGCTGTTTTCACAATCCACCCATGGATCCACCAGTGTCATTGCATGTGTGTTATTTTTAGTAACAACAACCAGAGTCATTGAAATGTGTGTTCTTTTCACATACCACCTATGGATCCACCAGTGTCATTGCATGTGTGTTCTTTTCACATACCACCTATGGATCCACCAGCGTCATTGCATGTGTGTTCTTTTCACATACCACATATGGATCCACCAGTGTCATTGAAATGTGTGTTCTCTACAGAGACCACACATGGATCCACCAGTGTCATTGCATGTGTGTTATTTTTAGTAACAACAACCAGAGTCATTGAAATGTGTGTTCTTTTCACATACCGCCTATGGATCCACCAGTGTCATTGCATGTGTGTTCTTTTTAGTAACAACAACCAGAGTCATTGAAATGTGTGTTCTTTTCACATACCACCTATGGATCCACCAGTGTCATTGCATGTGTGTTCTTTTCACTAACAACAACCAGAGTCATTGCATGTGTGTTTTTTTCACAATCCACCTATGGATCCACCAGTATCATTGAAATGTGTGTTCTCTACAAAGACCACACATGGATCCACCGGTGTCATTGCATGTATGTTCTTTTCACTAACAACAACTAGAGTCATTGCATGTGTGTTCTTTTCACATACCACATATGGATCCACCAGTGTCATTGCATGTGTGTTGTTTTCACAAATCACCCATGGATCCACCAGTGTCATTGCATGTGTGTTATTTTTAGTAACAATAACCAGAGTCATTGAAATGTGTGTTCTTTTCAGATACCACCTATGGATCCACCAGTGTTATTGCATGTGTGTTCTTTTCACTAACAACAACCAGCGTCATTGCATGTGTGTTCTTTTCACATACCACATATGGATCCACCAGTGTCATTGAAATGTGTGTTCTCTACAGAGACCGCACATGGATCCACCAGTGTCATTGCATGTGTGTTATTTTTAGTAACAACAACCAGAGTCATTGAAATGTGTGTTCTTTTCACATACCACCTATGGATCCACCAGTGTCATTGCATGTGTGTTCTTTTCACAATCCACCCATGGATCCACCAATGTCATTGCATGTGTGTTCTTTTTAGTAACAATAACCAGAGTCATTGAAATGTGTGTTCTTTTCACATACCACCTATGGATCCACCAGTGTCATTGCATGTGTGTTATTTTCACTAATAACAAGCAGAGTCATTGCATGTGTTTTTTTTCACTATCCACCAGTGTCATTGAAATGTGTGTTCTCTATAGAGACCACACATGGATCCACCAGTGTCATTGCATGTGTGTTCTTTTTAGTAACAACAACCATAGTCATTGAAATGTGTGTTCTTTTCACATACCACATATGGATCCACCAATGTCATTGCATGTGTGTTCTTTTCACAATCCACCCATGGATCCACCAATGTCATTGCATGTGTGTTCTTTTCAGTAACAACCAGAGTCATTGAAATGCGTGTTCTTTTCACATACCACCTATGGATCCACCAGTGTCATTGCATGTGTGTTCTTTTCACTAACAACAACCAGAGTCATTGCATGTGTTTTTTTTCACATACCACATATGGATCCACCAGTGTCATTGAAATGTGTGTTCTCTACAGAGACCACCCGTGGATCCACCAGTGTCATTGCATGTATGTTCTTCTCACTAACAACAACTAGAGTCATTGCATGTGTGCTCTTTTCACAATCCACACATCGATCCACCAGTGTCATTGCATGTGTGTTCTTTTTACTAACAACAACTGGAGTCATTGCATGTGTGCTCTTTTCACAATCCACCTATGGATCCACCAGTGTCATTGCATGTGTGTTCTTTTTAATAACAACAACCAGTGTCATTGCATGTGTGTTCTTTTCACTAACAACAACTGGAGTCATTGCATGTGTGCTCTTTTCACAATCCACCTATGGATCCACCAGTGTCATTGCATGTGTGTTCTTTTTACTAACAACAACCAGAGTCATTTCATGGCTGTTATTCACACATACCACCTATGGATCCACCAGTGTCATTGCATGTCTATTCTTCTCACAATCCACACATGGATCCACCAGTGTCATTGCATGTGTGTTCTTTTTACTAACAACAATCAGTGTCATTGCATGTGTGTTCTCTTCACAATCCAAATATGGATCCACCAGTGTCATTGCATGTGTGTTCTTTTTAGTAACAACAACAAGTGTCATTGCATGTGTGTTCTCTTCAGAGACCACACATGGATCCACCGGCGTCATTGCATGTGTGTTCTTTTCACTAACAACTACTGGAGTCATTGCATGTGTTTTCTTTTCACTAACAACAACTGGAGTCATTGCATGTGTGTTCTTTTTACTAACAACAACCAGAGTCATTTCATGGTTGTTCTTCTCACATACCACCTTTGGATCCACCAGTGTCATTGCATGTGTGTTCTCTTCACAATCCACACATGGATCCACCAGTGTCATTGCATGTGTGCTCCTTTTAGTAACAACAGCCAGTGTCATTGCATGTGTGTTCTCTTCAGAGACCACACATGGATCCACGAGTGTCATTGCATGTGTGTTCTTTTTACTAGCAACAACCAGAGTCATTGAAATGTGTGCTCTCTTTAGAGACCACACATGGATCCACCGGTGTCATTGCATGTATATTCTTTTCACTAACAACAAGTAGAGTCATTGCATGTGTGTGTTTTCACTAACAACAACTGGAGTCATTGCATGTGTGTTCTTTTTACTAACAACAACCAGAGTCATTGAAATGTCTGCTCTCTTCAGAGACCACACATGGATCCACCGGTTTCATTGCATGTGTGCTCTTTTCACTAACAACAACTGGAGTCATTGCATGTGTGTTCTTTTCACATACAACATATGGATCCACCAGTGTCATTGCATGTGTGCTCTTTTCACAATCCACCCATGGATCCACCAGTGTGATTGCATGTGTGTTATTTTTACTAACAACAACCAGAGTCATTGAAATGTGTGTTCTTTTCACATACCTCCTATGGATCCACCAGTGTCATTACATGTGTGTTCTTTTCACTAACAACAACCAGCGTCATTGCATGTGTGTTCTTTTCACATACCACATATGGATCCACCAGTGTCATTGAAATGTGTGTTCTCTACAGAGACCACACATGGATCCACCAGTGTCATTGCATGTGTGTTATTTTTAGTAACAACAACCAGAGTCATTGAAATGTGTGTTCTTTTCACATACCACCTATGGATCCACCAGTGTCATTGCATGTGTGTTCTTTTTAGTAACAACAACCAGAGTCATTGAAATGTGTGTTCTTTTCACATACCACCTATGGATCCACCAGAGTCATTGCATGTGTGTTCTTTTCACAATCCACCCATGGATCCACCAATGTCATTGCATGTGTGTTCTTTTTAGTAACAACAATCAGAGTCATTGAAACGTGTGTTCTTTTCACATACCACCTATGGATCCACCAGTGTCATTGCATGTGTGTTTTTTCACTAACAACAACTAGAGTCATTGCATGTGTGTTTTTTCACAATCCACCAGTGTCATTGAAATGTGTGTTCTCTACAGAGACCACACATGGATCCACCAGTGTCATTGCATGTGTGTTCTTTTTAGTAACAACAACCATAGTCATAGAAATGTGTGTTCTTTTCACATACCACATATGGATCCACCAATGTCATTGCATGTGTGTTCTTTTTAGTAACAACAACCAGAGTCATTGAAATGCGTGTTCTTTTCACATACCGACTATGGATCCACCAGTGTCATTGCATGTGTGTTCTTTTCACTAACAACAACCAGAGTCATTGCATGTGTTTTTTTCACATACCACATATGGATCCACCAGTGTCATTGAAATGTGTGTTCTCTATAGAGACCACCCGTGGATCCACCAGTGTCATTGCATGTATGTTCTTCTCACTAACAACAACTAGAGTCATTGCATGTGTGCTCTTTTCACAATCCACACATCGATCCACCAGTGTCATTGCATGTGTGTTCTTTTTACTAACAACAACTGGAGTCATTGCATGTGTGCTCTTTTCACAATCCACCTATGGATCCACCAGTGTCATTGCATGTGTGTTCTTTTTAATAACAACAACCAGTGTCATTGCATGTGTGTTCTTTTCACTAACAACAACTGGAGTCATTGCATGTGTGCTCTTTTCACAATCCACCTATGGATCCACCAGTGTCATTGCATGTGTGTTCTTTTTACTAACAACAACCAGAGTCATTTCATGACTGTTATTCACACATACCACCTATGGATCCACCAGTGTCATTGCATGTCTATTCTTCTCACAATCCACACATGGATCCACCAGTGTCATTGCATGTGTGTTCTTTTTACTAACAACAATCAGTGTCATTGCATGTGTGTTCTCTTCACAATCCAAATATGGATCCACCAGTGTCATTGCATGTGTGTTGTTTTTAGTAACAACAACAAGTGTCATTGCATGTGTGTTCTCTTCAGAGACCACACATGGATCCACCGGTGTCATTGCATGTGTGTTCTTTTCACTAACAACTACTGGAGTCATTGCATGTGTTTTCTTTTCACTAACAACAACTGGAGTCATTGCATGTGTGTTCTTTTCACATACCACATATGGATCCACCAGTGTCATTTAAATGTGTGTTCTCTACAGAGACCACACATGGATCCACCAGTGTCATTGCATGTGTGTTATTTTTAGTAACAACAACCAGAGTCATTGAAATGTGTGTTCTTTTCACATACCACATATGGATCCACCAGTGTCGTTGCATTTGTGTTCTTTTCACAATCTACCCATGGATCCACCAGTGTCATTGCATGTGTGTTCTTTTTAGTAACAACAACCAGAGTCATTGGAATGTGTGTTCTTTTCACTAACAACAACTGGAGTCATTGCATGTGTGCTCTTTTCACAATCCACCTATGGATCCACCAGTGTCATTGCATGTGTGTTCTTTTTACTAACGGCAACCAGACTCATTTCATGGCTGTTCTTCTCACATACCACCTATGGATCCACCAGTGTCATTGCATGTCTGTTCTTCTCACAATCCACACATGGATCCATTAGTGTCATTGCATGTGTGTTCTTTTTACTAACAACAACCAGTGTCATTGCATGTGTGTTCTCTTCACAATCCACACATGGATCCACCAGTGTTATTGCATGTGTGTTCTTTTTAGTAACAACAACCAGTGTCATTGCATGTGTGTTCTCTTCAGAGACCACACATGGATCCACCAGTGTCATTGCATGTATGTTCTTTTCACTAACAACAACTAGAGTCATTGCATGTGTGTTCTTTTCACATACCACATGAGGATCCACCAGTATCATTGCTTGTGTGCTCTTTTCACAATCCACCCATGGATCCACCAGTGTCATTGCATGTGTGTTATTTTTAGTAACAACAATCAGAGTCATTAAAATGTGTGTTCTTTTCACATACCACCTATGGATCCACCAGTGTCATTGCATGTGTGTTCATTTCACTAACAACAACTAGAGTCATTGCATGTGTGTTCTTTTCACATACCACATATGGATCCACCAGTGTCATTGAAATGTGTGTTCTCTACAGAGACCACACATGGATCCACCAGTGTCATTGCATGTGTGTTATTTTTAGTAACAACAACCAGAGTCATTGAAATGTGTGTTCTTTTCACATACCACATATGGATTCACCAATGTCATTGCATGTGTGTTCTTTTCACAATCCACCCATGGATCCACCAATGTCATTGCATGTGTGTTCTTTTTAGTAACAACAACCAGAGTCATTGAAATGTGTGTTCTTTTCACATACCACCTATGGATCCACCAGTGTCATTGCATGTGTGTTCTTTTCACTAACAACAACCAGAGTCATTGCATGTGTGTTTTTTTCACATACCACATATGGATCCACCCGTATCATTGAAATGTGTGTTCTATACAAAGACCACACATGGATCCACCAGTGTCATTGCATGTATGTTCTTCTCACTAACAACAACTAGAGTCATTGCATGTGTGCTCTTTTCACATACCACATATGGATCCACCAGTGTCATTGCATGTGTGCTGTTTTCACAATCCACCCATGGATCCACCAGTGTCATTGCATGTGTGTTATTTTTAGTAACAACAACCAGAGTCATTGAAATGTGTGTTCTTTTCACATACCACCTAAGGATCCACCAGTGTCATTGCATGTGTGTTCTTTTCACTAACAACAACCAGCGTCATTGCATGTGTGTTCTTTTCACATACCACATATGGATCCACCAGTGTCATTGAAATGTTTGTTCTCTACAGAGACCACACATGGATCCACCAGTGTCATTGCATGTGTGTTATTTTTAGTAACAACAAAACCAGAGTCATTGAAATGTGTGTTATTTTCACATACCACCTATGGATCCACTAGTGTCATTGCATGTGTGTTCTTTTCACTAACAACAACCAGAGTCATTGCATCTGTGTTTTTTTCACAATCCACCTATGGATCCACCAGTATCATTGAAATGTGTGTTCTCTACAAAGACCACACATGGATCCACTAGTGTCATTGCATGTATGTTCTTTTCACTAACAACAACTGGAGTCATTGCATGTGTGTTCTTTTCACATACCACATATGGATCCACCAGTGTCATCGCATGTGTGCTGTTTTCACAATCCACCCATGGATCCACCAGTGTCATTGCATGTGTGTTATTTTTAGTAACAACAACCAGAGTCATTGAAATGTGTGTTCTTTTCACATACCACCTATGGATCCACCAGTGTCATTGCATGTGTGTTCTTTTCACTAACAACAACCAGCGTCATTGCATGTGTGTTCTTTTCACATACCACATATGGATCCACCAGTGTCATTGAAATGTGTGTTCTCTACAGAGACCACACATGGATCCACCAGTGTCATTGCATGTGTGTTATTTTTAGTAACAACAACCAGAGTCATTGAAATGTGTGTTCTTTTCACATACCGCCTATGGATCCACCAGTGTCATTGCATGTGTGTTCTTTTTAGTAACAACAACTAGAGTCATTGAAATGTGTGTTCTTTTCACATACCACCTATGGATCCACCAGTGTCATTGCATGTGTGTTCTTTTCACTAACAACAACCAGAGTCATTGCATGTGTGTTTTTTTCACAATCCACCTATGGATCCACCAGTATCATTGAAATGTGTGTTCTCTACAAAGACCACACATGGATCCACCGGTGTCATTGCATGTATGTTCTTTTCACTAACAACAACTGGAGTCATTGCATGTGTGTTCTTTTCACATACCACATATGGATCCACCAGTGTCATTTAAATGTGTGTTCTCTACAGAGACCACACATGGATCCACCAGTGTCATTGCATGTGTGTTATTTTTAGTAACAACAACCAGAGTCATTGAAATGTGTGTTCTTTTCACATACCACATATGGATCCACCAGTGTCGTTGCATTTGTGTTCTTTTCACAATCTACCCATGGATCCACCAGTGTCATTGCATGTGTGTTCTTTTTAGTAACAACAACCAGAGTCATTGGAATGTGTGTTCTTTTCACTAACAACAACTGGAGTCATTGCATGTGTGCTCTTTTCACAATCCACCTATGGATCCACCAGTGTCATTGCATGTGTGTTCTTTTTACTAACGGCAACCAGACTCATTTCATGGCTGTTCTTCTCACATACCACCTATGGATCCACCAGTGTCATTGCATGTCTGTTCTTCTCACAATCCACACATGGATCCATTAGTGTCATTGCATGTGTGTTCTTTTTACTAACAACAACCAGTGTCATTGCATGTGTGTTCTCTTCACAATCCACACATGGATCCACCAGTGTTATTGCATGTGTGTTCTTTTTAGTAACAACAACCAGTGTCATTGCATGTGTGTTCTCTTCAGAGACCACACATGGATCCACCAGTGTCATTGCATGTATGTTCTTTTCACTAACAACAACTAGAGTCATTGCATGTGTGTTCTTTTCACATACCACATGAGGATCCACCAGTATCATTGCTTGTGTGCTCTTTTCACAATCCACCCATGGATCCACCAGTGTCATTGCATGTGTGTTATTTTTAGTAACAACAATCAGAGTCATTAAAATGTGTGTTCTTTTCACATACCACCTATGGATCCACCAGTGTCATTGCATGTGTGTTCATTTCACTAACAACAACTAGAGTCATTGCATGTGTGTTCTTTTCACATACCACATATGGATCCACCAGTGTCATTGAAATGTGTGTTCTCTACAGAGACCACACATGGATCCACCAGTGTCATTGCATGTGTGTTATTTTTAGTAACAACAACCAGAGTCATTGAAATGTGTGTTCTTTTCACATACCACATATGGATTCACCAATGTCATTGCATGTGTGTTCTTTTCACAATCCACCCATGGATCCACCAATGTCATTGCATGTGTGTTCTTTTTAGTAACAACAACCAGAGTCATTGAAATGTGTGTTCTTTTCACATACCACCTATGGATCCACCAGTGTCATTGCATGTGTGTTCTTTTCACTAACAACAACCAGAGTCATTGCATGTGTGTTTTTTTCACATACCACATATGGATCCACCCGTATCATTGAAATGTGTGTTCTATACAAAGACCACACATGGATCCACCAGTGTCATTGCATGTATGTTCTTCTCACTAACAACAACTAGAGTCATTGCATGTGTGCTCTTTTCACATACCACATATGGATCCACCAGTGTCATTGCATGTGTGCTGTTTTCACAATCCACCCATGGATCCACCAGTGTCATTGCATGTGTGTTATTTTTAGTAACAACAACCAGAGTCATTGAAATGTGTGTTCTTTTCACATACCACCTATGGATCCACCAGTGTCATTGCATGTGTGTTCTTTTCACTAACAACAACCAGCGTCATTGCATGTGTGTTCTTTTCACATACCACATATGGATCCACCAGTGTCATTGAAATGTTTGTTCTCTACAGAGACCACACATGGATCCACCAGTGTCATTGCATGTGTGTTATTTTTAGTAACAACAAAACCAGAGTCATTGAAATGTGTGTTATTTTCACATACCACCTATGGATCCACTAGTGTCATTGCATGTGTGTTCTTTTCACTAACAACAACCAGAGTCATTGCATCTGTGTTTTTTTCACAATCCACCTATGGATCCACCAGTATCATTGAAATGTGTGTTCTCTACAAAGACCACACATGGATCCACTAGTGTCATTGCATGTATGTTCTTTTCACTAACAACAACTGGAGTCATTGCATGTGTGTTCTTTTCACATACCACATATGGATCCACCAGTGTCATCGCATGTGTGCTGTTTTCACAATCCACCCATGGATCCACCAGTGTCATTGCATGTGTGTTATTTTTAGTAACAACAACCAGAGTCATTGAAATGTGTGTTCTTTTCACATACCACCTATGGATCCACCAGTGTCATTGCATGTGTGTTCTTTTCACTAACAACAACCAGCGTCATTGCATGTGTGTTCTTTTCACATACCACATATGGATCCACCAGTGTCATTGAAATGTGTGTTCTCTACAGAGACCACACATGGATCCACCAGTGTCATTGCATGTGTGTTATTTTTAGTAACAACAACCAGAGTCATTGAAATGTGTGTTCTTTTCACATACCGCCTATGGATCCACCAGTGTCATTGCATGTGTGTTCTTTTTAGTAACAACAACTAGAGTCATTGAAATGTGTGTTCTTTTCACATACCACCTATGGATCCACCAGTGTCATTGCATGTGTGTTCTTTTCACTAACAACAACCAGAGTCATTGCATGTGTGTTTTTTTCACAATCCACCTATGGATCCACCAGTATCATTGAAATGTGTGTTCTCTACAAAGACCACACATGGATCCACCGGTGTCATTGCATGTATGTTCTTTTCACTAACAACAACTAGAGTCATTGCATGTGTGTTCTTTTCACATACCACATATGGATCCACCAGTGTCATTGCATGTGTGATGTTTTCACAAATCACCCATGGATCCACCAGTGTCATTGCATGTGTGTTATTTTTAGTAACAATAACCAGAGTCATTGAAATGTGTGTTCTTTTCAGATACCACCTATGGATCCACCAGTGTCATTGCATGTGTGTTCTTTTCACTAACAACAACCAGCGTCATTGCATGTGTGTTATTTTCACATACCACATATGGATCCACCAGTGTCATTGAAATGTGTGTTCTCTACAGAGACCGCACATGGATCCACCAGTGTCATTGCATGTGTGTTATTTTTAGTAACAACAACCAGAGTCATTGAAATGTGTGTTCTTTTCACATACCACCTATGGATCCACCAGTGTCATTGCATGTGTGTTCTTTTCACAATCCACCCATGGATCCACCAATGTCATTGCATGTGTGTTCTTTTTAGTAACAACAACCAGAGTCATTGAAATGTGTGTTCTTTTCACATACCACCTATGGATCCACCAGTGTCATTGCATGTGTGTTATTTTCACTAACAACAAGCAGAGTCATTGCATGTGTGTTTTTTTCACTATCCACCAGTGTCATTGAAATGTGTGTTCTCTATAGAGACCACACATGGATCCACCAGTGTCATTGCATGTGTGTTCTTTTTAGTAACAACAACCATAGTCATTGAAATGTGTGTTCTTTTCACATACCACATATGGATCCACCAATGTCATTGCATGTGTGTTCTTTTCACAATCCACCCATGGATCCACCAATGTCATTGCATGTGTGTTCTTTTCAGTAACAACCAGAGTCATTGAAATGCGTGTTCTTTTCACATACCACCTATGGATCCACCAGTGTCATTGCATGTGTGTTCTTTTCACTAACAACAACCAGAGTCATTGCATGTGTTTTTTTTTCACATACCACATATGGATCCACCAGTGTCATTGAAATGTGTGTTCTCTACAGAGACCACCCGTGAATCCACCAGTGTCATTGCATGTATGTTCTTCTCACTAACAACAACGAGAGTCATTGCATGTGTGCTCTTTTCACAATCCACACATCGATCCACCAGTGTCATTGCATGTGTGTTCTTTTTACTAACAACAACTGGAGTCATTGCATGTGTGCTCTTTTCACAATCCACCTATGGATCCACCAGTGTCATTGCATGTGTGTTCTTTTTAATAACAACAACCAGTGTCATTGCATGTGTGTTCTTTTCACTAACAACAACTGGAGTCATTGCATGTGTGCTCTTTTCACAATCCACCTATGGATCCACCAGTGTCATTGCATGTGTGTTCTTTTTACTAACAACAACCAGAGTCATTTCATGGCTGTTATTCACACATACCACCTATGGATCCAGCAGTGTCATTGCATGTCTATTCTTCTCACAATCCACACATGGATCCACCAGTGTCATTGCATGTGTGTTCTTTTTACTAACAACAATCAGTGTCATTGCATGTGTGTTCTCTTCACAATCCAAATATGGATCCACCAGTGTCATTGCATGTGTGTTCTTTTTAGTAACAACAACAAGTGTCATTGCATGTGTGTTCTCTTCAGAGACCACACATGGATCCACCGGTGTCATTGCATGTGTGTTCTTTTCACTAACAACTACTGGAGTCATTGCATGTGTTTTCTTTTCACTAACAACAACTGGAGTTATTGCATGTGTGTTCTTTTCACATACCACATATGGATCCACCAGTGTCATTTAAATGTGTGTTCTCTACAGAGACCACACATGGATCCACCAGTGTCATTGCATGTGTGTTATTTTTAGTAACAACAACCAGAGTCATTGAAATGTGTGTTCTTTTCACATACCACATATGGATCCACCAGTGTCGTTGCATTTGTGTTCTTTTCACAATCTACCCATGGATCCACCAGTGTCATTGCATGTGTGTTCTTTTTAGTAACAACAACCAGAGTCATTGGAATGTGTGTTCTTTTCACTAACAACAACTGGAGTCATTGCATGTGTGCTCTTTTCACAATCCACCTATGGATCCACCAGTGTCATTGCATGTGTGTTCTTTTTACTAACGGCAACCAGACTCATTTCATGGCTGTTCTTCTCACATACCACCTATGGATCCACCAGTGTCATTGCATGTCTGTTCTTCTCACAATCCACACATGGATCCATTAGTGTCATTGCATGTGTGTTCTTTTTACTAACAACAACCAGTGTCATTGCATGTGTGTTCTCTTCACAATCCACACATGGATCCACCAGTGTTATTGCATGTGTGTTCTTTTTAGTAACAACAACCAGTGTCATTGCATGTGTGTTCTCTTCAGAGACCACACATGGATCCACCAGTGTCATTGCATGTATGTTCTTTTCACTAACAACAACTAGAGTCATTGCATGTGTGTTCTTTTCACATACCACATGAGGATCCACCAGTATCATTGCTTGTGTGCTCTTTTCACAATCCACCCATGGATCCACCAGTGTCATTGCATGTGTGTTATTTTTAGTAACAACAATCAGAGTCATTAAAATGTGTGTTCTTTTCACATACCACCTATGGATCCACCAGTGTCATTGCATGTGTGTTCATTTCACTAACAACAACTAGAGTCATTGCATGTGTGTTCTTTTCACATACCACATATGGATCCACCAGTGTCATTGAAATGTGTGTTCTCTACAGAGACCACACATGGATCCACCAGTGTCATTGCATGTGTGTTATTTTTAGTAACAACAACCAGAGTCATTGAAATGTGTGTTCTTTTCACATACCACATATGGATTCACCAATGTCATTGCATGTGTGTTCTTTTCACAATCCACCCATGGATCCACCAATGTCATTGCATGTGTGTTCTTTTTAGTAACAACAACCAGAGTCATTGAAATGTGTGTTCTTTTCACATACCACCTATGGATCCACCAGTGTCATTGCATGTGTGTTCTTTTCACTAACAACAACCAGAGTCATTGCATGTGTGTTTTTTTCACATACCACATATGGATCCACCCGTATCATTGAAATGTGTGTTCTATACAAAGACCACACATGGATCCACCAGTGTCATTGCATGTATGTTCTTCTCACTAACAACAACTAAAGTCATTGCATGTGTGCTCTTTTCACATACCACATATGGATCCACCAGTGTCATTGCATGTGTGCTGTTTTCACAATCCACCCATGGATCCACCAGTGTCATTGCATGTGTGTTATTTTTAGTAACAACAACCAGAGTCATTGAAATGTGTGTTCTTTTCACATACCACCTATGGATCCACCAGTGTCATTGCATGTGTGTTCTTTTCACTAACAACAACCAGCGTCATTGCATGTGTGTTCTTTTCACATACCACATATGGATCCACCAGTGTCATTGAAATGTTTGTTCTCTACAGAGACCACACATGGATCCACCAGTGTCATTGCATGTGTGTTATTTTTAGTAACAACAAAACCAGAGTCATTGAAATGTGTGTTATTTTCACATACCACCTATGGATCCACTAGTGTCATTGCATGTGTGTTCTTTTCACTAACAACAACCAGAGTCATTGCATCTGTGATTTTTTCACAATCCACCTATGGATCCACCAGTATCATTGAAATGTGTGTTCTCTACAAAGACCACACATGGATCCACTAGTGTCATTGCATGTATGTTCTTTTCACTAACAACAACTGGAGTCATTGCATGTGTGTTCTTTTCACATACCACATATGTATCCACCAGTGTCATCGCATGTGTGCTGTTTTCACAATCCACCCATGGATCCACCAGTGTCATTGCATGTGTGTTATTTTTAGTAACAACAACCAGAGTCATTGAAATGTGTGTTCTTTTCACATACCACCTATGGATCCACCAGTGTCATTGCATGTGTGTTCTTTTCACTAACAACAACCAGCGTCATTGCATGTGTGTTCTTTTCACATACCACATATGGATCCACCAGTGTCATTGAAATGTGTGTTCTCTACAGAGACCACACATGGATCCACCAGTGTCATTGCATGTGTGTTATTTTTAGTAACAACAACCAGAGTCATTGAAATGTGTGTTCTTTTCACATACCGCCTATGGATCCACCAGTGTCATTGCATGTGTGTTCTTTTTAGTAACAACAACCAGAGTCATTGAAATGTGTGTTCTTTTCACATACCACCTATGGATCCACCAGTGTCATTGCATGTGTGTTCTTTTCACTAACAACAACCAGAGTCATTGCATGTGTGTTTTTTTCACAATCCACCTATGGATCCACCAGTATCATTGAAATGTGTGTTCTCTACAAAGACCACACATGGATCCACCGGTGTCATTGCATGTATGTTCTTTTCACTAACAACAACTAGAGTCATTGCATGTGTGTTCTTTTCACATACCACATATGGATCCACCAGTGTCATTGCATGTGTGCTGTTTTCACAAATCACCCATGGATCCACCAGTGTCATTGCATGTGTGTTATTTTTAGTAACAATAACCAGAGTCATTGAAATGTGTGTTCTTTTCAGATACCACCTATGGATCCACCAGTGTCATTGCATGTGTGTTCTTTTCACTAACAACAACCAGCGTCATTGCATGTGTGTTCTTTTCACATACCACATATGGATCCACCAGTGTCATTGAAATGTGTGTTCTCTACAGAGACCGCACATGGATCCACCAGTGTCATTGCATGTGTGTTATTTTTAGTAACAACAACCAGAGTCATTGAAATGTGTGTTCTTTTCACATACCACCTATGGATCCACCAGTGTCATTGCATGTGTGTTCTTTTCACAATCCACCCATGGATCCACCAATGTCATTGCATGTGTGTTCTTTTTAGTAACAACAACCAGAGTCATTGAAATGTGTGTTCTTTTCACATACCACCTATGGATCCACCAGTGTCATTGCATGTGTGTTATTTTCACTAACAACAAGCAGAGTCATTGCATGTGTGTTTTTTTCACTATCCACCAGTGTCATTGAAATGTGTGTTCTCTATAGAGACCACACATGGATCCACCAGTGTCATTGCATGTGTGTTCTTTTTAGTAACAACAACCATAGTCATTGAAATGTGTGTTCTTTTCACATACCACATATGGATCCACCAATGTCATTGCATGTGTGTTCTTTTCACAATCCACCCATGGATCCACCAATGTCATTGCATGTGTGTTCTTTTCAGTAACAACCAGAGTCATTGAAATGCGTGTTCTTTTCACATACCACCTATGGATCCACCAGTGTCATTGCATGTGTGTTCTTTTCACTAACAACAACCAGAGTCATTGCATGTGTTTTTTTTCACATACCACATATGGATCCACCAGTGTCATTGAAATGTGTGTTCTCTACAGAGACCACCCGTGAATCCACCAGTGTCATTGCATGTATGTTCTTCTCACTAACAACAACGAGAGTCATTGCATGTGTGCTCTTTTCACAATCCACACATCGATCCACCAGTGTCATTGCATGTGTGTTCTTTTTACTAACAACAACTGGAGTCATTGCATGTGTGCTCTTTTCACAATCCACCTATGGATCCACCAGTGTCATTGCATGTGTGTTCTTTTTAATAACAACAACCAGTGTCATTGCATGTGTGTTCTTTTCACTAACAACAACTGGAGTCATTGCATGTGTGCTCTTTTCACAATCCACCTATGGATCCACCAGTGTCATTGCATGTGTGTTCTTTTTACTAACAACAACCAGAGTCATTTCATGGCTGTTATTCACACATACCACCTATGGATCCACCAGTGTCATTGCATGTCTATTCTTCTCACAATCCACACATGGATCCACCAGTGTCATTGCATGTGTGTTCTTTTTACTAACAACAATCAGTGTCATTGCATGTGTGTTCTCTTCACAATCCAAATATGGATCCACCAGTGTCATTGCATGTGTGTTCTTTTTAGTAACAACAACAAGTGTCATTGCATGTGTGTTCTCTTCAGAGACCACACATGGATCCACCGGTGTCATTGCATGTGTGTTCTTTTCACTAACAACTACTGGAGTCATTGCATGTGTTTTCTTTTCACTAACAACAACTGGAGTCATTGCATGTGTGTTCTTTTTACTAACAACAAGTAGAGTCATTTCATGGTTGTTCTTCTCACATACCACCTTTGGATCCACCAGTGTCATTGCATGTGTGTTTTCTTCACAATCCACACATGGATCCACCAGTGTCATTGCATGTGTGCTCCTTTTAGTAACAACAGCCAATGTCATTGCATGTGTGTTCTCTTCAGAGACCACACATGGATCCACGAGTGTCATTGCATGTGTGTTCTTTTTACTAGCAACAACCAGAGTCATTGAAATGTGTGCTCTCTTTAGAGACCACACATGGATCCACCGGTGTCATTGCATGTATATTCTTTTCACTAACAACAAGTAGAGTCATTGCATGTGTGTGTTTTCACTAACAACAACTGGAGTCATTGCATGTGTGTTCTTTTTACTAACAACAACCAGAGTCATTGAAATGTCTGCTCTCTTCAGAGACCACACATGGATCCACCGGTTTCATTGCATGTGTGCTCTTTTCACTAACAACAACTGGAGTCATTGCATGTGTGTTCTTTTCACATACAACATATGGATCCACCAGTGTCATTGCATGTGTGCTCTTTTCACAATCCACCCATGGATCCACCAGTGTGATTGCATGTGTGTTATTTTTAGTAACAACAACCAGAGTCATTGAAATGTGTGTTCTTTTCACATACCTCCTATGGATCCACCAGTGTCATTACATGTGTGTTCTTTTCACTAACAACAACCAGCGTCATTGCATGTGTGTTCTTTTCACATACCACATATGGATCCACCAGTGTCATTGAAATGTGTGTTCTCTACAGAGACCACACATGGATCCACCAGTGTCATTGCATGTGTGTTATTTTTAGTAACAACAACCAGAGTCATTGAAATGTGTGTTCTTTTCACATACCACCTATGGATCCACCAGTGTCATTGCATGTGTGTTCTTTTTAGTAACAACAACCAGAGTCATTGAAATGTGTGTTCTTTTCACATACCACCTATGGATCCACCAGAGTCATTGCATGTGTGTTCTTTTCACAATCCACCCATGGATCCACCAATGTCATTGCATGTGTGTTCTTTTTAGTAACAACAACCAGAGTCATTGAAACGTGTGTTCTTTTCACATACCACCTATGGATCCACCAGTGTCATTGCATGTGTGTTTTTTCACTAACAACAACCAGAGTCATTGCATGTGTGTTTTTTCACAATCCACCAGTGTCATTGAAATGTGTGTTCTCTACAGAGACCACACATGGATCCACCAGTGTCATTGCATGTGTGTTCTTTTTAGTAACAACAACCATAGTCATAGAAATGTGTGTTCTTTTCACATACCACATATGGATCCACCAATGTCATTGCATGTGTGTTCTTTTCACAATCCACCCATGGATCCACCAATGTCATTGCATGTGTGTTCTTTTTAGTAACAACAACCAGAGTCATTGAAATGCGTGTTCTTTTCACATACCGACTATGGATCCACCAGTGTCATTGCATGTGTGTTCTTTTCACTAACAACAACCAGAGTCATTGCATGTGTTTTTTTTCACATACCACATATGGATCCACCAGTGTCATTGAAATGTGTGTTCTCTACAGAGACCACCCGTGGATCCACCAGTGTCATTGCATGTATGTTCTTCTCACTAACAACAACTAGAGTCATTGCATGTGTGCTCTTTTCACAATCCACACATCGATCCACCAGTGTCATTGCATGTGTGTTCTTTTTACTAACAACAACTGGAGTCATTGCATGTGTGCTCTTTTCACAATCCACCTATGGATCCACCAGTGTCATTGCATGTGTGTTCTTTTTAATAACAACAACCAGTGTCATTGCATGTGTGTTCTTTTCACTAACAACAACTGGAGTCATTGCATGTGTGCTCTTTTCACAATCCACCTATGGATCCACCAGTGTCACTGCATGTGTGTTCTTTTTACTAACAACAACCAGAGTCATTTCACGGCTGTTATTCACACATACCACCTATGGATCCACCAGTGTCATTGCATGTCTATTCTTCTCACAATCCACACATGGATCCACCAGTGTCATTGCATGTGTGTTCTTTTTACTAACAACAATCAGTGTCATTGCATGTGTGTTCTCTTCACAATCCAAATATGGATCCACCAGTGTCATTGCATGTGTGTTCTTTTTAGTAACAACAACAAGTGTCATTGCATGTGTGTTCTCTTCAGAGACCACACATGGATCCACCGGTGTCATTGCATGTGTGTTCTTTTCACTAACAACTACTGGAGTCATTGCATGTGTTTTCTTTTCACTAACAACAACTGGAGTCATTGCATGTGTGTTCTTTTTACTAACAACAACCAGAGTCATTTCATGGTTGTTCTTCTCACATACCACCTTTGGATCCACCAGTGTCATTGCATGTGTGTTCTCTTCACAATCCACACATGGATCCACCAGTGTCATTGCATGTGTGCTCCTTTTAGTAACAACAGCCAGTGTCATTGCATGTGTGTTCTCTTCAGAGACCACACATGGATCCACGAGTGTCATTGCATGTGTGTTCTTTTTACTAGCAACAACCAGAGTCATTGAAATGTGTGCTCTCTTTAGAGACCACACATGGATCCACCGGTGTCATTGCATGTATATTCTTTTCACTAACAACAAGTAGAGTCATTGCATGTGTGTGTTTTCACTAACAACAACTGGAGTCATTGCATGTGTGTTCTTTTTACTAACAACAACCAGAGTCATTGAAATGTCTGCTCTCTTCAGAGACCACACATGGATCCACCGGTTTCATTGCATGTGTGCTCTTTTCACTAACAACAACTGGAGTCATTGCATGTGTGTTCTTTTCACATACCACGTATGGATCCACCAGTGTCATTGCATGTGTGCTCTTTTCACAATCCACCCATGGATCCACCAGTGTGATTGCATGTGTGTTATTTTTAGTAACAACAACCAGAGTCATTGAAATGTGTGTTCTTTTCACATACCACCTATGGATCCACCAGTGTCATTGCATGTGTGTTCTTTTCACAATCCACCCATGGATCCACCAATGTCATTGCATGTGTGTTCTTTTTAGTAACAACAACCAGAGTCATTGAAATGTGTGTTCTTTTCACATACCACCTATGGATCCACTAGTGTCTTTGCATGTGTGTTATTTTCACTAACAACAACCAGAGTTATTGCATGTGTGTTTTTTTCACAATCCACCAGTGTCATTGAAATGTGTGTTCTCTATAGAGACCACACATGGATCCACCAGTGTCATTGCATGTGTGTTCTTTTTAGTAACAACAACCATAGTCATTGAAATATGTGTTCTTTTCACATACCACATATGGATCCACCAATGTCATTGCATGTGTGTTCTTTTCACAATCCACCCATGGATCCACCAATGTCATTGCATGTGTGTTCTTTTTAGTAACAACAACCAGAGTCATTGAAATGTGTGTTCTTTTCACATACCACCTATGGATCCACCAGTGTCATTGCATGTGTGTTCTTTTCACTAACAACAACCAGAGTCATTGCATGTGTTTTTTTTCACATACCACATATGGATCCACCAGTGTCATTGAAATGTGTGTTCTCTACAGAGACCACCCGTGGATCCACCAGTGTCATTGCATGTATGTTCTTCTCACTAACAACAACTAGAGTCATTGCATGTGTGCTCTTTTCACAATCCACACATCGATCCACCAGTGTCATTGCATGTGTGTTCTTTTTACTAACAACAACTGGAGTCATTGCATGTGTGCTCTTTTCACAATCCACCTATGGATCCACTAGTGTCATTGCATGTGTGTTCTTTTTACTAACAACAACCAGTGTCATTGCATGTGTGTTCTTTTCACTAACAACAACTGGAGTCATTGCATGTGTGCTCTTTTCACAATCCACCTATGGATCCACCAGTGTCATTGCATGTGTGTTCTTTTTACTAACAACAACCAGAGTCATTTCACGGCTGTTATTCACACATACCACCTATGGATCCACCAGTGTCATTGCATGTCTATTCTTCTCACAATCCACACATGGATCCACCAGTGTCATTGCATGTGTGTTCTTTTTACTAACAACAATCAGTGTCATTGCATGTGTGTTCTCTTCACAATCCAAATATGGATCCACCAGTGTCATTGCATGTGTGTTCTTTTTAGTAACAACAACAAGTGTCATTGCATGTGTGTTCTCTTCAGAGACCACACATGGATCCACCGGTGTCATTGCATGTGTGTTCTTTTCACTAACAACTACTGGAGTCATTGCATGTGTTTTCTTTTCACTAACAACAACTGGAGTCATTGCATGTGTGTTCTTTTTACTAACAACAACCAGAGTCATTTCATGGTTGTTCTTCTCACATACCACCTTTGGATCCACCAGTGTCATTGCATGTGTGTTCTCTTCACAATCCACACATGGATCCACCAGTGTCATTGCATGTGTGCTCCTTTTAGTAACAATAGCCAGTGTCATTGCATGTGTGTTCTCTTCAGAGACCACACATGGATCCACGAGTGTCATTGCATGTGTGTTCTTTTTACTAGCAACAACCAGAGTCATTGAAATGTGTGCTCTCTTTAGAGACCACACATGGATCCACCGGTGTCATTGCATGCATATTCTTTTCACTAACAACAAGTAGAGTCATTGCATGTGTGTGTTTTCACTAACAACAACTGGAGTCATTGCATGTGTGTTCTTTTTACTAACAACAACCAGAGTCATTGAAATGTCTGCTCTCTTCAGAGACCACACATGGATGCACCGGTTTCATTGCATGTGTGCTTTTTTCACTAACAACAACTGGAGTCATTGCATGTGTGTTCTTTTCACATACCACGTATGGATCCACCAGTGTCATTGCATGTGTGCTCTTTTCACAATCCACCCATGGATCCACCAGTGTCATTGCATGTGTGTTATTTTTAGTAACAACAACTAGAGTCATTGAAATGTGTTATCTTTTCACATACCACCTATGGATCCACCAGTGTCATTGCATGTGTGTTCTTTTCACAATCCACCCATGGATCCACCAATGTCATTGCATGTGTGTTCTTTTTAGTAACAACAACCAGAGTCATTGAAACGTGTGTTCTTTTCACATACCACCTATGGATCCACCAGTGTCATTGCATGTGTGTTTTTTCACTAACAACAACCAGAGTCATTGCATGTGTGTTTTTTCACAATCCACCAGTGTCATTGAAATGTGTGTTCTCTACAGAGACCACACATGGATCCACCAGTGTCATTGCATGTGTGTTCTTTTTAGTAACAACAACCATAGTCATAGAAATGTGTGTTCTTTTCACATACCACATATGGATCCACCAATGTCATTGCATGTGTGTTCTTTTCACAATCCACCCATGGATCCACCAATGTCATTGCATGTGTGTTCTTTTTAGTAACAACAACCAGAGTCATTGAAATGCGTGTTCTTTTCACATACCGACTATGGATCCACCAGTGTCATTGCATGTGTGTTCTTTTCACTAACAACAACCAGAGTCATTGCATGTGTTTTTTTTGACATACCACATATGGATCCACCAGTGTCATTGAAATGTGTGTTCTCTACAGAGACCACCCGTGGATCCACCAGTGTCATTGCATGTATGTTCTTCTCACTAACAACAACTAGAGTCATTGCATGTGTGCTCTTTTCACAATCCACACATCGATCCACCAGTGTCATTGCATGTGTGTTCTTTTTACTAACAACAACTGGAGTCATTGCATGTGTGCTCTTTTCACAATCCACCTATGGATCCACCAGTGTCATTGCATGTGTGTTCTTTTTAATAACAACAACCAGTGTCATTGCATGTGTGTTCTTTTCACTAACAACAACTGGAGTAATTGCATGTGTGCTCTTTTCACAATCCACCTATGGATCCACCAGTGTCACTGCATGTGTGTTCTTTTTACTAACAACAACCAGAGTCATTTCACGGCTGTTATTCACACATACCACCTATGGATCCACCAGTGTCATTGCATGTCTATTCTTCTCACAATCCACACATGGATCCACCAGTGTCATTGCATGTGTGTTCTTTTTACTAACAACAATCAGTGTCATTGCATGTGTGTTCTCTTCACAATCCAAATATGGATCCACCAGTGTCATTGCATGTGTGTTCTTTTTAGTAACAACAACAAGTGTCATTGCATGTGTGTTCTCTTCAGAGACCACACATGGATCCACCGGTGTCATTGCATGTGTGTTCTTTTCACTAACAACTACTGGAGTCATTGCATGTGTTTTCTTTTCACTAACAACAACTGGAGTCATTGCATGTGTGTTCTTTTTACTAACAACAACCAGAGTCATTTCATGGTTGTTCTTCTCACATACCACCTTTGGATCCACCAGTGTCATTGCATGTGTGTTCTCTTCACAATCCACACATGGATCCACCAGTGTCATTGCATGTGTGCTCCTTTTAGTAACAACAGCCGGTGTCATTGCATGTGTGTTCTCTTCAGAGACCACACATGGATCCACGAGTGTCATTGCATGTGTGTTCTTTTTACTAGCAACAACCAGAGTCATTGAAATGTGTGCTCTCTTTAGAGACCACACATGGATCCACCGGTGTCATTGCATGCATATTCTTTTCACTAACAACAAGTAGAGTCATTGCATGTGTGTGTTTTCACTAACAACAACTGGAGTCATTGCATGTGTGTTCTTTTTACTAACAACAACCAGAGTCATTGAAATGTCTGCTCTCTTCAGAGACCACACATGGATGCACCGGTTTCATTGCATGTGTGCTTTTTTCACTAACAACAACTGGAGTCATTGCATGTGTGTTCTTTTCACATACCACGTATGGATCCACCAGTGTCATTGCATGTGTGCTCTTTTCACAATCCACCCATGGATCCACCAGTGTGATTGCATGTGTGTTATTTTTAGTAACAACAACCAGAGTCATTGAAATGTGTGTTCTTTTCACATACCACCTATGGATCCACCAGTGTCATTGCATGTGTGTTCTTTTCACAATCCACCCATGGATCCACCAATGTCATTGCATGTGTGTTCTTTTTACTAACAACAACCAGAGTCATTGAAATGTGTGTTCTTTTCACATACCACCTATGGATCCACCAGTGTCATTGCATGTGTGTAATTTTCACTAACAACAACCAGAGTTATTGCATGTGTTTTTTTTTTTGCAATCCACCAGTGTCATTGAAATGTGTGTTCTCTACAGAGACCACACATGGATCCACCAGTGTCATTGCATGTGTGTTCTTTTTAGTAACAACAACCATAGTCATTGAAATGTGTGTTCTTTTCACATACCACATATGGATCCACCAATGTCATTGCATGTGTGTTCTTTTCACAATCCACCCATGGATCCACCAATGTCATTGCATGTGTGTTCTTTTTAGTAACAACAACCAGAGTCATTGAAATGTGTGTTCTTTTCACATACCACCTATGGATCCACCAGTGTCATTGCATGTGTGTTCTTTTCACTAACAACAACCAGAGTCATTGCATGTGTTTTTTTTTCACATACCACATATGGATCCACCAGTGTCATTGAAATGTGTGTTCTCTACAGAGACCACCCGTGGATCCACCAGTGTCATTGCATGTATGTTCGTCTCACTAACAACAACTAGAGTCATTGCATGTGTGCTCTTTTCACAATCCACACATCGATCCACCAGTGTCATTGCATGTGTGTTCTTTTTACTAACAACAACTGGAGTCATTGCATGTGTGCTCTTTTCACAATCCACCTATGGATCCACTAGTGTCATTGCATGTGTGTTCTTTTTACTAACAACAACCAGTGTCATTGCATGTGTGTTCTATTCACTAACAACAACTGGAGTCATTGCATGTGTGCTCTTTTCACAATCCACCTATGGATCCACCAGTGTCATTGCATGTGTGTTCTTTTTACTAACAACAACCAGAGTCATTTCACGGCTGTTATTCACACATACCACCTATGGATCCACCAGTGTCATTGCATGTCTATTCTTCTCACAATCCACACATGGATCCACCAGTGTCATTGCATGTGTGTTCTTTTTACTAACAACAATCAGTGTCATTGCATGTGTGTTCTCTTCACAATCCAAATATGGATCCACCAGTGTCATTGCATGTGTGTTCTTTTTAGTAACAACAACAAGTGTCATTGCATGTGTGTTATCTTCAGAGACCACACATGGATCCACCGGTGTCATTGCATGTGTGTTCTTTTCACTAACAACTACTGGAGTCATTGCATGTGTTTTCTTTTCACTAACAACAACTGGAGTCATTGCATGTGTGTTCTTTTTACTAACAACAACCAGAGTCATTTCATGGTTGTTCTTCTCACATACCACCTTTGGATCCACCAGTGTCATTGCATGTGTGTTCTCTTCACAATCCACACATGGATCCACCAGTGTCATTGCATGTGTGCTCCTTTTAGTAACAACAGCCAGTGTCATTGCATGTGTGTTCTCTTCAGAGACCACACATGGATCCATGAGTGTCATTGCATGTGTGTTCTTTTTACTAGCAACAACCAGAGTCATTGAAATGTGGGCTCTCTTTAGAGACCACACATGGATCCACCGGTGTCATTGCATGTATATTCTTTTCACTAACAACAAGTAGAGTCATTGCATGTGTGTGTTTTCACTAACAACAACTGGATTCATTGCATGTGTGTTCTTTTTACTAACAACAACCAGAGTCATTGAAATGTCCGCTCTCTTCAGAGACCACACATGGATCAACCAGTTTCATTGCATGTGTGCTCTTTTCACTAACAACAACTAGAGTCATTGCATGTGTGTTCTTTTCACATACCACATATGGATCCACCAGTGTCATTGCATGTGTGCTCTTTTCACAATCCACCCATGGATCCACCAGTGTGATTGCATGTGTTTTATTTTTAGTAACGACAACCAGAGTCATTGAAATGTGTGTTCTTTTCACATACCACCTATGGATCCACCAGTGTCATTGCATGTGTGTTCTTTTCACAATCCACCCATGGATCCACCAATGTCATTGCATGTGTGTTCTTTTTAGTAACAACAACCAGAGTCATTGAAATGTGTGTTCTTTTCACATACCACCTATGGATCCACCAGTGTCATTGCATGTGTGTTATTTTCACTAACAACAACCAGAGTTATTGCATGTGTGTTTTTTCACAATCCACCAGTGTCATTGAAATGTGTGTTCTCTACAGAGACCACACATGGATCCACCAGTGTCATTGCATGTGTGTTCTTTTTAGTAACAACAACCATAGTCATTGAAATGTGTGTTCTTTTCACATACCACATATGGATCCACCAATGTCATTGCATGTGTGTTCTTTTCACAATCCACCCATGGATCCACCAATGTCATTGCATGTGTGTTCTTTTTAGTAACAACAACCAGAGTCATTGAAATGTGTGTTCTTTTCACATACCACCTATGGATCCACCAGTGTCATTGCATGTGTGTTCTTTTCACTAACAACAACCAGAGTCATTGCATGTGTTTTTTTTTCACATACCACATATGGATCCACCAGTGTCATTGAAATGTGTGTTCTCTACAGAGACCACCCGTGGATCCACCAGTGTCATTGCATGTATGTTCTTCTCACTAACAACAACTAGAGTCATTGCATGTGTGCTCTTTTCACAATCCACACATTGATCCACCAGTGTCATTGCATGTGTGTTCTTTTTACTAACAACAACTGGAGTCATTGCATGTGTGCTCTTTTCACAATCCACCTATGGATCCACTAGTGTCATTGCATGTGTTTTCTTTTTACTAACAACAACCAGTGTCATTGCATGTGTGTTCTTTTCACTAACAACAACTGGAGTCATTGCATGTGTGCTCTTTTCACAATCCACCTATGGATCCACCAGTGTCATTGCATGTGTGTTCTTTTTACTAACAACAACCAGAGTCATTTCACGGCTGTTATTCACACATACCACCTATGGATCCACCAGTGTCATTGCATGTCTATTCTTCTCACAATCCACACATGGATCCACCAGTGTCATTGCATGTGTGTTCTTTTTACTAACAACAATCAGTGTCATTGCATGTGTGTTCTCTTCACAATCCAAATATGGATCCACCAGTGTCATTGCATGTGTGTTCTTTTTAGTAACAACAACAAGTGTCATTGCATGTGTGTTCTCTTCAGAGACCACACATGGATCCACCGGTGTCATTGCATGTGTGTTCTTTTCACTAACAACTACTGGAGTCATTGCATGTGTTTTCTTTTCACTAACAACAACTGGAGTCATTGCATGTGTGTTCTTTTTACTAACAACAACCAGAGTCATTTCATGGTTGTTCTTCTCACATACCACCTTTGGATCCACCAGTGTCATTGCATGTGTGTTCTCTTCACAATCCACACATGGATCCACCAGTGTCATTGCATGTGTGCTCCTTTTAGTAACAACAGCCAGTGTCATTGCATGTGTGTTCTCTTCAGAGACCACACATGGATCCATGAGTGTCATTGCATGTGTGTTCTTTTTACTAGCAACAACCAGAGTCATTGAAATGTGTGCTCTCTTTAGAGACCACACATGGATCCACCGGTGTCATTGCATGTATATTCTTTTCACTAACAACAAGTAGAGTCATTGCATGTGTGTGTTTTCACTAACAACAACTGGATTCATTGCATGTGTGTTCTTTTTACTAACAACAACCAGAGTCATTGAAATGTCCGCTCTCTTCAGAGACCACACATGGATCAACCAGTTTCATTGCATGTGTGCTCTTTTCACTAACAACAACTAGAGTCATTGCATGTGTGTTCTTTTCACATACCACATATGGATCCACCAGTGTCATTGCATGTGTGCTCTTTTCACAATCCACCCATGGATCCACCAGTGTGATTGCATGTGTTTTATTTTTAGTAACGACAACCAGAGTCATTGAAATGTGTGTTCTTTTCACATACCACCTATGGATCCACCAGTGTCATTGCATGTGTGTTCTTTTCACAATCCACCCACGGATCCACCAATGTCATTGCATGTGTGTTCTTTTTAGTAACAACAACCAGAGTCATTGAAATGTGTGTTCTTTTCACATACCACCTATGGATCCACCAGTGTCATTGCATGTGTGTTATTTTCACTAACAACAACCAGAGTTATTGCATGTGTGTTTTTTCACAATCCACCAGTGTCATTGAAATGTGTGTTCTCTACAGAGACCACACATGGATCCACCAGTGTCATTGCATGTGTGTTCTTTTTAGTAACAACAACCATAGTCATTGAAATGTGTGTTCTTTTCACATACCACATATGGATCCACCAATGTCATTGCATGTGTGTTCTTTTCACAATCCACCCATGGATCCACCAATGTCATTGCATGTGTGTTCTTTTTAGTAACAACAACCAGAGTCATTGAAATGTGTGTTCTTTTCACATACCACCTATGGATCCACCAGTGTCATTGCATGTGTGTTCTTTTCACTAACAACAACCAGAGTCATTGCATGTGTTTTTTTTTCACATACCACATATGGATCCACCAGTGTCATTGAAATGTGTGTTCTCTACAGAGACCTCCCGTGGATCCACCAGTGTCATTGCATGTATGTTCTTCTCACTAACAACAACTAGAGTCATTGCATGTGTGCTCTTTTCACAATCCACACATTGATCCACCAGTGTCATTGCATGTGTGTTCTTTTTACTAACAACAACTGGAGTCATTGCATGTGTGCTCTTTTCACAATCCACCTATGGATCCACTAGTGTCATTGCATGTGTTTTCTTTTTACTAACAACAACCAGTGTCATTGCATGTGTGTTCTTTTCACTAACAACAACTGGAGTCATTGCATGTGTGCTCTTTTCACAATCCACCTATGGATCCACCAGTGTCATTGCATGTGTGTTCTTTTTACTAACAACAACCAGAGTCATTTCACGGCTGTTATTCACACATACCACCTATGGATCCACCAGTGTCATTGCATGTCTATTCTTCTCACAATCCACACATGGATCCACCAGTGTCATTGCATGTGTGTTCTTTTTACTAACAACAATCAGTGTCATTGCATGTGTGTTCTCTTCACAATCCAAATATGGATCCACCAGTGTCATTGCATGTGTGTTCTTTTTAGTAACAACAACAAGTGTCATTGCATGTGTGTTCTCTTCAGAGACCACACATGGATCCACCGGTGTCATTGCATGTGTGTTCTTTTCACTAACAACTACTGGAGTCATTGCATGTGTTTTCTTTTCACTAACAACAACTGGAGTCATTGCATGTGTGTTCTTTTTACTAACAACAACCAGAGTCATTTCATGGTTGTTCTTCTCACATACCACCTTTGGATCCACCAGTGTCATTGCATGTGTGTTCTCTTCACAATCCACACATGGATCCACCAGTGTCATTGCATGTGTGCTCCTTTTAGTAACAACAGCCAGTGTCATTGCATGTGTGTTCTCTTCAGAGACCACACATGGATCCATGAGTGTCATTGCATGTGTGTTCTTTTTACTAGCAACAACCAGAGTCATTGAAATGTGTGCTCTCTTTAGAGACCACACATGGATCCACCGGTGTCATTGCATGTATATTCTTTTCACTAACAACAAGTAGAGTCATTGCATGTGTGTGTTTTCACTAACAACAACTGGATTCATTGCATGTGTGTTCTTTTTACTAACAACAACCAGAGTCATTGAAATGTCCGCTCTCTTCAGAGACCACACATGGATCCACCGGTTTCATTGCATGTGTGCTCTTTTCACTAACAACAACTGGAGTCATTGCATGTGTGTTCTTTTCACATACCACATATGGATCCACCAGTGTCATTGCATGTGTGCTCTTTTCACAATCCACCCATGGATCCACCAGTGTGATTGCATGTGTGTTATTTTTAGTAACGACAACTAGAGTCATTGAAATGTGTGTTCTTTTCACATACCACCTATGGATCCACCAGTGTCATTGCATGTGTGTTCTTTTCACAATCCACCCATGGATCCACCAATGTCATTGCATGTGTGTTCTTTTTAGTAACAACAACCAGAGTCATTGAAATGTGTGTTCTTTTCACATACCACCTATGGATCCACCAGTGTCGTTGCATGTGTGTTATTTTCACTAACAACAACCAGAGTTATTGCATGTGTGTTTTTTTCACAATCCACCAGTGTCATTGAAATGTGTGTTCTCTACAGAGACCACACATGGATCCACCAGTGTCATTGCATGTGTGTTCTTTTTAGTAACAACAACCATAGTCATTGAAATGTGTGTTCTTTTCACATACCACATATGGATCCACCAATGTCATTGCATGTGTGTTCTTTTCACAATCCACCCATGGATCCACCAATGTCATTGCATGTGTGTTCTTTTTAGTAACAACAACCAGAGTCATTGAAATGTGTGTTCTTTTCACATACCACCTATGGATCCACCAGTGTCATTGCATGTGTATTCTTTTCACTAACAACAACCAGAGTCATTGCATGTGTTTTTTTTCACATACCACATATGGATCCACCAGTGTCATTGAAATGTGTGTTCTCTACAGAGACCACCCGTGGATCCACCAGTGTCATTGCATGTATGTTCTTCTCACTAACAATAACTAGAGTCATTGCATGTGTGCTCTTTTCACAATCCACACATCGATCCACCAGTGTCATTGCATGTGTGTTCTTTTTACTAACAACAACTGGAGTCATTGCATGTGTGCTCTTTTCACAATCCACCTATGGATCCACTAGTGTCATTGCATGTGTGTTCTTTTTACTAACAACAACCAGTGTCATTGCATGTGTGTTCTTTTCACTAACAACAACTGTAGTCATTGCATGTGTGCTCTTTTCACAATCCACCTATGGATCCACCAGTGTCATTGCATGTGTGTTCTTTTTACTAACAACAACCAGAGTCATTTCACGGCTGTTATTCACACATACCACCTATGGATCCACCAGTGTCATTGCATGTCTATTCTTCTCACAATCCACACATGGATCCACCAGTGTCATTGCATGTGTGTTCTTTTCACTAACAACAACTGGAGTCATTGCATGTGTGCTCTTTTCACAATCCACCTATGGATCCACCAGTGTCACTGCATGTGTGTTCTTTTTACTAACAACAACCAGAGTCATTTCACGGCTGTTATTCACACATACCACCTATGGATCCACCAGTGTCATTGCATGTCTATTCTTCTCACAATCCACACATGGATCCACCAGTGTCATTGCATGTGTGTTCTTTTTACTAACAACAATCAGTGTCATTGCATGTGTGTTCTCTTCACAATCCAAATATGGATCCACCAGTGTCATTGCATGTGTGTTCTTTTTAGTAACAACAACAAGTGTCATTGCATGTGTGTTCTCTTCAGAGACCACACATGGATCCACCGGTGTCATTGCATGTGTGTTCTTTTCACTAACAACTACTGGAGTCATTGCATGTGTTTTCTTTTCACTAACAACAACTGGAGTCATTGCATGTGTGTTCTTTTTACTAACAACAACCAGAGTCATTTCATGGTTGTTCTTCTCACATACCACCTTTGGATCCACCAGTGTCATTGCATGTGTGTTCTCTTCACAATCCACACATGGATCCACCAGTGTCATTGCATGTGTGCTCCTTTTAGTAACAACAGCCGGTGTCATTGCATGTGTGTTCTCTTCAGAGACCACACATGGATCCACGAGTGTCATTGCATGTGTGTTCTTTTTACTAGCAACAACCAGAGTCATTGAAATGTGTGCTCTCTTTAGAGACCACACATGGATCCACCGGTGTCATTGCATGCATATTCTTTTCACTAACAACAAGTAGAGTCATTGCATGTGTGTGTTTTCACTAACAACAACTGGAGTCATTGCATGTGTGTTCTTTTTACTAACAACAACCAGAGTCATTGAAATGTCTGCTCTCTTCAGAGACCACACATGGATGCACCGGTTTCATTGCATGTGTGCTTTTTTCACTAACAACAACTGGAGTCATTGCATGTGTGTTCTTTTCACATACCACGTATGGATCCACCAGTGTCATTGCATGTGTGCTCTTTTCACAATCCACCCATGGATCCACCAGTGTGATTGCATGTGTGTTATTTTTAGTAACAACAACCAGAGTCATTGAAATGTGTGTTCTTTTCACATACCACCTATGGATCCACCAGTGTCATTGCATGTGTGTTCTTTTCACAATCCACCCATGGATCCACCAATGTCATTGCATGTGTGTTCTTTTTACTAACAACAACCAGAGTCATTGAAATGTGTGTTCTTTTCACATACCACCTATGGATCCACCAGTGTCATTGCATGTGTGTAATTTTCACTAACAACAACCAGAGTTATTGCATGTGTTTTTTTTTTGCAATCCACCAGTGTCATTGAAATGTGTGTTCTCTACAGAGACCACACATGGATCCACCAGTGTCATTGCATGTGTGTTCTTTTTAGTAACAACAACCATAGTCATTGAAATGTGTGTTCTTTTCACATACCACATATGGATCCACCAATGTCATTGCATGTGTGTTCTTTTCACAATCCACCCATGGATCCACCAATGTCATTGCATGTGTGTTCTTTTTAGTAACAACAACCAGAGTCATTGAAATGTGTGTTCTTTTCACATACCACCTATGGATCCACCAGTGTCATTGCATGTGTGTTCTTTTCACTAACAACAACCAGAGTCATTGCATGTGTTTTTTTTTCACATACCACATATGGATCCACCAGTGTCATTGAAATGTGTGTTCTCTACAGAGACCACCCGTGGATCCACCAGTGTCATTGCATGTATGTTTGTCTCACTAACAACAACTAGAGTCATTGCATGTGTGCTCTTTTCACAATCCACACATCGATCCACCAGTGTCATTGCATGTGTGTTCTTTTTACTAACAACAACTGGAGTCATTGCATGTGTGCTCTTTTCACAATCCACCTATGGATCCACTAGTGTCATTGCATGTGTGTTCTTTTTACTAACAACAACCAGTGTCATTGCATGTGTGTTCTATTCACTAACAACAACTGGAGTCATTGCATGTGTGCTCTTTTCACAATCCACCTATGGATCCACCAGTGTCATTGCATGTGTGTTCTTTTTACTAACAACAACCAGAGTCATTTCACGGCTGTTATTCACACATACCACCTATGGATCCACCAGTGTCATTGCATGTCTATTCTTCTCACAATCCACACATGGATCCACCAGTGTCATTGCATGTGTGTTCTTTTTACTAACAACAATCAGTGTCATTGCATGTGTGTTCTCTTCACAATCCAAATATGGATCCACCAGTGTCATTGCATGTGTGTTCTTTTTAGTAACAACAACAAGTGTCATTGCATGTGTGTTATCTTCAGAGACCACACATGGATCCACCGGTGTCATTGCATGTGTGTTCTTTTCACTAACAACTACTGGAGTCATTGCATGTGTTTTCTTTTCACTAACAACAACTGGAGTCATTGCATGTGTGTTCTTTTTACTAACAACAACCAGAGTCATTTCATGGTTGTTCTTCTCACATACCACCTTTGGATCCACCAGTGTCATTGCATGTGTGTTCTCTTCACAATCCACACATGGATCCACCAGTGTCATTGCATGTGTGCTCCTTTTAGTAACAACAGCCAGTGTCATTGCATGTGTGTTCTCTTCAGAGACCACACATGGATCCATGAGTGTCATTGCATGTGTGTTCTTTTTACTAGCAACAACCAGAGTCATTGAAATGTGGGCTCTCTTTAGAGACCACACATGGATCCACCGGTGTCATTGCATGTATATTCTTTTCACTAACAACAAGTAGAGTCATTGCATGTGTGTGTTTTCACTAACAACAACTGGATTCATTGCATGTGTGTTCTTTTTACTAACAACAACCAGAGTCATTGAAATGTCCGCTCTCTTCAGAGACCACACATGGATCAACCAGTTTCATTGCATGTGTGCTCTTTTCACTAACAACAACTAGAGTCATTGCATGTGTGTTCTTTTCACATACCACATATGGATCCACCAGTGTCATTGCATGTGTGCTCTTTTCACAATCCACCCATGGATCCACCAGTGTGATTGCATGTGTTTTATTTTTAGTAACGACAACCAGAGTCATTGAAATGTGTGTTCTTTTCACATACCACCTATGGATCCACCAGTGTCATTGCATGTGTGTTCTTTTCACAATCCACCCATGGATCCACCAATGTCATTGCATGTGTGTTCTTTTTAGTAACAACAACCAGAGTCATTGAAATGTGTGTTCTTTTCACATACCACCTATGGATCCACCAGTGTCATTGCATGTGTGTTATTTTCACTAACAACAACCAGAGTTATTGCATGTGTGTTTTTTCACAATCCACCAGTGTCATTGAAATGTGTGTTCTCTACAGAGACCACACATGGATCCACCAGTGTCATTGCATGTGTGTTCTTTTTAGTAACAACAACCATAGTCATTGAAATGTGTGTTCTTTTCACATACCACATATGGATCCACCAATGTCATTGCATGTGTGTTCTTTTCACAATCCACCCATGGATCCACCAATGTCATTGCATGTGTGTTCTTTTTAGTAACAACAACCAGAGTCATTGAAATGTGTGTTCTTTTCACATACCACCTATGGATCCACCAGTGTCATTGCATGTGTGTTCTTTTCACTAACAACAACCAGAGTCATTGCATGTGTTTTTTTTTCACATACCACATATGGATCCACCAGTGTCATTGAAATGTGTGTTCTCTACAGAGACCACCCGTGGATCCACCAGTGTCATTGCATGTATGTTCTTCTCACTAACAACAACTAGAGTCATTGCATGTGTGCTCTTTTCACAATCCACACATTGATCCACCAGTGTCATTGCATGTGTGTTCTTTTTACTAACAACAACTGGAGTCATTGCATGTGTGCTCTTTTCACAATCCACCTATGGATCCACTAGTGTCATTGCATGTGTTTTCTTTTTACTAACAACAACCAGTGTCATTGCATGTGTGTTCTTTTCACTAACAACAACTGGAGTCATTGCATGTGTGCTCTTTTCACAATCCACCTATGGATCCACCAGTGTCATTGCATGTGTGTTCTTTTTACTAACAACAACCAGAGTCATTTCACGGCTGTTATTCACACATACCACCTATGGATCCACCAGTGTCATTGCATGTCTATTCTTCTCACAATCCACACATGGATCCACCAGTGTCATTGCATGTGTGTTCTTTTTACTAACAACAATCAGTGTCATTGCATGTGTGTTCTCTTCACAATCCAAATATGGATCCACCAGTGTCATTGCATGTGTGTTCTTTTTAGTAACAACAACAAGTGTCATTGCATGTGTGTTCTCTTCAGAGACCACACATGGATCCACCGGTGTCATTGCATGTGTGTTCTTTTCACTAACAACTACTGGAGTCATTGCATGTGTTTTCTTTTCACTAACAACAACTGGAGTCATTGCATGTGTGTTCTTTTTACTAACAACAACCAGAGTCATTTCATGGTTGTTCTTCTCACATACCACCTTTGGATCCACCAGTGTCATTGCATGTGTGTTCTCTTCACAATCCACACATGGATCCACCAGTGTCATTGCATGTGTGCTCCTTTTAGTAACAACAGCCAGTGTCATTGCATGTGTGTTCTCTTCAGAGACCACACATGGATCCATGAGTGTCATTGCATGTGTGTTCTTTTTACTAGCAACAACCAGAGTCATTGAAATGTGTGCTCTCTTTAGAGACCACACATGGATCCACCGGTGTCATTGCATGTATATTCTTTTCACTAACAACAAGTAGAGTCATTGCATGTGTGTGTTTTCACTAACAACAACTGGATTCATTGCATGTGTGTTCTTTTTACTAACAACAACCAGAGTCATTGAAATGTCCGCTCTCTTCAGAGACCACACATGGATCAACCAGTTTCATTGCATGTGTGCTCTTTTCACTAACAACAACTAGAGTCATTGCATGTGTGTTCTTTTCACATACCACATATGGATCCACCAGTGTCATTGCATGTGTGCTCTTTTCACAATCCACCCATGGATCCACCAGTGTGATTGCATGTGTTTTATTTTTAGTAACGACAACCAGAGTCATTGAAATGTGTGTTCTTTTCACATACCACCTATGGATCCACCAGTGTCATTGCATGTGTGTTCTTTTCACAATCCACCCACGGATCCACCAATGTCATTGCATGTGTGTTCTTTTTAGTAACAACAACCAGAGTCATTGAAATGTGTGTTCTTTTCACATACCACCTATGGATCCACCAGTGTCATTGCATGTGTGTTATTTTCACTAACAACAACCAGAGTTATTGCATGTGTGTTTTTTCACAATCCACCAGTGTCATTGAAATGTGTGTTCTCTACAGAGACCACACATGGATCCACCAGTGTCATTGCATGTGTGTTCTTTTTAGTAACAACAACCATAGTCATTGAAATGTGTGTTCTTTTCACATACCACATATGGATCCACCAATGTCATTGCATGTGTGTTCTTTTCACAATCCACCCATGGATCCACCAATGTCATTGCATGTGTGTTCTTTTTAGTAACAACAACCAGAGTCATTGAAATGTGTGTTCTTTTCACATACCACCTATGGATCCACCAGTGTCATTGCATGTGTGTTCTTTTCACTAACAACAACCAGAGTCATTGCATGTGTTTTTTTTTCACATACCACATATGGATCCACCAGTGTCATTGAAATGTGTGTTCTCTACAGAGACCTCCCGTGGATCCACCAGTGTCATTGCATGTATGTTCTTCTCACTAACAACAACTAGAGTCATTGCATGTGTGCTCTTTTCACAATCCACACATTGATCCACCAGTGTCATTGCATGTGTGTTCTTTTTACTAACAACAACTGGAGTCATTGCATGTGTGCTCTTTTCACAATCCACCTATGGATCCACTAGTGTCATTGCATGTGTTTTCTTTTTACTAACAACAACCAGTGTCATTGCATGTGTGTTCTTTTCACTAACAACAACTGGAGTCATTGCATGTGTGCTCTTTTCACAATCCACCTATGGATCCACCAGTGTCATTGCATGTGTGTTCTTTTTACTAACAACAACCAGAGTCATTTCACGGCTGTTATTCACACATACCACCTATGGATCCACCAGTGTCATTGCATGTCTATTCTTCTCACAATCCACACATGGATCCACCAGTGTCATTGCATGTGTGTTCTTTTTACTAACAACAATCAGTGTCATTGCATGTGTGTTCTCTTCACAATCCAAATATGGATCCACCAGTGTCATTGCATGTGTGTTCTTTTTAGTAACAACAACAAGTGTCATTGCATGTGTGTTCTCTTCAGAGACCACACATGGATCCACCGGTGTCATTGCATGTGTGTTCTTTTCACTAACAACTACTGGAGTCATTGCATGTGTTTTCTTTTCACTAACAACAACTGGAGTCATTGCATGTGTGTTCTTTTTACTAACAACAACCAGAGTCATTTCATGGTTGTTCTTCTCACATACCACCTTTGGATCCACCAGTGTCATTGCATGTGTGTTCTCTTCACAATCCACACATGGATCCACCAGTGTCATTGCATGTGTGCTCCTTTTAGTAACAACAGCCAGTGTCATTGCATGTGTGTTCTCTTCAGAGACCACACATGGATCCATGAGTGTCATTGCATGTGTGTTCTTTTTACTAGCAACAACCAGAGTCATTGAAATGTGTGCTCTCTTTAGAGACCACACATGGATCCACCGGTGTCATTGCATGTATATTCTTTTCACTAACAACAAGTAGAGTCATTGCATGTGTGTGTTTTCACTAACAACAACTGGATTCATTGCATGTGTGTTCTTTTTACTAACAACAACCAGAGTCATTGAAATGTCCGCTCTCTTCAGAGACCACACATGGATCCACCGGTTTCATTGCATGTGTGCTCTTTTCACTAACAACAACTGGAGTCATTGCATGTGTGTTCTTTTCACATACCACATATGGATCCACCAGTGTCATTGCATGTGTGCTCTTTTCACAATCCACCCATGGATCCACCAGTGTGATTGCATGTGTGTTATTTTTAGTAACGACAACTAGAGTCATTGAAATGTGTGTTCTTTTCACATACCACCTATGGATCCACCAGTGTCATTGCATGTGTGTTCTTTTCACAATCCACCCATGGATCCACCAATGTCATTGCATGTGTGTTCTTTTTAGTAACAACAACCAGAGTCATTGAAATGTGTGTTCTTTTCACATACCACCTATGGATCCACCAGTGTCGTTGCATGTGTGTTATTTTCACTAACAACAACCAGAGTTATTGCATGTGTGTTTTTTTCACAATCCACCAGTGTCATTGAAATGTGTGTTCTCTACAGAGACCACACATGGATCCACCAGTGTCATTGCATGTGTGTTCTTTTTAGTAACAACAACCATAGTCATTGAAATGTGTGTTCTTTTCACATACCACATATGGATCCACCAATGTCATTGCATGTGTGTTCTTTTCACAATCCACCCATGGATCCACCAATGTCATTGCATGTGTGTTCTTTTTAGTAACAACAACCAGAGTCATTGAAATGTGTGTTCTTTTCACATACCACCTATGGATCCACCAGTGTCATTGCATGTGTATTCTTTTCACTAACAACAACCAGAGTCATTGCATGTGTTTTTTTTCACATACCACATATGGATCCACCAGTGTCATTGAAATGTGTGTTCTCTACAGAGACCACCCGTGGATCCACCAGTGTCATTGCATGTATGTTCTTCTCACTAACAATAACTAGAGTCATTGCATGTGTGCTCTTTTCACAATCCACACATCGATCCACCAGTGTCATTGCATGTGTGTTCTTTTTACTAACAACAACTGGAGTCATTGCATGTGTGCTCTTTTCACAATCCACCTATGGATCCACTAGTGTCATTGCATGTGTGTTCTTTTTACTAACAACAACCAGTGTCATTGCATGTGTGTTCTTTTCACTAACAACAACTGTAGTCATTGCATGTGTGCTCTTTTCACAATCCACCTATGGATCCACCAGTGTCATTGCATGTGTGTTCTTTTTACTAACAACAACCAGAGTCATTTCACGGCTGTTATTCACACATACCACCTATGGATCCACCAGTGTCATTGCATGTCTATTCTTCTCACAATCCACACATGGATCCACCAGTGTCATTGCATGTGTGTTCTTTTTACTAACAACAATCAGTGTCATTGCATGTGTGTTCTCTTCACAATCCAAATATGGATCCACCAGTGTCATTGCATGTGTGTTCTTTTTAGTAACAACAACAAGTGTCATTGCATGTGTGTTCTCTTCAGAGACCACACATGGATCCACCGGTGTCATTGCATGTGTGTTCTCTTCAGAGACCACACATGGATCCACCGGTGTCATTGCATGTGTGTTCTTTTCACTAACAACTACTGGAGTCATTGCATGTGTTTTCTTTTCACTAACAACAACTGGAGTCATTGCATGTGTGTTCTTTTTACTAACAACAACCAGAGTCATTTCATGGTTGTTCTTCTCACATACCACCTTTGGATCCACCAGTGTCATTGCATGTGTGTTCTCTTCACAATCCACACATGGATCCACCAGTGTCATTGCATGTGTGCTCCTTTTAGTAACAACAGCTAGTGTCATTGCATGTGTGTTCTCTTCAGAGACCACACATGGATCCACGAGTGTCATTGCATGTGTGTTCTTTTTACTAGCAACAACCAGAGTCATTGAAATGTGTGCTCTCTTTAGAGACCACACATGGATCCACCGGTGTCATTGCATGTATATTCTTTTCACTAACAACAAGTAGAGTCATTGCATGTGTGTGTTTTCACTAACAACAACTGGATTCATTGCATGTGTGTTCTTTTTACTAACAACAACCAGAGTCATTGAAATGTCCGCTCTCTTCAGAGACCACACATGGATCCACCGGTTTCATTGCATGTGTGCTCTTTTCACTAACAACAACTGGAGTCATTGCATGTGTGTTCTTTTCACATACCACGTATGGATCCACCAGTGTCATTGCATGTGTGCTCTTTTCACAATCCACCCATGGATCCACCAGTGTGATTGCATGTGTGTTATTTTTAGTAACGACAACCAGAGTCATTGAAATGTGTGTTCTTTTCACATACCACCTATGGATCCACCAGTGTCATTGCATGTGTGTTCTTTTCACAATCCACCCATGGATCCACCAATGTCATTGCATGTGTGTTCTTTTTAGTAACAACAACCAGAGTCATTGAAATGTGTGTTCTTTTCACATACCACCTATGGATCCACCAGTGTCGTTGCATGTGTGTTATTTTCACTAACAACAACCAGAGTTATTGCATGTGTGTTTTTTTCACAATCCACCAGTGTCATTGAAATGTGTGTTCTCTACAGAGACCACACATGGATCCACCAGTGTCATTGCATGTGTGTTCTTTTTAGTAACAACAACCATAGTCATTGAAATGTGTGTTCTTTTCACATACCACATATGGATCCACCAATGTCATTGCATGTGTGTTCTTTTCACAATCCACCCATGGATCCACCAATGTCATTGCATGTGTGTTCTTTTTAGTAACAACAACCAGAGTCATTGAAATGTGTGTTCTTTTCACATACCACCTATGGATCCACCAGTGTCATTGCATGTGTATTCTTTTCACTAACAACAACCAGAGTCATTGCATGTGTTTTTTTTCACATACCACATATGGATCCACCAGTGTCATTGAAATGTGTGTTCTCTACAGAGACCACCCGTGGATCCACCAGTGTCATTGCATGTATGTTCTTCTCACTAACAATAACTAGAGTCATTGCATGTGTGCTCTTTTCACAATCCACACATCGATCCACCAGTGTCATTGCATGTGTGTTCTTTTTACTAACAACAACTGGAGTCATTGCATGTGTGCTCTTTTCACAATCCACCTATGGATCCACTAGTGTCATTGCATGTGTGTTCTTTTTACTAACAACAACCAGTGTCATTGCATGTGTGTTCTTTTCACTAACAACAACTGTAGTCATTGCATGTGTGCTCTTTTCACAATCCACCTATGGATCCACCAGTGTCATTGCATGTGTGTTCTTTTTACTAACAACAACCAGAGTCATTTCACGGCTGTTATTCACACATACCACCTATGGATCCACCAGTGTCATTGCATGTCTATTCTTCTCACAATCCACACATGGATCCACCAGTGTCATTGCATGTGTGTTCTTTTTACTAACAACAATCAGTGTCATTGCATGTGTGTTCTCTTCACAATCCAAATATGGATCCACCAGTGTCATTGCATGTGTGTTCTTTTTAGTAACAACAATCAGTGTCATTGCATGTGTGTTCTCTTCAGAGACCACACATGGATCCACCGGTGTCATTGCATGTGTGTTCTCTTCAGAGACCACACATGGATCCACCGGTGTCATTGCATGTGTGTTCTTTTCACTAACAACTACTGGAGTCATTGCATGTGTTTTCTTTTCACTAACAACAACTGGAGTCATTGCATGTGTGTTCTTTTTACTAACAACAACCAGAGTCATTTCATGGTTGTTCTTCTCACATACCACCTTTGGATCCACCAGTGTCATTGCATGTGTGTTCTCTTCACAATCCACACATGGATCCACCAGTGTCATTGCATGTGTGCTCCTTTTAGTAACAACAGCTAGTGTCATTGCATGTGTGTTCTCTTCAGAGACCACACATGGATCCACGAGTGTCATTGCATGTGTGTTCTTTTTACTAGCAACAACCAGAGTCATTGAAATGTGTGCTCTCTTTAGAGACCACACATGGATCCACCGGTGTCATTGCATGTATATTCTTTTCACTAACAACAAGTAGAGTCATTGCATGTGTGTGTTTTCACTAACAACAACTGGATTCATTGCATGTGTGTTCTTTTTACTAACAACAACCAGAGTCATTGAAATGTCCGCTCTCTTCAGAGACCACACATGGATCCACCGGTTTCATTGCACGTGTGCTCTTTTCACTAACAACAACTGGAGTCATTGCATGTGTGTTCTTTTCACATACCACGTATGGATCCACCAGTGTCATTGCATGTGTGCTCTTTTCACAATCCACCCATGGATCCACCAGTGTGATTGCATGTGTGTTATTTTTAGTAACGACAACCAGAGTCATTGAAATGTGTGTTCTTTTCACATACCACCTATGGATCCACCAGTGTCATTGCATGTGTGTTCTTTTCACAATCCACCCATGGATCCACCAATGTCATTGCATGTGTGTTCTTTTTAGTAACAACAACCAGAGTCATTGAAATGTGTGTTCTTTTCACATACCACCTATGGATCCACCAGTGTCGTTGCATGTGTGTTAATTTCACTAACAACAACCAGAGTTATTGCATGTGTTTTTTTTTCACAATCCACCAGTGTCATTGAAATGTGTGTTCTCTACAGAGACCACACATGGATCCACCAGTGTCATTGCATGTGTGTTCTTTTTAGTAACAACAACCATAGTCATTGAAATGTGTGTTCTTTTCACATACCACATATGGATACACCAATGTCATTGCATGTGTGTTCTTTTCACAATCCACCCATGGATCCACCAATGTCATTGCATGTGTGTTCTTTTTAGTAACAACAACCAGAGTCATTGAAATGTGTGTTCTTTTCACATACCACCTATGGATCCACCAGTGTCATTGCATGTGTGTTCTTTTCACTAACAACAACCAGAGTCATTGCATGTGTTTTTTTCACATACCACATATGGATCCACCAGTGTCATTGAAATGTGTGTTCTCTACAGAGACCACCCGTGGATCCACCAGTGTCATTGCATGTATGTTCTTCTCACTAACAACAACTAGAGTCATTGCATGTGTGCTCTTTTCACAATCCACACATCGATCCACCAGTGTCATTGCATGTGTGTTCTTTTTACTAACAACAACTAGAGTCATTGCATGTGTGCTCTTTTCACAATCCACCTATGGATCCACTAGTGTCATTGCATGTGTGTTCTTTTTACTAACAACAACCAGTGTCATTGCATGTGTGTTCTTTTCACTAACAACAACTGGAGTCATTGCATGTGTGCTCTTTTCACAATCCACCTATGGATCCACCAGTGTCATTGCATGTGTGTTCTTTTTACTAACAACAACCAGAGTCATTTCACGGCTGTTATTCACACATACCACCTATGGATCCACCAGTGTCATTGCATGTCTATTCTTCTCACAATCCACACATGGATCCACCAGTGTCATTGCATGTGTGTTCTTTTTACTAACAACAATCAGTGTCATTGCATGTGTGTTCTCTTCACAATCCAAATATGGATCCACCAGTGTCATTGCATGTGTGTTCTTTTTAGTAACAACAACAAGGGTCATTGCATGTGTGTTCTCTTCAGAGACCACACATGGATCCACCGGTGTCATTGCATGTGTGTTATTTTCACTAACAACTACTGGAGTCATTGCATGTGTTTTCTTTTCACTAACAACAACTGGAGTCATTGGATGTGTGTTCTATTTACTAACAACAACCAGAGTCATTTCATGGTTGTTCTTCTCACATACCACCTTTGGATCCACCAGTGTCATTGCATGTGTGTTCTCTTCACAATCCACACATGGATCCACCAGTGTCATTGCATGTGTGATCCTTTTAGTAACAACAGCCAGTGTCATTGCATGTGTGTTCTCAGAGACCACACATGGATCCACGAGTGTCATTGCATGTGTGTTCTTTTTACTAGCAACAACCAGAGTCATTGAAATGTGTGCTCTCTTCAGAGACCACACATGGATCCACCGGTGTCATTGCATGTATATTCTTTTCACTAACAACAAGTAGAGTCATTGCATGTGTGTGTTTTCACTAACAACTACTGGAGTCATTGCATGTGTGTTCTTTTTAGTAACAACAACCAGTGTCATTGCATGTGTGTTCTCTTCAGAGACCACACATGGATCCACCGGTGTCATTGCATGTATGTTATTTTCATTAACAACAACTGGAGTCATTGCATGTGTGTTCTTTTCACATACCACATATGGATCCACCAGTGTCATTGCATGTGTGCTCTTTTCCCAATCCACCCATGGATCCACCAGTGTCATTGAATGTGTGTTATTTTTAGTAACAACAACTAGAGTCATTGAAATGTGTGTTCTTTTCACATACCACCTATGGATCCACCAGTGTCATCGAATGCGTGTTCTTTTCACTAACAACAACCAGAGTCATTGCATGTGTTTTTTTTCACATACAACATATGGATCCACCAGTGTCATTGAAATGTGTGTTCTCTATAGAGACCACACATGGATCCACCAGTGTCATTGCATGTGTGTTATTTTTAGTAACAACAACCAGAGTCATTGAAATGTGTGTTCTTTTCACATACCACATATGGATCCACGAGTGTCATTGCATGTGTGTTCTTTTCACAATCCACCCATGGATCCACCAGTGTCATTGCATGTGTGTTATTTTTAGTAACAACAACCAGAGTCATTGGAATGTGTGTTCTTTTCACTAACAACAACTGGAGTCATTGCATGTGTGCTCTTTTCACAATCCACCTATGGATCCACCAGTGTCATTGCATGTGTGTTCTTTTCACTAACAACAACCAGACATTTCATGGCTGTTCTTCTCACATACCACCTAATGATCCACCAGTGTCATTGCATGTATGTTCTTCTCACAATCCACACATGGATCCACTAGTGAAATTGCATGTGTGTTATTTTTACTAACAACAACCAGTGTCATTGCATGTGTGTTCTCTTCACAATCCACACGGATCCACCAGTGTCATTGCATGCGTGTTCTTTTTAGTAACAACAACTAGTGTCATTGCATGTGTGTTCTCTTCAGAGACCACACATGGATCCACCGGTGTCATTGCATGTATCTTATTTTCACTAACAACAACTGGAGTCACTTCATGTGTGTTCTTTTCATATACCACATATGGATCTACCAGTGTCATTGAAATGTGTGCTCTTTTCACAATCCACCTATGGATCCACTAGTGTCATTGCATGTGTGTTCTTTTTACTAACAACAACCAGAGTCATTTCATGGCTGTTCTTCTCACATACCACCTATGGATCCACCAGTGTCATTGCATGTGTGTTCTCTTCACAATCCACACATGGATACACTAGTGTCATTGCATGTGTGTTCTTTTTACTAACAACAATCAGCGTCATTGCATGTGTGTTCTCTTCAAAGACCACACATGGATCCACCGGTGTCATTGCATACGTGTTCTTTTTAGTAACGACAACCAGTGTCATTGCATGTGTGTTCTCTTTAGAGACCACACATGGATCCACCGGTGTCATTGCATGTATGTTCTTTTCACTAACAACAACTGGAGTCATTGCATGTGTGTTCTTTTCACATACCACATATGGATCCACCAGTGTCATTGCATGTGTGCTCTTTTCATAATCCACCAGTGTGATTGCATGTGTGTTATTTTTAGAACAACAACCAGAGTCATTAAAATGTGTGTTCTTTTCACATACCACCTATGGATCCACCAGTGTCATTGCATGTGTGTTCTTTTCACTAACAACAAACAGAGTCATTGCATGTGTGTTCTTTTCACTAACTACAACCAGAGTCATTGCATGTGTGTTCTTTTCACATACCACATATCGATCCACCAGTGTCATTGAAATGTGTGTTATCTACAAAGACCACACATGGATCCACTAGTGTCATTGCATGTATGTTCTTTTCACTAACAAAAACTGGAGTCATTGCATGTGTGTTCTTTTCACATACCACACATTGATCCACCAGTGTCATTGCATGTGTGCTGTTTTCACAATCCACCCATGGATCCACCAGTGTCATTGCATGTGTGTTATTTTTATTAATAACAACCAGAGTCATTGAAATGTGTGTTCTTTTCACATACCACCTATGGATCCACCAGTGTCATTGCATGTATGTTCTTTACACTAACAACAACCAGCGTCATTGCATGTGTGTTCTTTTCACATACCACATATGGATCCACCAGTGTCATTGAAATGTGTGTTCTCTACAGAGACCACACATGGATCCACTAGTGTCATTGCATGTGTGTTATTTTTAGTAACAACAACCAGAGTCATTGAAATGTGTGTTCTTTTCACATACCACATATGGACCCACAAGTGTCATTGCATGTGTGTTCTTTTCACAATCTACCCATGGATCCACCAGTGTCATTACATGTGTGTTCTTTTTAGTAACAACAACCAGAGTCATTGGAATGTGTGTTCTTTTCACTAACAACAACTGGAGTCATTGCATGTGTGCTCTTTTCACAATCCACCTATGGATCCACCAGTGTCATTGCATGTGTGTTCTTTTTAATAACAACAACCAGATTCATTTCATGGCTGTTCTTCTCACATTCCACCTATGGATCCACCAGTGTCATTGCATGTCTGTTCTTCTCACAATCCACACATGGATCCACCAGTGTCATTGCATGTGTGTTCTTTTTACTAACAACAACCAGTGTCATTGCATGTGTGTTCTCTTCACAATCCACACATGGATCCACCAGTGTTATTGCATGTGTGTTATTTTTAGTAAGAACAACCAGTGTCATTGCATGTGTGTTCTCTTCAGAGACCACACATGGATCCACCGATGTCATTGCATGTATGTTCTTTTCACTAACAACAACTAGAGTCATTGCATGTGTGTTATTTTCACATACCACATATGGATCCACCAGTATCATTGCTTGTGTGCTCTTTTCACAATCCACCCATGGATCCACCAGTGTCATTGCATGTGTGTTATTTTTAGTAACAACAATCAGAGTCATTGAAATGTGTGTTCTTTTCACATACCACCTATGGATCCACCAGTGTCATTGCATGTGTGTTCATTTCACTAACAACAACTAGAGTCATTGCATGTGTGTTCTTTTCACATACCACAGATGGATCCACCAGTGTCATTGAAATGTGTGTTCTCTACAGAGACCACACATGGATCCACCAGTGTCATTGCATGTGTGTTCTTTTTAGTAACAACAACCATAGTCATTGAAATGTGTGTTCTTTTCATATACCACATATGGATCCACCAATGTCATTGCATGTGTGTTCTTTTCACAATCCACCCATGGATCCACCAATGTCATTGCATGTGTGTTCTTTTTAGTAACAACAACCAGAGTCATTGAAATGTGTGTTCTTTTCACATACCACCTATGGATCCACCAGTGTCATTGCATGTGTGTTCTTTTCACTAACAACAACCAGAGTCATTGCACGTGTGTTTTTTTCACATACCACATATGGATCCACCAGTGTCATTGAAATGTGTGTTCTCTACAGAGACCACCCGTGGATCCACCAGTGTCATTGCTTGTATGTTCTTCTCACTAACAACAAGTAGAGTCATTGCATGTGTGCTCTTTTCACAATCCACACATCGATCCACCAGTGTCATTGCATGTGTGTTCTTTTTACTAACAACAACTCGAGTCATTGCATGTGTGTTGTTTTCACAATCCACCTATGGATCCACCAGTGTCATTGCATGTGTGTTCTTTTTACTGACAACAACCAGTGTCATTGCATGTGTGTTCTTTTCACTAACAACAACTGGAGTCATTGCATGTGTGCTCTTTTCACAATCCACCTATGGATCCACCAGTGTCATTGCATGTGTGTTCTTTTTACTAACAACAACCAGAGTCATTTCATGGCTGTTATTCACACATACCACCCATGGATCCACCAGTGTCATTGCATGTCTGTTCTTCTCACAATCCACACATGGATCCACCAGTGTCATTGCATGTGTGTTCTTTTTACTAACAACAACCAGTGTCATTGCATGTGTGTTCTCTTCACAATCCACACATGGATCCACCAGTGTTATTGCATGTGTGTTCTTTTCAGAGACCACACATGGATCCACCGGTGTCATTGCATGTGTGTTCTTTTCACTAACAACTACTGGAGTCATTGCATGTGTTTTCTTTTCACTAACAACAACTGGAGTCATTGCATGTGTGTTCTTTTTACTAACAACAACCAGAGTCATTTCATGGTTGTTCTTCTCACATACCACCTTTGGATCCACCAGTGTCATTGCATGTGTGTTCTCTTCACAATCCACACATGGATCCACCAGTGTCATTGCATGTGTGCTCCTTTTAGTAACAACAGCCAGTGTCATTGCATGTGTGTTCTCTTCAGAGACCACACATGGATCCACGAGTGTCATTGCATGTGTGTTCTTTTTACTAGCAACAACCAGCGTCATTGAAATGTGTGCTCTCTTTAGAGACCACACATGGATCCACCGGTGTCATTGCATGTATATTCTTTTCACTAACAATAAGTAGAGTCATTGCATGTGTGTGTTTTCACTAACAACAACTGGAGTCATTGCATGTGTGTTCTTTTTACTAACAACAACCAGAGTCATTGAAATGTCTGCTCTCTTCAGAGACCACACATGGATCCACCGGTGTCATTGCATGTGTGCTCTTTTCACTAACAACAACTGGAGTCATTGCATGTGTGTTCTTTTCACATACCACATATGGATCCACCAGTGTCATTGCATGTGTGCTCTTTTCACAATCCACCCATGGATCCACCAGTGTGATTGCATGTGTGTTATTTTTAGTAACAACAACCAGAGTCATTGAAATGTGTGTTCTTTTCACATACCACCTATGGATCCACCAGTGTCATTGCATCTGTGTTCTTTTCACTAACAACAACCAGAGTCATTGCATGTGTGTTCTTTTCACATACCACATATCGATCCACCAGTATCATTGAAATGTGTGTTCTCTACAAAGACCACACATGGATCCACTAGTGTCATTGCATGTATGTTCTTTTCACTAACAACAACTGGAGTCATTGCATGTGTGTTCTTTTCACATACCACATATGGATCCACCAGTGTCATTGCATGTGTGCTGTTTTCACAATCCACCCATGGATCCACTAGTGTCATTGCATGTGTGTTATTTTTAGTAACAACAACCAGAGTCATTGAAATGTGTGTTCTTTTCACATACCACCTATGGATCCACCAGTGTCATTGCATGTGTGTTCTTTTCACTAACAACAACCAGCGTCATTGCATGTGTGTTCTTCTCACATACCACATATGGATCCACCAGTGTCATTAAAATGTGTGTTCTCTAAAGAGACCACACATGGATCCACCAGTGTCATTGCATGTGTGTTATTTTTAGTAACAACAACCAGAGTCATTGAAATGTGTGTTCTTTTCACATACCACATATGGATCCACCAGTGTCATTGCATGTGTGATCTTTTCCCAATCTACCCATGGATCCACCAGTGTCATTGCATGTGTGTTCTTTTTAGTAACAACAACCAGAGTCATTGGAATGTGTGTTCTTTTCACTAACAACAACTGGAGTCATTGCATGTGTGCTCTTTTCACAATCCACCTATGGATCCACCAGTGTCATTGCATGTGTGTTCTTTTTAATAACAACAACCAGATTCATTTCATGGCTGTTCTTCTCACATACCACCTATGGATCCACCAGTGTCATTGCATGTCTGTTCTTCTCACAATCCACACATGGATCCACCAGTGTCATTGCATGTGTGTTCTTTTTACTAACAACAACCAGTGTCATTGCATGTGTGTTCTCTTCACAATCCACACATGGATCCACCAGTGTTATTGCATGTGTGTTATTTTTAGTAAGAACAACCAGTGTCATTGCATGTGTGTTCTCTTCAGAGACCACACATGGATCCACCGATGTCATTGCATGTATGTTCTTTTCACTAACAACAACTAGAGTCATTGCATGTGTGTTATTTTCACATACCACATATGGATCCACCAGTATCATTGCTTGTGTGCTCTTTTCACAATCCACCCATGGATCCACCAGTGTCATTGCATGTGTGTTATTTTTAGTAACAACAATCAGAGTCATTGAAATGTGTGTTCTTTTCACATACCACCTATGGATCCACCAGTGTCATTGCATGTGTGTTCATTTCACTAACAACAACTAGAGTCATTGCATGTGTGTTCTTTTCACATACCACAGATGGATCCACCAGTGTCATTGAAATGTGTGTTCTCTACAGAGACCACACATGGATCCACCAGTGTCATTGCATGTGTGTTCTTTTTAGTAACAACAACCATAGTCATTGAAATGTGTGTTCTTTTCATATACCACATATGGATCCACCAATGTCATTGCATGTGTGTTCTTTTCACAATCCACCCATGGATCCACCAATGTCATTGCATGTGTGTTCTTTTTAGTAACAACAACCAGAGTCATTGAAATGTGTGTTCTTTTCACATACCACCTATGGATCCACCAGTGTCATTGCATGTGTGTTCTTTTCACTAACAACAACCAGAGTCATTGCACGTGTGTTTTTTTCACATACCACATATGGATCCACCAGTGTCATTGAAATGTGTGTTCTCTACAGAGACCACCCGTGGATCCACCAGTGTCATTGCTTGTATGTTCTTCTCACTAACAACAAGTAGAGTCATTGCATGTGTGCTCTTTTCACAATCCACACATCGATCCACCAGTGTCATTGCATGTGTGTTCTTTTTACTAACAACAACTCGAGTCATTGCATGTGTGTTGTTTTCACAATCCACCTATGGATCCACCAGTGTCATTGCATGTGTGTTCTTTTTACTGACAACAACCAGTGTCATTGCATGTGTGTTCTTTTCACTAACAACAACTGGAGTCATTGCATGTGTGCTCTTTTCACAATCCACCTATGGATCCACCAGTGTCATTGCATGTGTGTTCTTTTTACTAACAACAACCAGAGTCATTTCATGGCTGTTATTCACACATACCACCCATGGATCCACCAGTGTCATTGCATGTCTGTTCTTCTCACAATCCACACATGGATCCACCAGTGTCATTGCATGTGTGTTCTTTTTACTAACAACAACCAGTGTCATTGCATGTGTGTTCTCTTCACAATCCACACATGGATCCACCAGTGTTATTGCATGTGTGTTCTTTTCAGAGACCACACATGGATCCACCGGTGTCATTGCATGTGTGTTCTTTTCACTAACAACTACTGGAGTCATTGCATGTGTTTTCTTTTCACTAACAACAACTGGAGTCATTGCATGTGTGTTCTTTTTACTAACAACAACCAGAGTCATTTCATGGTTGTTCTTCTCACATACCACCTTTGGATCCACCAGTGTCATTGCATGTGTGTTCTCTTCACAATCCACACATGGATCCACCAGTGTCATTGCATGTGTGCTCCTTTTAGTAACAACAGCCAGTGTCATTGCATGTGTGTTCTCTTCAGAGACCACACATGGATCCACGAGTGTCATTGCATGTGTGTTCTTTTTACTAGCAACAACCAGCGTCATTGAAATGTGTGCTCTCTTTAGAGACCACACATGGATCCACCGGTGTCATTGCATGTATATTCTTTTCACTAACAATAAGTAGAGTCATTGCATGTGTGTGTTTTCACTAACAACAACTGGAGTCATTGCATGTGTGTTCTTTTTACTAACAACAACCAGAGTCATTGAAATGTCTGCTCTCTTCAGAGACCACACATGGATCCACCGGTGTCATTGCATGTGTGCTCTTTTCACTAACAACAACTGGAGTCATTGCATGTGTGTTCTTTTCACATACCACATATGGATCCACCAGTGTCATTGCATGTGTGCTCTTTTCACAATCCACCCATGGATCCACCAGTGTGATTGCATGTGTGTTATTTTTAGTAACAACAACCAGAGTCATTGAAATGTGTGTTCTTTTCACATACCACCTATGGATCCACCAGTGTCATTGCATCTGTGTTCTTTTCACTAACAACAACCAGAGTCATTGCATGTGTGTTCTTTTCACATACCACATATCGATCCACCAGTATCATTGAAATGTGTGTTCTCTACAAAGACCACACATGGATCCACTAGTGTCATTGCATGTATGTTCTTTTCACTAACAACAACTGGAGTCATTGCATGTGTGTTCTTTTCACATACCACATATGGATCCACCAGTGTCATTGCATGTGTGCTGTTTTCACAATCCACCCATGGATCCACTAGTGTCATTGCATGTGTGTTATTTTTAGTAACAACAACCAGAGTCATTGAAATGTGTGTTCTTTTCACATACCACCTATGGATCCACCAGTGTCATTGCATGTGTGTTCTTTTCACTAACAACAACCAGCGTCATTGCATGTGTGTTCTTCTCACATACCACATATGGATCCACCAGTGTCATTAAAATGTGTGTTCTCTAAAGAGACCACACATGGATCCACCAGTGTCATTGCATGTGTGTTATTTTTAGTAACAACAACCAGAGTCATTGAAATGTGTGTTCTTTTCACATACCACATATGGATCCACCAGTGTCATTGCATGTGTGATCTTTTCCCAATCTACCCATGGATCCACCAGTGTCATTGCATGTGTGTTCTTTTTAGTAACAACAACCAGAGTCATTGGAATGTGTGTTCTTTTCACTAACAACAACTGGAGTCATTGCATGTGTGCTCTTTTCACAATCCACCTATGGATCCACCAGTGTCATTGCATGTGTGTTCTTTTTACTAACGACAACCAGATTCATTTCATGGCTGTTCTTCTCACATACCACCTATGGATCCACCAGTGTCATTGCATGTCTGTTCTTCTCACAATCCACACATGGATCCACCAGTGTCATTGCATGTGTGTTCTTTTTACTAACAACAACAAGTGTCATTGCATGTGTGTTCTCTTCACAATCCACACATGGATCCACCAGTGTTATTGCATGTGTGTTCTTTTTAGTAACAACAACCAGTGTCATTGCATGTGTGTTCTCTTCAGAGACCACACATGGATCCACCGGTGTCATTGCATGTATGTTATTTTCACTAACAACAACTAGAGTCATTGCATGTGTGTTCTTTTCACATACCACATGAGGATCCACCAGTATCATTGCTTGTGTGCTCTTTTCACAATCCACCCATGGATCCACCAGTGTCATTGCATGTGTGTTATTTTTAGTAACAACAATCAGAGTCATTAAAATGTGTGTTCTTTACACATACCACCTATGGATCCACCAGTGTCATTGCATGTGTGTTCATTTCACTAACAACAACTAGAGTCATTGCATGTGTGTTCTTTTCACATACCACATATGGATCCACCAGTGTCATTGAAATGTGTGTTCTCTACAGAGACCACACATGGATCCACCAGTGTCATTGAAATGTGTGTTCTCTACAGAGACCACACATGGATCCACCAGTGTCATTGCATGTGTGTTATTTTTAGTAACAACAACCAGAGTCATTGAAATGTGTGTTCTTTTCACATACCACATATGGATCCACCAGTGTCATTGCATGTGTGTTCTTTTCACAATCTACCCATGGATCCACCAGTGTCATTGCATGTGTGTTCTTTTTAGTAACAACAACCATAGTCATTGGAATGTGTGTTCTTTTCACTAACAACAACTGGAGTCATTGCATGTGTGCTCTTTTCACAATCCACCTATGGATCCACCAGTGTCATTGCATGTGTGTTCTTTTTTACTAACAACAACCAGATTCATTTCACGGCTGTTCTTCTCACATACCACCTATGGATCCACCAGTGTCATTGCATGTGTGTTCTTTTTACTAACAACAACCAGTGTCATTGCATGTGTGTTCTCTTCACAATCCACACATGGATCCACCAGTGTTATTGCATGTGTGTTCTTTTTAGTAACAACAACCAGTGTCATTGCATGTGTGTTCTCTTCAGAGACCACACATGGATCCACCGATGTCATTGCATGTATGTTCTTTTCACTAACAACAACTAGAGTCATTGCAAGTGTGTTATTTTCACATACCACATATGGATCCACCAGTATCATTGCTTGTGTGCTCTTTTCACAATCCACCCATGGATCCACCAGTGTCATTGCATGTGTGTTATTTTTAGTAACAACAATCAGAGTCATTGAAATGTGTGTTCTTTTCACATACCACCTATGGATCCACCAGTGTCATTGCATGTGTGTTCATTTCACTAACAACAACTAGAGTCATTGCATGTGTGTTCTTTTCACATACCACATATGGATCCACCAGTGTCATTGAAATGTCTGTTCTCTATAGAGACCACACATGGATCCACCAGTGTCATTGCATGTGTGTTCTTTTTAGTAACAACAACCAGAGTCATTGAAATGTGTGTTCTTTTCACATACCACATATGGATTCACCAATGTCATTGCATGTGTGTTCTTTTGACAATCCACCCATGGATCCACCAATGTCATTGCATGTGTGTTCTTTTTAGTAACAACAACCAGAGTCATTGAAATGTGTTCTTTTCACATACCACCTATGGATCCACCAGTGTCATTGCATGTGTGTTCTTTTCACTAACAACAACCAGAGTTATTGCATGTGTGTTCTTTTCACATACCACATATGGATCCACCAGTGTCATTGAAATGTGTGTTCTCTCCAAAGACCACACATGGATCCACTGGTGTCATTGCAAGTATGTTCTTTTCACTAACAACAACTGGAGTCATTGCATGTGTGCTCTTTTCACAATCCACACATGGATACACCAGTGTCATTGCATGTGTGTTCTTTTTAGTAACAACTAGTGTCATTGCATGTGTGTTCTTTTCACTAACAACAACTGGAGTCATTGCATGTGTGCTCTTTTCACAATCCAACTATGGATCCACCAGTGTCATTGCATGTGTGTTCTTTTTACTAACAACAACTAGAGTCATTTCATGGCTATTCTTCTCACATACCACCTATGGATCCACCAGTGTCATTGCATGTCTGTTCTTCTCACAATCCACACATGGATCCACCAGTGTCATTGCATGTGTGTTCTTTTTACTAATAACAACTAGTGTTATTGCATGTGTGTTCTTCTCACAATCCACACATGGATCCACCAGTGTCATTGCATGTGTGTTCTTTTTAGTAACAACAACCAGTGTCATTGCATGTGTGTTCTCTTCAGAGACCACACATGGATCCACCGGTGTCATTGCATGTATGTTATTTTCACTAACAACAACTGGAGTCATTGCATGCGTGTTCTTTTCACATACCACATATGGATCCACCAGTGTCATTGCATGTGTGCTCTTTTCACAATCCACCCATGGATCCACCAGTGTGATTGCATGTGTGTTGTTTTTAGTAACAACAACCAGAGTCATTGAAATGTGTGTTCTTTTCACATACCACCTATGGATCCACCAGTGTCATTGCATCTGTGTTCTTTTCACTAACAACAACCAGAGTCATTGCATGTGTGTTCTTTTCACATACCACATATCGATCCACCAGTATCATTGAAATGTGTGTTCTCTACAAAGACCACACATGGATCCACTAGTGTCATTGCATGTATGTTCTTTTCACTAACAACAACTGGAGTCATTGCATGTGTGTTCTTTTCACATACCACATATGGATCCACCAGTGTCATTGCATGTGTGCTGTTTTCACAATCCACCCATGGATCCACTAGTGTCATTGCATGTGTGTTATTTTTAGTAACAACAACCAGAGTCATTGAAATGTGTGTTCTTTTCACATACCACCTATGGATCCACCAGTGTCATTGCATGTGTGTTCTTTTCACTAACAACAACCAGCGTCATTGCATGTGTGTTCTTTTCACATACCACATATGGATCCACCAGTGTCATTGAAATGTGTGTTCTCTAAAGAGACCACACATGGATCCACCAGTGTCATTGCATGTGTGTTATTTTTAGTAACAACAACCAGAGTCATTGAAATGTGTGTTCTTTTCACATACCACATATGGATCCACCAGTGTCATTGCATGTGTGATCTTTTCCCAATCTACCCATGGATCCACCAGTGTCATTGCATGTGTGTTCTTTTTAGTAACAACAACCAGAGTCATTGGAATGTGTGTTCTTTTCACTAACAACAACTGGAGTCATTGCATGTGTGCTCTTTTCACAATCCACCTATGGATCCACCAGTGTCATTGCATGTGTGTTCTTTTTACTAACGACAACCAGATTCATTTCATGGCTGTTCTTCTCACATACCACCTATGGATCCACCAGTGTCATTGCATGTCTGTTCTTCTCACAATCCACACATGGATCCACCAGTGTCATTGCATGTGTGTTCTTTTTACTAACAACAACAAGTGTCATTGCATGTGTGTTCTCTTCACAATCCACACATGGATCCACCAGTGTTATTGCATGTGTGTTCGTTTTAGTAACAACAACCAGTGTCATTGCATGTGTGTTCTCTTCAGAGACCACACATGGATCCACCGGTGTCATTGCATGTATGTTATTTTCACTAACAACAACTAGAGTCATTGCATGTGTGTTCTTTTCACATACCACATGAGGATCCACCAGTATCATTGCTTGTGTGCTCTTTTCACAATCCACCCATGGATCCACCAGTGTCATTGCATGTGTGTTATTTTTAGTAACAACAATCAGAGTCATTAAAATGTGTGTTCTTTACACATACCACCTATGGATCCACCAGTGTCATTGCATGTGTGTTCATTTCACTAACAACAACTAGAGTCATTGCATGTGTGTTCTTTTCACATACCACATATGGATCCACCAGTGTCATTGAAATGTGTGTTCTCTACAGAGACCACACATGGATCCACCAGTGTCATTGCATGTGTGTTCTTTTTAGTAACAACAACCAGAGTCATTGAAATGTGTGTTCTTTTCACATACCACATATGGATTCACCAATGTCATTGCATGTGTGTTCTTTTCACAATCCACCCATGGATCCACCAATGTCATTGCATGTGTGTTCTTTTTAGTAACAACAACCAGAGTCATTGAAATGTGTTCTTTTCACATACCACCTATGGATCCACCAGTGTCATTGCATGTGTGTTCTTTTCACTAACAACAACCAGAGTTATTGCATGTGTGTTCTTTTCACATACCACATATGGATCCACCAGTGTCATTGAAATGTGTGTTCTCTCCAAAGACCACACATGGATCCACTGGTGTCATTGCATGTATGTTCTTTTCACTAAAAACAACTGGAGTCATTGCATGTGTGCTCTTTTCACAATCCACACATGGATACACCAGTGTCATTGCATGTGTGTTCTTTTTAGTAACAACTAGTGTCATTGCATGTGTGTTCTTTTCACTAACAACAACTGGAGTCATTGCATGTGTGCTCTTTTCACAATCCAACTATGGATCCACCAGTGTCATTGCATGTGTGTTCTTTTTACTAACAACAACTAGAGTCATTTCATGGCTATTCTTCTCACATACCACCTATGGATCCACCAGTGTCATTGCATGTCTGTTCTTCTCACAATCCACACATGGATCCACCAGTGTCATTGCATGAACAACCAGTGTTATTGCATGTGTGTTCTTCTCACAATCCACACATGGATCCACCAGTGTCATTGCATGTGTGTTCTTTTTAGTAACAACAACCAGTGTCATTGCATGTGTGTTCTCTTCAGAGACCACACATGGATCCACCGGTGTCATTGCATGTATGTTATTTTCACTAACAACAACTGGAGTCCTTGCATGCGTGTTCTTTTCACATACCACATATGGATCCACCAGTGTCATTGCATGTGTGCTCTTTTCCTAATCCACCCATGGATCCACCAGTGTCATTGCATGTGTGTTATTTTTAGTAACAACAACCAGAGTCATTGAAATGTGTGTTCTTTTCACATACCACATATGGATCCACCAGTGTCATTGCATGTGTGTTCTTTTCACAATCCACCCATGGATCCACCAGTGTCATTGCATGTGTGTTCTTTTTAGTAACAACAACCAGAGTCATTGGAATGTGTGTTCTTTTCACTAACAACAACTGGAGTCATTGCATGTGTGCTCTTTTCACAATCCACCTATGGATCCACCAGTGTCATTGCATGTGTGTTCTATTCACTAACAACAACCAGAGTCATTTCATCGCTGTTCTTCTCACATACCACCTACTTATCCACCAGTGTCATTGCATGCCTGTTCTTCTCACAATCCACACATGGATCCACTAGTGAAATTGCATGTGTGTTATTTTTACGAACAACAACCAGTGTCATTGCATGTGTGTTCTCTTCACAATCCACACATGGATCCACCAGTGTCATTGCATGTGTGTTCTTTTTAGTAACAACAACTAGTGTCATTGCATGTGTGTTCTCTTCAGAGACCACACATGGATCCACCGGTGTCATTGCATGTATGTTATTTTCACTAACAACAACTGGAGTCACTTCATGTGTGTTCTTTTCATATACCACATATGGATCCACCAGTGTCATTGAAATGTGTGCTCTTTTCACAATCCACCTATGGATCCACTAGTGTCATTGCATGTGTGTTCTTTTTACTAACAACAACTAGAGTCATTTCATGGCTGTTCTTCTCACATACCACCTATGGATCCACCAGTGTCATTGCATGTGTGTTCTCTTCACAATCCACACATGGATACACTAGTGTCATTGCATGTGTGTTCTTTTTACTAACAACAATCAGCGTCATTGCATGTGTGTTCTCTTCAAAGACCACACATGGATCCACCGGTGTCATTGCATGTGTGTTCTCTTTAGAGAGCACACATGGATCCACCGGTGTCATTGCATGTATGTTCTTTTCACTAACAACAACTGGAGTCATTGCATGTGTGTTCTTTTCACATACCACATATGGATCCACCAGTGTCATTGCATGTGTGCTCTTTTCACAATCCACCCATGGATCCACCAGTGTGATTGCATGTGTGTTATTTTTAGTAACAACAACCAGAGTCATTAAAATGTGTGTTCTTTTCACATACCACCTATGGATCCACCAATGTCATTGCATGTGTGTTCTTTTCACTAACAACAAACAGAGTCATTGCATGTGTGTTCTTTTCACTAACAACAACCAGAGTCATTGCATGTGTGTTCTTTTCACATACCACATATCGATCCACCAGTGTCATTGAAATGTGTGTTCTCTACAAAGACCACACATGGATCCACTAGTGTCATTGCATGTATGTTCTTTTCACTAACAACAACTGGAGTCATTGCATGTGTGTTATTTTCACATACCACATATGGATCCACCAGTGTCATTGCATGTGTGCTATTTTCACAATCCACCCATGGATCCACCAGTGTCATTGCATGTGTGTTATTTTTATTAATAACAACCAGAGTCATTGAAATGTGTGTTCTTTTCACATACCACCTATGGATCCACCAGTGTCATTGCATGTGTGTTCTTTTCACTAACAACAACCAGCGTCATTGCATGTGTGTTCTTTTCACATACCACATATGGATCCACCAGTGTCATTGAAATGTGTGTTCTCTACAGAGACCACACATGGATCCACCAGTGTCATTGCATGTGTGTTATTTTTAGTAACAACAACCAGAGTCATTGAAATGTGTGTTCTTTTCACATACCACATATGGATCCACCAGTGTCATTGCATGTGTGTTCTTTTCACAATCTACCCATGGATCCACAAGTGTCATTACATGTGTTTTCTTTTTAGTAACAACAACCAGAGTCATTGGAATGTGTGCTCTTTTCACAATCCACCTATGGATCCACCAGTGTCATTGCATGTGTGTTCTTGTTTACTAACAACAACCAGATTCATTTCATGGCTGTTCTTCTCACATACCACCTATGGATCCACCAGTGTCATTGCATGTGTGTTCTTTTTACTAACAACAACCAGTGTCATTGCATGTGTGTTCTCTTCACAATCCACACATGGATCCACCAGTGTTATTGCATGTGTGTTCTTTTTAGTAACAACAACCAGTGTCATTGCATGTGTGTTCTCTTCAGAGACCACACATGGATCCACCGATGTCATTGCATGTATGTTCTTTTCACTAACAACAACTAGAGTCATTGCAAGTGTGTTATTTTCACATACCACATATGGATCCACCAGTATCATTGCTTGTGTGCTCTTTTCACAATCCACCCATGGATCCACCAGTGTCATTGCATGTGTGTTATTTTTAGTAACAACAATCAGAGTCATTGAAATGTGTGTTCTTTTCACATACCACCTATGGATCCACCAGTGTCATTGCATGTGTGTTCATTTCACTAACAACAACTAGAGTCATTGCATGTGTGTTCTTTTCACATACCACATATGGATCCACCAGTGTCATTGAAATGTGTGTTCTCTATAGAGACCACACATGGATCCACCAGTGTCATTGCATGTGTGTTCTTTTTAGTAACAACAACCATAGTCATTGAAATGTGTGTTCTTTTCACATACCACATATGGATCCACCAATGTCATTGCATGTGTGTTCTTTTCACAATCCACCCATGGATCCACCAATGTCATTGCATGTGTGTTCTTTTTAGTAACAACAACCAGAGTCATTGAAATGTGTGTTCTTTTCACATACCACCTATGGATCCACCAGTGTCATTGCATGTGTGTTCTTTTCACTAACAACAACCAGAGTCATTGCACGTGTGTTTTTTTCACATACCACATATGGATCCACCAGTGTCATTGAAAAGTGTGTTCTCTATAGAGACCACCCGTGGATCCACCAGTGTCATTGCTTGTATGTTCTTCTCACTAACAACAACTAGATTCATTGCATGTGTGCTCTTTTCACAATCCACACATCAATCCACCAGTGTCATTGCATGTGTGTTCGTTTTACTAACAACAACTGGAGTCATTGCATGTGTGCTCTTTTCACAATCCACCTATGGATCCACCAGTGTCATTGCATGTGTGTTCTTTTTACTGACAACAACCAGTGTCATTGCATGTGTGTTCTTTTCACTAACAACAACTGGAGTCATTGCATGTGTGCTCTTTTCACAATCCACCTATGGATCCACCAGTGTCATTGCATGTGTGTTCTCTTTACTAACAACAACCAGAGTCATTTCATGGCTGTTATTCACACATACCACCTATGGATCCACCAGTGTCATTGCATGGCTGTTCTTCTCACAATCCACACATGGATCCACCAGTGTCATTGCATGTGTGTTCTTTTTACTAACAACAACCAGTGTCATTGCATGTGTGTTCTCTTCACAATCGACACATGGATCCACCAGTGTTATTGCATGTGTGTTCTTTTTAGTAACAACAACCAGTGTCATTGTATGTGTGTTCTCTTCAGAGACCACACATGGATCCACCGGTGTCATTGCATGTGTGTTCTTTTCACTAACAACTACTGGAGTCATTGCATGTGTTTTCTTTTCACTAACAACAACTGGAGTCATTGCATGTGTGTTCTTTTTACTAACAACAACCAGAGTCATTTCATGGTTGTTCTTCTCACATACCACCTTTGGATCCACCAGTGTCATTGCGATGTGTGTTCTCTTCACAATCCACACATGGATCCACCAGTGTCATTGCATGTGTGCTCCTTTTAGTAACAACAGCCAGTGTCATTGCATGTGTGTTCTCTTCAGAGACCACACATGGATCCACGAGTGTCATTGCATGTGTGTTCTTTTTACTAGCAACAACCAGAGTCATTGAAATGTGTGCTCTCTTTAGAGACCACACATGGATCCACCGGTGTCATTGCATGTATATTCTTTTCACTAACAACAAGTAGAGTCATTGCATGTGTGTGTTTTCACTAACAACAACTGGAGTCATTGCATGTGTGTTCTTTTTACTAACAACAACCAGAGTCATTGAAATGTCTGCTCTCTTCAGAGACCACACATGGATCCACCGGTGTCATTGCATGTGTGCTCTTTTCACTAACAACAACTGGAGTCATTGCATGTGTGTTCTTTTCACATACCACATATGGATCCACCAGTGTCATTGCATGTGTGCTCTTTTCACAATCCACCCATGGATCCACCAGTGTGATTGCATGTGTGTTATTTTTAGTAACAACAACCAGAGTCATTGAAATGTGTGTTCTTTTCACATACCACCTATGGATCCACCAGTGTCATTGCATGTGTGTTCTTTCCACTAACAACAACCAGCGTCATTGCATGTGTGTTCTTTTCACATACCACATATGGATCCACCAGTGTCATTTAAATGTGTGTTCTCTATAGAGACCACACATGGATCCACCAGTGTCATTGCATGTGTGTTATTTTTAGTAACAACAACCAGAGTCATTGAAATGTGTGTTCTTTTCACATACCACATATGGATCCACCAGTGTCATTGCATGTGTGTTCTTTTCACAATCTACCCATGGATCCACCAGTGTCATTGCATGTGTGTTCTTTTTAGTAACAACAACCATAGTCATTGGAATGTGTGTTCTTTTCACTAACAACAACTGGAGTCATTGCATGTGTGCTCTTTTCACAATCCACCTATGGATCCACCAGTGTCATTGCATGTGTGTTCTTTTTTACTAACAACAACCAGATTCATTTCATGGCTGTTCTTCTCACATACCACCTATGGATCCACCAGTGTCATTGCATGTGTGTTCTTTTTACTAACAACAACCAGTGTCATTGCATGTGTGTTCTCTTCACAATCCACACATGGATCCACCAGTGTTATTGCATGTGTGTTCTTTTTAGTAACAACAACCAGTGTCATTGCATGTGTGTTCTCTTCAGAGACCACACATGGATCCACCGATGTCATTGCATGTATGTTCTTTTCACTAACAACAACTAGAGTCATTGCAAGTGTGTTATTTTCACATACCACATATGGATCCACCAGTATCATTGCTTGTGTGCTCTTTTCACAATCCACCCATGGATCCACCAGTGTCATTGCATGTGTGTTATTTTTAGTAACAACAATCAGAGTCATTGAAATGTGTGTTCTTTTCACATACCACCTATGGATCCACCAGTGTCATTGCATGTGTGTTCATTTCACTAACAACAACTAGAGTCATTGCATGTGTGTTCTTTTCACATACCACATATGGATCCACCAGTGTCATTGAAATGTCTGTTCTCTATAGAGACCACACATGGATCCACCAGTGTCATTGCATGTGTGTTCTTTTTAGTAACAACAACCATAGTCATTGAAATGTGTGTTCTTTTCACATACCACATATGGATCCACCAATGTCATTGCATGTGTGTTCTTTTCACAATCCACCCATGGATCCACCAATGTCATTGCATGTGTGTTCTTTTTAGTAACAACAACCAGAGTCATTGAAATGTGTGTTCTTTTCACATACCACCTATGGATCCACCAGTGTCATTGCATGTGTGTTCTTTTCACTAACAACAACCAGAGTCATTGCACGTGTGTTTTTTTCACATACCACATATGGATCCACCAGTGTCATTGAAAAGTGTGTTCTCTATAGAGACCACCCGTGGATCCACCAGTGTCATTGCTTGTATGTTCTTCTCACTAACAACAACTAGAGTCATTGCATGTGTGCTCTTTTCACAATCCACACATCGATCCACCAGTGTCATTGCATGTGTGTTCGTTTTACTAACAACAACTGGAGTCATTGCATGTGTGCTCTTTTCACAATCCACCTATGGATCCACCAGTGTCATTGCATGTGTGTTCTTTTTACTGACAACAACCAGTGTCATTGCATGTGTGTTCTTTTCACTAACAACAACTGGAGTCATTGCATGTGTGCTCTTTTCACAATCCACCTATGGATCCACCAGTGTCATTGCATGTGTGTTCTCTTTACTAACAACAACCAGAGTCATTTCATGGCTGTTATTCACACATACCACCTATGGATCCACCAGTGTCATTGCATGGCTGTTCTTCTCACAATCCACACATGGATCCACCAGTGTCATTGCATGTGTGTTCTTTTTACTAACAACAACCAGTGTCATTGCATGTGAGTTCTCTTCACAATCGACACATGGATCCACCAGTGTTATTGCATGTGTGTTCTTTTTAGTAACAACAACCAGTGTCATTGTATGTGTGTTCTCTTCAGAGACCACACATGGATCCACCGGTGTCATTGCATGTGTGTTCTTTTCACTAACAACTACTGGAGTCATTGCATGTGTTTTCTTTTCACTAACAACAACTGGAGTCATTGCATGTGTGTTCTTTTTACTAACAACAACCAAAGTCATTTCATGGTTGTTCTTCTCACATACCACCTTTGGATCCACCAGTGTCATTGCATGTGTGTTCTCTTCACAATCCACACATGGATCCACCAGTGTCATTGCATGTGTGCTCCTTTTAGTAACAACAGCCAGTGTCATTGCATGTGTGTTCTCTTCAGAGACCACACATGGATCCACGAGTGTCATTTCATGTGTGTTCTTTTTACTAGCAACAACCAGAGTCATTGAAATGTGTGCTCTCTTTAGAGACCACACATGGATCCACCGGTGTCATTGCATGTATATTCTTTTCACTAACAACAAGTAGAGTCATTGCATGTGTGTGTTTTCACTAACAACAACTGGAGTCATTGCATGTGTGTTCTTTTTACTAACAACAACCAGAGTCATTGAAATGTCTGCTCTCTTCAGAGACCACACATGGATCCACCGGTGTCATTGCATGTGTGCTCTTTTCACTAACAACAACTGGAGTCATTGCATGTGTGTTCTTTTCACATACCACATATGGATCCACCAGTGTCATTGCATGTGTGCTCTTTTCACAATCCACCCATGGATCCACCAGTGTGATTGCATGTGTGTTATTTTTAGTAACAACAACCAGAGTCATTGAAATGTGTGTTCTTTTCACATACCACCTATGGATCCACCAGTGTCATTGCATGTGTGTTCTTTACACTAACAACAACCAGCGTCATTGCATGTGTGTTCTTTTCACATACCACATATGGATCCACCAGTGTCATTTAAATGTGTGTTCTCTACAGAGACCACACATGGATCCACCAGTGTCATTGCATGTGTGTTATTTTTAGTAACAACAACCAGAGTCATTGAAATGTGTGTTCTTTTCACATACCACATATGGATCCACTAGTGTCGTTGCATGTGTGTTCTTTTCACAATCTACCCATGGATCCACCAGTGTCATTGCATGTGTGTTCTTTTTAGTAACAACAACCAGAGTCATTGGAATGTGTGTTCTTTTCACTAACAACAACTGGAGTCATTGCATGTGTGCTCTTTTCACAATCCACCTATGGATCCACCAGTGTCATTGCATGTGTGTTCTTTTTACTAACGGCAACCAGATTCATTTCATGGCTGTTCTTCTCACATACCACCTATGGATCCACCAGTGTCATTGCATGTTTGTTCTTCTCACAATCCACACATGGATCCATTAGTGTCATTGCATGTGTGTTCTTTTTACTAACAACAACCAGTGTCATTGCATGTGTGTTCTCTTCACAATCCACACATGGATCCACCAGTGTTATTGCATGTGTGTTCTTTTTAGTAACAACAACCAGTGTCATTGCATGTGTGTTATCTTCAGAGACCACACATGGATCCACCGGTGTCATTGCATGTATGTTCTTTTCACTAACAACAACTAGAGTCATTGCATGTGTGTTCTTTTCACATACCACATGAGGATCCACCAGTATCATTGCTTGTGTGCTCTTTTCACAATCCACCCATGGATCCACCAGTGTCATTGCATGTGTGTTATTTTTAGTAACAACAATCAGAGTCATTAAAATGTGTGTTCTTTTCACATACCACCTATGGATCCACCAGTGTCATTGCATGTGTGTTCATTTCACTAACAACAACTAGAGTCATTGCATGTGTGTTCTTTTCACATACCACATATGGATCCACCAGTGTCATTGAAATGTGTGTTCTCTACAGAGACCACACATGGATCCACCAGTGTCATTGCATGTGTGTTATTTTTAGTAACAACAACCAGAGTCATTGAAATGTGTGTTCTTTTCACATACAACATATGGATTCACCAATGTCATTGCATGTGTGTTCTTTTCACAATCCACCCATGGATCCACCAATGTCATTGCATGTGTGTTCTTTTTAGTAACAACAACCAGAGTCATTGAAATGTGTGTTCTTTTCACATACCACCTATGGATCCACCAGTGTCATTGCATGTGTGTTCTTTTCACTAACAACAACCAGAGTCATTGCATGTGTTTTTTTTCACATACCACATATGGATCCACCAGTGTCATTGTAATGTGTGTTCTCTACAAAGACCACACATGGATCCACTAGTGTCATTGCATGTATGTTCTTTTCACTAACAACAACTGGAGTCATTGCATGTGTGCTCTTTTCACAATCCACACATCGATCCACCAGTGTCATTGCATGTGTGTTCTTTTTAGTAACAACCAGTGTCATTGCATGTGTGTTCTTTTTACTAACAACAACTGGAGTCATTGCATGTGTGCTCTTTTCACAATCCACCTATGGATCCACCAGTGTCATTGCATGTGTGTTCTTTTTACTAACAACAACCAGAGTCATTTCATGGTTGTTCTTCTCACATCCCACCTATGGATCCACCAGTGTAATTGCATGTGTGCTCTTTTCACAATCCACACATCGATCCACCAGTGTCATTGCATGTGTGTTCTTTTTACTAACAACAACCAGTGTCATTGCATGTGTGTTCTTTTCACTAACAACAACTAGAGTCATTGCATGTGTCCTCTTTTCACAATCCACCTATGGATCCTCCAGTGTCATTGTATGTGTGTTCTTTTTACTAACAACAACCAGAGTCATTTCATGGCTGTTATTCACACATACCACCTATGGATCCACCAGTGTCATTGCATGTCTGTTCTTCTCACAATCCACACATGGATCCACCAGTGTCATTGCATGTGTGCTCTTTTTACTAACAACAATCAGTGTCACTGCATGTGTGTTCTCTTCACAATCCAAATATGGATCCACCAGTGTCATTGCATGTGTGTTCTTTTTAGTAACAACAACAAGTGTCATTGCATGTGTGTTCTCTTCAGAGACCACACATGGATCCACCAGTGTCATTGCATGTGTTTTCTTTTCACTAACAACTACTGGAGTCATTGCATGTGTTTTCTTTTTACTAACAACAACCAGAGTTATTTCATGGCTGTTCTTCTCACATACCACCTTTGGATCCACCAGTGTCATTGCATGTGTGTTCTCTTCACAATCCACACATGGATCCACCAGTGTCATTGCATGTGTGCTCCTTTTAGTAACAACAGCCAGTGTCATTGCATGTGTGTTCTCTTCAGAGACCACACATCGATCCACGAGTGTCATTGCATGTGTGTTCTTTTTAATAGCAACGACCAGAGTCATTGAAATGTGTTCTCTCTTCAGAGACCACACATGGATCCACCGGTGTCATTGCATGTATATTCTTTTCACTAACAACAAGTAGAGTCATTGCATGTGTGTGTTTTCACTAACAACAACTGCAGTCATTGCATGTGTGTTCTTTTTACTAACAACAACCAGAGTCATTTCATGGCTGTTCTTCTCACATACCACACATGGATCCACCAATGTCATTGCATGTGTGTTCTTTTTACTAACAACAACCAGAGTCATTGAAATGTGTGCTCTCTTCAGAGACCACACATGGATCCACCGGTGTCATTGCATGTGTGCTCTTTTCACTAAAAACAACTGGAGTCATTGCATGTGTGTTCTTTTCACATACCACATATGGATCCACCAGTGTCATTGCATGTGTGCTCTTTTCACAATCCACCCATGGATCCACCAGTGTCATTGCATGTGTGTTCTTTTTAGTAACAACAACCAGTGTCATTGCATGTGTGTTCTTTTCACTAACAACAACTGGAGTCATTGCATGTGTGCTCTTTTCACAATCCACCTATGGATCCACCAGTGTCATTGAGTGTGTGCTCTTTTTACTAACAACAACCAGAGTCATTTCATGGCTGTTCTTCTCACATACCACCTACGGATACACCGGTGTCATTGCATGTGTGTTCTCTTCACAATCCACACATGGATCGACCAGTGTCATTGCATGTGTGTCTTTTTACTAACAACAACCAGTGTCATTGCATGTGTGTTCTCTTCAAAGACCACACATGGATCCACCGGTGTCATTGCATGTGTGTTCTTTTTAGTAACAACAACCCGTGTCATTACATGTGTGTTCTCTTCAGAGACCACACATGGATCCACCGGTGTCATTGCATGTATATTCTTTTCACTAACAACAACTGGAGTCAGTGCATGTGTGTTATTTTCACATACCACATATGGATCCACCAGTGTCATTGCATGTGTGCTCTTTTCACAATCCACCCATGGATCCACCAGTGTCATTGCATCTGTGTTACTTTTAGTAACAACAACCAGAGTCATTGAAATGTGTGTTCTTTTCACATACCACCTATGGATCCACCAGTGTCATTGCATGTGTGCTCTTTTCACTAACAACAACCAGAGTCATTGCATGTGTGTTCTTTTCACATACCACATATGGATCCACCAGTGTCATTGAAATGTGTGTTTTCTACAGAGACCAAACATGCATCCACCAGTGTCATTGCATGTGGTTCTTTTTAGTTACACTAACCAGAGTCATTGAAATGTGTGTTCTTTTCACATACCACATATGGATCCACCAGTGTCATTGCATGTGTGCTCTTTTCACAATCCACCCATGGATCCACCAGTGTCATTGCATGTGTGTTACTTTTAGTAACAACAACCAGAGTCATTGAAATGTGTGTTCTTTTCACATACCACCTATGGATCCACCAGTGTCATTGCATGTGTGCTCTTTTCACTAACAACAACCAGAGTCATTGCATGTGTGTTCTTTTCACATACCACATATGGATCCACCAGTGTCATTGAAATGTGTGTTTTCTACAGAGACCAAACATGCATCCACCAGTGTCATTGCATGTGTGTTCTTTTTAGTTACACTAACCAGAGTCATTGAAATGTGTGTTCTTTTCACATACCACATATGGATCCACCAGTGTCATTGCATGTGTGCTCTTTTCACAATCCACCCATGGATCCACCAGTGTCATTGCATGTGTGTTCTTTTTAGTAACAACAACCAGAGTCATTGAAATGTGTGTTCTTTTCACATACCACCTATGGATCCACTAGTGTCATTGCATATGTGTTCTTTTCACAATCCACACATGGATCCACCAGTGTCATTTCATGTGTGTTCTTTTTAGTAACAATAACCAGTGTCATTGCATGTGTGTTCTCTTTAGAGACCACACATGGATCCACCAGTGTCATTGCATGTGTGTTCTTTTCACTAACAACAACTGGAGTCATTGCATCTGTGTTCTTTTCACATACCACATATGGATACACATCAGTGTCATTGCATGTGTGCTCTTTTCACAATCCACCCATGGATCCACTAGTGTCATTGCATGTGTGTTCTTTTTAGTAACAACCAGAGTCATTGAAATGTGTGTTCTTCTCACATACCACCTATGGATCCACCAGTGTCATTGCATGTGTGTTCATTTCACTAACAACAACCATAGTCATTGCATGTGTGTTCTTTTCACATACCACATATGGATCCACCAGTCTCATTGAAATGTGTGTTCTCTACAGAGACCACCCCATGGATCCACAAGTGTCATTGCATGTATGTTCTTTTCACTAACAACAACTAGAGTCATTGCATGTGTGCTCTTTTCACAATCCACATATGGATCCACCAGTGTCATTGCATGTCTGTTCTTTTTAGTAACAACAACCAGTGTCATTGCAGGTGTGTTCTTTTCACTAACAACAACTGGAGTCATTGCATGTGTGCTCTTTTCACAATCCACCTATGGATCCACCAGTGTCATTGCATGTGTGTTCTTTTTAGTAACAACAACCAGTGTCATTGCATGTGTGTTCTCTTCAGAGACCACACATGGATCCACCGGTGTCATTGCATGTATGTTATTTTCATTGACAACAACTGGAGTCATTGCATGTGTGTTCTTTTCACATACCACATATGGATCCACCTGTGTCATTGCATGTGTGCTCTTTTCCCAATCCAGCCATGGATCCACCAGTGTCATTGCATGTGTGTTATTTTTAGTAACAACAACTAGAGTCATTGAAATATGTGTTCTTTTCACATAGCACCCATGGATCCACCAGTGTCATTGAATGTGTGTTCTTTTCACTAACAACAACCAGAGTCATTGCATGTGTGTTCTTTTCACATACCACATATGGATCCACCAGTGTCATTGAAATGTGTGTTCTCTATAGAGACCACACATGGATCCACCAGTGTCATTGCATGTGTGTTCTTTTTAGTAACAACAACCAGAGTCATTGAAATGTGTGTTATTTTCACATACCACATATGGATCCACCAGTGTCATTGCATGTGTGTTCTTTTCAGAATCCACCCATGGATCCACCAGTGTCATTGCATGTGTGTTCTTTTTAGTAACAACAACCAGAGTCATTGGAATGTGTGTTCTTTTCACTAACAACAACTGGAGTCATTGCATGTGTGCTCTTTTCACAATCCACCTATGGATCCACCAGTGTCATTGCATGTGTGTTCTTTTCACTAACAACAACCAGAGTCATTTCGTGGCTGTTCTTCTCACATACAACCTACTGATCCACTAGTGTCATTGCATGTCTGTTCTTCTCACAATCCACACATGGATCCACTAGTGAAATTGCATGTGTTTTTTTTTACTAACAACAACCAGTGTCATTGCATGTGTGTTCTCTTCACAATCCACACATGGATCCACCAGTTTCATTGCATGTGTGTTCTTTTTAGTAACAACAAGTAGTGTCATTGCATGTGTGTTCTCTTCAGAGACCACACACGGATCCACCGGTGTCATTGCATGTATGTTATTTTCACTAACAACAACTGGAGTCATTGCATGTGTGTTCTTTTCACATACCACATATGGATCCACCAGTGTCATTGAAATGTGTGCTCTTTTCACAATCCACCTATGGATCCACTAGTGTCATTGCATGTGTGTTCTTTTTACTAACAACAACCAGAGTCATTTCATGGCTGTTCTTCTCACATACCACCTATGGATCCACCAGTGTCATTGCATGTGCGTTCTCTTCACAATCCACACATGGATCCACTAGTGTCATTGCATGTGTGTTCTTTTTACTAACAACAATCAGCGTCATTGCATGTGTGTTCTCTTCAAAGACCACACATGGATCCACCGGTGTCATTGCATACGTGTTCTTTTTAGTAACAACAACCGGTGTCATTGCATGTGTGTTCTCTTTAGAGACCACACATGGATCCACCGGTGTCATTGCATGTATGTTCTTTTCACTAACAACAACTGGAGTCATTGCATGTGTGTTCTTTTCACATACCACATATGGATCCACCAATGTCATTGCATGTGTGCTCTTTTCACAATCCACTCATGGATCCACCAGTGTGATTGCATGTGTGTTATTTTTAGTAACAACAACCAGAGTCATTGAAATGTGTGTTCTTTTCACATACCACCTATGGATCCACCAGTGTCATTGCATGTGTGTTCTTTTCAGTAACAACAAACAGAGTCATTGCATGTGTGTTCTTTTCACATACCACATATCGATCCACCAGTGTCATTGAAATGTGTGTTCTCTACAAAGACCACACATGGATCCACGAGTGTCATTGCATGTATGTTCTTTTCACTAACAACAACTGGAGTCATTGCATGTGTGTTCTTTTCACATACCACATATGGATCCACCAGTGTCATTGCATGTGTGCTGTTTTCACAATCCACCCATGGATCCACCAGTGTCATTGCATGTGTGTTATTTTAGTAACAACAACCAGAGTCATTGAAATGTGTGTTCTTTTCACATACCACCTATGGATCCACCAGTGTCATTGCATGTGTGTTCTTTTCACTAACAACAACCAGCGTCATTGCATGTGTGTTCTTTTCACATACCACATATGGATCCACCAGTGTCATTGAAATGTGTGTTCTCTACAGAGACCACACATCGATCCACCAGTGTCATTGCATGTATGTTATTTTTAGTAACAACAACCAGAGTCATTGAAATGTGTGTTCTTTTCACATACCACATATGGACGCACCAGTGTCATTGAAATGTGTGTTCTCTACAGAGACCACACATGGATCCACCAGTGTCATTGCATGTGTGTTCTTTTTAGTAACAACAACCAGAGTCATTGAAATGTGTGTTCTTTTCACATACCACATATGGATTCACCAATGTCATTGCATGTGTGTTCTTTTCACAATCCACCCATGGATCCACCAATGTCATTGCATGTGTGTTCTTTTTAGTAACAACAACCAGAGTCATTGAAATGTGTGTTCTTTTCACATACCACCTATGGATCCACCAGTGTCATTGCATGTGTGTTCTTTTCACTAACAACAACCAGAGCCATAGCATGTGTGTTTTTTTCACATACCACATATGGATCCACCAGTGTCATTGAAATGTGTGTTCTCTACAGAGACCACCCGTGGATCCACCAGTGTCATTACATGTATGTTCTTTTCACTAACAACAACTAGAGTCATTGCATGTGTGCTCTTTTCACAATCCACACATCGATCCACCAGTGTCATTGCATGTGTGTTCTTGTTAGTAACAACAACCAGTGTCATTGCATGTGTGTTCTTTTTACTAACAACAATTGGAGTCATTGCATGTGTGCTCTTTTCACAATCCACCTATGGATCCACCAGTGTCATTGCATGTGTGTTCTTTTTAGTAACAACAACAAGTGTCATTTCATGTGTGTTCTTTTCACTAACAACAACTGGAGTCATTGCATGTGTGCTCTTTTAACAATCCACCTATGGATCCACCAGTGTCATTGCGTGTGTGCTCTTTTTACTAACAACAACCAGAGTCATTTCATGGCTGTTCTTCTCACATACCACCTATGGATCCACCGGTGTCATTGCATGTGTGTTCTCTTCACAGTCCACACATGGATCGACCAGTGTCATTGCATGTGTGCCTTTTTACTAACAACAACCAGTGTCATTGCATGTGTGTTCTCTTCAGAGACCACACATGGATCCACCGGTGTCATTGCATGTGTGTTCTTTTTAGTAACAACAACCTGTGTCATTACATGTGTGTTCTCTTCAGAGACCACACATGGATCCACCGGTGTCATTGCATGTATATTCTTTTCACTAACAACAACTGGAGTCATTGCATGTGTGTTATTTTCACATACCACATATGGATCCACCAGTGTCATTGCATGTGTGCTCTTTTCACAATCCACCCATGGATCCACCAGTGTCATTGCATGTGTGTTACTTTTAGTAACAACAACCAGAGTCATTGAAATGTGTGTTCTTTTCACATACCACCTATGGATCCACCAGTGTCATTGCATGTGTGCTCTTTTCACTAACAACAACCAGAGTCATTGCATGTGTGTTCTTTTCACATACCACATATGGATCCACCAGTGTCATTGAAATGTGTGTTTTCTACAGAGACCAAACATGCATCCACCAGTGTCATTGCATGTGTGTTCTTTTTAGTTACACTAACCAGAGTCATTGAAATGTGTGTTCTTTTCACATACCACATATGGATCCACCAGTGTCATTGCATGTGTGCTCTTTTCACAATCCACCCATGGATCCACCAGTGTCATTGCATGTGTGTTCTTTTTAGTAACAACAACCAGAGTCATTGAAATGTGTGTTCTCTTCACATACCACCTATGGATCCACTAGTGTCATTGCATATGTGTTCTTTTCACAATCCACACATGGATCCACCAGTGTCATTTCATGTGTGTTCTTTTTAGTAACAATAACCAGTGTCATTGCATGTGTGTTCTCTTCAGAGACCACACATGGATCCACCAGTGTCATTGCATGTGTGTTCTTTTTACTAACAAAAACTAGAGTCATTGAAATGTGTGCTCTCTTCTGAGACCACACATGGATCCACCGGTGTCATTGCATGTATGTTCTTTTCACTAACAACAACTGGAGTCATTGCATGTGTGTTCTTTTCACATACCACATATGGATACACCAGTGTCATTGCATGTGTGCTCTTTTCACAATCCACCCATGGATCCACTAGTGTCATTGCATGTGTGTTCTTTTTAGTAACAACAACCAGAGTCATTGAAATGTGTGTTCTTCTCACATACCACCTATGGATCCACCAGTGTCATTGCATGTGTGTTCATTTCACTAACAACAACCATAGTCATTGCATGTGTGTTCTTTTCACATACCACATATGGATACACCAGTCTCATTGAAATGTGTGTTCTCTACAGAGACCACCCCATGGATCCACCAGTGTCATTGCATGTATGTTCTTTTCACTAACAACAACTAGAGTCATTGCATGTGTTCTCTTTTCACAATCCACATATGGATCCACCAGTGTCATTGCATGTGTGTTCTTTTTAGTAACAACAACCAGTGTCATTGCTGGTGTGTTCTTTTCACTAACAACAACTGGAGTCATTGCATGTGTGCTCTTTTCACAATCCATCTATGGATCCACCAGTGTCATTGCATGTGTGTTCTTTTTAGTAACAACAACCAATGTCATTGCATGTGTGTTCTCCTCAGAGACCACACATGGATCCACCGGTGTCATTGCATGTATGTTATTTTCACTAACAACAACTGGAGTCATTGCATGTGTGTTCTTTTCACATACCACATATGGATCCACCTGTGTCATTGCATGTGTGGTCTTTTCCCAATCCACCCATGGATCCACCAGTGTCATTGCATGTGTGTTATTTTTAGTAACAACAACTAGAGTCATTGAAATGTGTGTTCTTTTCACATACCACCTATGGATCCACCAGTGTCATTGAATGTGTGTTCTTTTCACTATCAACAACCAGAGTCATTGCATGTGTGTTCTTTTCACATACCACATATGGTTCCACCAGTGTCATTGAAATGTGTGTTCTCTATAGAGACCACACATGGATCCACCACTGTCATTGCATGTGTGTTCTTTTTAGTAAGAACAACCAGAGTCATTGAAATGTGTGTTCTTTTCACATACCACATATGGATCCAGCAGTGTCATTGCATGTGTATTCTTTTCACAATCCACCCATGGATCCACCAGTGTCATTGCATGTGTGTTCTTTTTAGTAACAACAACCAGAGTCATTGGAATGTGTGTTCTTTTCACTAAGAACAACTGGAGTCATTGCATGTGTGCTCTTTTCACAATCCACCTATGGATCCACCAGTGTCATTGCATGTGTGTTCTTTTCACTAACAACAACCAGAGTCATTTCATGGCTGTTCTTCTCACATACAACCTACTGATCCACCCGTGTCATTGCATGTCTGTTCTTCTCACAATCCACACATGGATCCAGTAGTGAAATTGCATGTGTGTTTTTTTACTAACAACAATCAGCGTCATTGCATGTGTGTTCTCTTCAAAGACCACACATGGATCCACCAGTGTCATTGCATACGTGTTCTTTTTAGTAACAACAACCGGTGTCATTGCATGTGTGTTCTCTTTAGAGACCACACATGGATCCACCGGTGTCATTGCATGTATGTTATTTTCACTAACAACAACTGGAGTCATTGCATGTGTGTTCTTTTCACAGACCACATATGGATCCACCAGTGTCATTGAAATGTGTGCTCTTTTCACAATCCACATATGGATCCACTAGTGTCATTGCATGTGTGTTCTTTTTACTAACAACAACCAGAGTCATTTCATGGCTGTTCTTCTCACATACCACCTATGGATCCACCAGTGTCATTGCATGTGTGTTCTCCTCACAATCCACACATGGATCCACTAGTGTCATTGCATGTGTGTTCTTTTTACTAACAACAATCAGCGTCATTGCATGTGTGTTCTCTTCAAAGACCACACATGGATCCTCCGGTGTCATTGCATACGTGTTCTTTTTAGTAACAACAACCGGTGTCATTGCATGTGTGTTCTCTTTAGAGACCACACATGGATCCACCGGTGTTATTGCATGTATGTTCTTTTCACTAACAACAACTGGAGTCATTGCATGTGTGTTCTTTTCACATACCACATATGGATCCACCAGTGTCATTGCATGTGTGCTCTTTTCACAATCCACCCATGGATCCACCAGTGTGATTGCATGTGTGTTATTTTTAGTAACAACAAACAGAGTCATTGAAATGTGTGTTCTTTTCACATACCACCTATGGATCCACCAGTGTCATTGCATGTGTGTTCTTTTCACTAACAACAAACAGAGTCATTGCATGTGTGTTCTTTTCACATACCACATATCGATCCACCAGTGTCATTGAAATGTGTGTTCTCTACAAAGACCACACATGGATCCACTAGTGTCATTGCATATATGTTCTTTTCACTAACAACAACTGGAGTCATTGCATGTGTGTTCTTTTCACATACCACATATGGATCCACCAGTGTCATTGGATGTGTGCTGTTTTCACAATCCACCCATGGATCCAAAAGTGTCATTGCATGTGTGTTATTTTTAGTAACAACAACCAGAGTCATTGAAATGTGTGTTCTTTTCACATACCACCTATGGATCCACCAGTGTCATTGCATGTGTGTTCTTTTCACTAACAACAACCAGCGTCATTGCATGTGTGTTCTTTTCACATACCACATATGGATCCACCAGTGTCATTGAAATGTGTGTTCTCTACAGAGACCACACATGGATCCACCAGTGTCATTGCATGTGTGTTATTTTTAGTAACAACAACCAGAGTCATTGAAATGTGTGTTCTTTTCACATACCACATATGGATCCACCAGTGTCATTGAAATGTGTGTTCTCTACAGAGACCACACATGGATCCACCAGTGTCATTGCATGTGTGTTCTTTTCACTAACAACAACCAGAGTTATTGCATGTGTGTTCTTTTCACATACCACATATGGATCCACCAGTGTCATTGAAATGTGTGTTCTCTATAGAGACCACCCGTGGATCCACCAGTGTCATTGCATGTATGTTCTTTTCACTAACAACAACTAGAGTCATTGCATGTGTGCTCTTTTCACAATCCACACATCGATCCACCAGTGTCATTGCATGTGTGTTCTTTTTAGTAACAACAACCAGTGTCATTGCATGTGTGTTCTTTTTACTAACAACAACCAGACTCATTTCATGGCTGTTCTTCTCACATACCACCTATGGATCCACCAGTGTCATTGCATCTGTGTTCTTTTTACTAACAACAACTGGAGTCATTGCATGTGTGCTCTTTTCACAATCCACCTATGGATCCACCAGTGTCATTGCATGTGTGTTCTTTTTACTAACAACAACCAGTGTCATTGCATGTGTGTTCTTTTCACTAACAACAACTAGAGTCATTGCATGTGTGCTCTTTTCACAATCCACCTATGGATCCACCAGTGTCATTGCATGTGTGTTCTTTTTACTAACAACAACCAGTGTCATTGCATGTGTGTTCTTTTCACTAACAACAACTAGAGTCATTGCATGTGTGCTCTTTTCACAATCCACCTATGGATCCACCAGTGTCATCGCATGTGTGTTATTTTTACTAACAGCAACTAGAGTCATTTCATGGCTGTTATTCACACATACCACCTATGGATCCACCAGTGTCATTGCATGTCTGTTCTTCTCACAATCCACACATGGATCCACCAGTGTCATTGCATGTGTGTTCTTTTTACTAACAACAATCTGTGTCATTGCATGTGTGTTCTCTTCACAATCCAAATATGGATCCACCAGTGTCATTGCATGTGTGTTCTTTTTAGTAACAACAACAAGTGTTATTGCATGTGTGTTCTCTTCAGAGACCACACATGGATCCACTAGTGTCATTGCATGTGTTTTCTTTTCAATAACAACTACTAGAGTCATTGCATGTGTTTTCTTTTCACTAACAACAACTGGAGTCATTGCATGTGTGTTCTTTTTACTAACAACAACCAGAGTCATTTCATGGCTGTTCTTCTCACATTACACCTTTTGATCCACCAGTGTCATTGCATGTGTGTTCTCTTCACAATCCACACATGGATCCACCAGTGTCATTGCATGTGTGCTCCTTTTAGTAACAACAGCCAGTGTCATTGCATGTGTGTTCTCTTCAGAGACCATACATCGATCCACGAGTGTCATTGCATGTGTGTTCTTTTTACTAGCAACAACCAGAGTCATTGAAATGTGTGTTCTCTACAAAGACCACACATGGATCCACTAGTGTCATTGCATGTATGTTCTTTTCACTAACAACAACTGGAGTCATTGCATGTGTGTTCTTTTCACATACCACATATGGATCCACCAGTGTCATTGCTTGTGTGCTGTTTTCACAATCCACCCATGGATCCACCAGTGTCATTGCATGTGTGTTATTTTTAGTAACAACAACCAGAGTCATTGAAATGTGTGTTCTTTTCACATACCACCTATGGATCCACCAGTGTCATTGCATGTGTGTTCTTTTCACTAACAACAACCAGCGTCATTGCATGTGTGTTCTTTTCACATACCACATATGGATCCACCAGTGTCATTGAAATGTGTGTTCTCTACAGAGACCACACATGGATCCACCAGTGTCATTGCATGTGTGTTATTTTTAGTAACAACAACCAGAGTCATTGAAATGTTTGTTCTTTTCACATACCACCTATGGATCCACCAGTGTCATTGCATCTGTGTTCTTTTCACTAACAACAAACAGAGTCATTGCATGTGTGTTCATTTCACATACCACATATCGATCCACCAGTGTCATTGAAATGTGTGTTCTCTACAAAGACCACACATGGATCCACTAGTGTCATTGCATGTATGTTCTTTTCACTAACAACAACTGGAGTCATTGCATGTGTGTTCTTTTCACATACCACATATGGATCCACCAGTGTCATTGCATGTGTGCTGTTTTCACAATCCACCCATGGATCCACCAGTGTCATTGCATGTGTGTTATTTTTAGTAACAACAACCAGAGTCATTGAAATGTGTGTTCTTTTCACATACCACCTATGGATCCACCAGTGTCATTGCATGTGTGTTCTTTTCACTAACAACAAACAGAGTCATTGCATGTGTGTTCTTTTCACATACCACATATCGATCCACCAGTGTCATTGAAATGTGTGTTCTCTACAAAGACCACACATGGATCCACTAGTGTCATTGCATGTATGTTCTTTTAACTAACAACAACTGGAGTCATTGCATGTGTGTTCTTGTCACATACCACATATGGATCCACCAGTGTCATTGCATGTGTGCTGTTTTCACAATCCACCCATGGATCCACCAGTGTCATTGCATGTGTGTTATTTTTAGTAACAACAACCAGAGTCATTGAAATGTGTGTTCTTTTCACATACCACCTATGGATCCACCAGTGTCATTGCATGTGTGTTCTTTTCACTAACAACAACCAGCGTCATTGCATGTGTGTTCTTTTCACATACCACATATGGATCCACCAGTGTCATTGAAATGTGTGTTCTCTACAGAGACCACACATGGATCCACCAGTGTCATTGCATGTGTGTTATTTTTAGTAACAACAACCAGAGTCATTGAAATGTGTGTTCTTTTCACATACCACATATGGATCCACCAGTGTCATTGAAATGTGTGTTCTCTACAGAGACCACACATGGATCCACCAGTGTCATTGCATGTGTGTTCTTTTCACTAACAACAACCAGAGTTATTGCATGTGTGTTCTTTTCACATACCACATATGGATCCACCAGTGTCATTGAAATGTGTGTTCTCTACAGAGACCACCCGTGGATCCACCAGTGTCATTGCATGTATGTTCTTTTCACTAACAACAACTAGAGTCATTGCATGTGTGCTCTTTTCACAATCCACACATCGATCAACCAGTGTCATTGCATGTGTGTTCTTTTTAGTAACAACAACCAGTGTCATTGCATGTGTGTTCTTTTTACTAACAACAACCAGACTCATTTCATGGCTGTTCTTCTCACATACCACCTATGGATCCACCAGTGTCATTGCATGTGTGTTCTTTTTACTAACAACAACTGGAGTCATTGCATGTGTGCTCTTTTCACAATCCACCTATGGATCCACCAGTGTCATTGCATGTGTGTTCTTTTTACTAACAACAACCAGTGTCATTGCATGTGTGTTCTTTTCACTAACAACAACTAGAGTCATTGCATGTGTGCTCTTTTCACAATCCACCTATGGATCCACCAGTGTCATTGCATGTGTGTTCTTTTTACTAACAACAACCAGTGTCATTGCATGTGTGTTCTTTTCACTAACAACAACTAGAGTCATTGCATGTGTGCTCTTTTCACAATCCACCTATGGATCCACCAGTGTCATCGCATGTGTGTTCTTTTTACTAACACCAACTAGAGTCATTTCATGGCTGTTATTCACACATACCACCTATGGATCCACCAGTGTCATTGCATGTCTGTTCTTCTCACAATCCACACATGGATCCACCAGTGTCATTGCATGTGTGTTCTTTTTACTAACAACAATCTGTGTCATTGCATGTGTGTTCTCTTCACAATCCAAATATGGATCCACCAGTGTCATTGCATGTGTGTTCTTTTTAGTAACAACAACAAGTGTTATTGCATGTGTGTTCTCTTCAGAGACCACACATGGATCCACTAGTGTCATTGCATGTGTTTTCTTTTCAATAACAACTACTAGAGTCATTGCATGTGTTTTCTTTTCACTAACAACAACTGGAGTCATTGCATGTGTGTTCTTTTTACTAACAACAACCAGAGTCATTTCATGGCTGTTCTTCTCACATACCACCTTTTGATCCACCAGTGTCATTGCATGTGTGTTCTCTTCACAATCCACACATGGATCCACCAGTGTCATTGCATGTGTGCTCCTTTTAGTAACAACAGCCAGTGTCATTGCATGTGTGTTCTCTTCAGAGACCACACATCGATCCACGAGTGTCATTGCATGTGTGTTCTTTTTACTAGCAACAACCAGAGTCATTGAAATGTGTGTTCTCTACAAAGACCACACATGGATCCACTAGTGTCATTGCATGTATGTTCTTTTCACTAACAACAACTGGAGTCATTGCATGTGTGTTCTTTTCACATACCACATATGGATCCACCAGTGTCATTGCTTGTGTGCTGTTTTCACAATCCACCCATGGATCCACCAGTGTCATTGCATGTGTGTTATTTTTAGTAACAACAACCAGAGTCATTGAAATGTGTGTTCTTTTCACATACCACCTATGGATCCACCAGTGTCATTGCATGTGTGTTCTTTTCACTAACAACAACCAGCGTCATTGCATGTGTGTTCTTTTCACATACCACATATGGATCCACCAGTGTCATTGAAATGTGTGTTCTCTACAGAGACCACACATGGATCCACCAGTGTCATTGCATGTGTGTTATTTTTAGTAACAACAACCAGAGTCATTGAAATGTTTGTTCTTTTCACATACCACCTATGGATCCACCAGTGTCATTGCATCTGTGTTCTTTTCACTAACAACAAACAGAGTCATTGCATGTGTGTTCATTTCACATACCACATATCGATCCACCAGTGTCATTGAAATGTGTGTTCTCTACAAAGACCACACATGGATCCACTAGTGTCATTGCATGTATGTTCTTTTCACTAACAACAACTGGAGTCATTGCATGTGTGTTCTTTTCACATACCACATATGGATCCACCAGTGTCATTGCATGTGTGCTGTTTTCACAATCCACCCATGGATCCACCAGTGTCATTGCATGTGTGTTATTTTTAGTAACAACAACCAGAGTCATTGAAATGTGTGTTCTTTTCACATACCACCTATGGATCCACCAGTGTCATTGCATGTGTGTTCTTTTCACTAACAACAAACAGAGTCATTGCATGTGTGTTCTTTTCACATACCACATATCGATCCACCAGTGTCATTGAAATGTGTGTTCTCTACAAAGACCACACATGGATCCACTAGTGTCATTGCATGTATGTTCTTTTAACTAACAACAACTGGAGTCATTGCATGTGTGTTCTTGTCACATACCACATATGGATCCACCAGTGTCATTGCATGTGTGCTGTTTTCACAATCCACCCATGGATCCACCAGTGTCATTGCATGTGTGTTATTTTTAGTAACAACAACCAGAGTCATTGAAATGTGTGTTCTTTTTACATACCACCTATGGATCCACCAGTGTCATTGCATGTGTGTTCTTTTCACTAACAACAACCAGCGTCATTGCATGTGTGTTCTTTTCACATACCACATATGGATCCACCAGTGTCATTGAAATGTGTGTTCTCTACAGAGACCACACATGGATCCACCAGTGTCATTGCATGTGTGTTATTTTTAGTAACAACAACCAGAGTCATTGAAATGTGTGTTCTTTTCACATACCACCTATGGATCCACCAGTGTCATTGCATCTGTGTTCTTTTCACTAACAACAAACAGAGTCATTGCATGTGTGTTCATTTCACATACCACATATCGATCCACCAGTGTCATTGAAATGTGTGTTCTCTACAAAGACCACACATGGATCCACTAGTGTCATTGCATGTATGTTCTTTTCACTAACAACAACTGGAGTCATTGCATGTGTGTTCTTTTCACATACCACATATGGATCCACCAGTGTCATTGCATGTGTGCTGTTTTCACAATCCACCCATGGATCCACCAGTGTCATTGCATGTGTGTTATTTTTAGTAACAACAACCAGAGTCATTGAAATGTGTGTTCTTTTCACATACCACCTATGGATCCACCAGTGTCATTGCATGTGTGTTCTTTTCACTAACAACAAACAGAGTCATTGCATGTGTGTTCTTTTCACATACCACATATCGATCCACCAGTGTCATTGAAATGTGTGTTCTCTACAAAGACCACACATGGATCCACTAGTGTCATTGCATGTATGTTCTTTTCACTAACAACAACTGGAGTCATTGCATGTGTGTTCTTGTCACATACCACATATGGATCCACCAGTGTCATTGCATGTGTGCTGTTTTCACAATCCACCCATGGATCCACCAGTGTCATTGCATGTGTGTTATTTTTAGTAACAACAACCAGAGTCATTGAAATGTGTGTTCTTTTCACATACCACCTATGGATCCACCAGTGTCATTGCATGTGTGTTCTTTTCACTAACAACAACCAGCGTCATTGCATGTGTGTTCTTTTCACATACCACATATGGATCCACCAGTGTCATTGAAATGTGTGTTCTCTACAGAGACCACACATGGATCCACCAGTGTCATTGCATGTGTGTTATTTTTAGTAACAACAACCAGAGTCATTGAAATGTGTGTTCTTTTCACATACCACCTATGGATCCACCAGTGTCATTGCATCTGTGTTCTTTTCACTAACAACAAACAGAGTCATTGCATGTGTGTTCATTTCACATACCACATATCGATCCACCAGTGTCATTGAAATGTGTGTTCTCTACAAAGACCACACATGGATCCACTAGTGTCATTGCATGTATGTTCTTTTCACTAACAACAACTGGAGTCATTGCATGTGTGTTCTTTTCACATACCACATATGGATCCACCAGTGTCATTGCATGTGTGCTGTTTTCACAATCCACCCATGGATCCACCAGTGTCATTGCATGTGTGTTATTTTTAGTAACAACAACCAGAGTCATTGAAATGTGTGTTCTTTTCACATACCACCTATGGATCCACCAGTGTCATTGCATGTGTGTTCTTTTCACTAACAACAAACAGAGTCATTGCATGTGTGTTCTTTTCACATACCACATATCGATCCACCAGTGTCATTGAAATGTGTGTTCTCTACAAAGACCACACATGGATCCACTAGTGTCATTGCATGTATGTTCTTTTCACTAACAACAACTTGAGTCATTGCATGTGTGTTCTTGTCACCTACCACATATGGATCCACCAGTGTCATTGCATGTGTGCTGTTTTCACAATCCACCCATGGATCCACCAGTGTCATTGCATGTGTGTTATTTTTAGTAACAACAACCAGAGTCATTGAAATGTGTGTTCTTTTCACATACCACCTATGGATTCACCAGTGTCATTGCATGTGTGTTCTTTTCACTAACAACAACCAGCGTCATTGCATGTGTGTTCTTTTCACATACCACATATGGATCCACCAGTGTCATTGAAATGTGTGTTCTCTACAGAGACCACACATGGATCCACCAGTGTCATTGCATGTGTGTTCTTTTCACTAACAACAACCAGAGTCATTGCATGTGTTTTTTTTCACATACCACATATGGATCCACCAGTGTCATTGAAATGTGTGTTCTCTACAGAGACCACACATGGATCCACCAGTGTCATTGCATGTGTGTTCTTTTTAGTAACAACAACCAGAGTCATTGAAATGTGTGTTCTTTTCACATACCACATATGGATTCACCAATGTCATTGCATGTGTGTTCTTTTCACAATCCACCCATGGATCCACCAATGTCATTGCATGTGTGTTCATTTTAGTAACAACAACCAGAGTCATTGAAATGTATGTTCTTTTCACTAACAACAACTGAAGTCATTGCATGTGTGTTCTTGTCACATACCACATATGGATCCACCAGTGTCATTGCATGTGTGCTGTTTTCACAATCCACCCATGGATCCACCAGTGTCATTGCATGTGTGTTATTTTTAGTAACAACAACCAGAGTCATTGAAATGTGTGTTCTTTTCACATACCACCTATGGATCCACCAGTGTCATTGCATGTGTGTTCTTTTCACTAACAACAACCAGAGTCATTGCATGTGTTTTTTTTCACATACCACATATGGATCCACCAGTGTCATTGAAATGTGTGTTCTCTACAGAGACCACCCGTGGATCCACCAGTGTCATTGCATGTATGTTCTTTTCACTAACAACAACTAGAGTCATTGCATGTGTGCTCTTTTCACAATCCACACATCGATCCACCAGTGTCATTGCATGTGTGTTCTTTTTAGTAACAACAACCAGTGTCCTTGCATGTGTGTTCTTTTTACTAACAACAACTGGAGTCATTGCATGTGTGCTCTTTTCACAATCCACCTATGGATCCACCAGTGTCATTGCATGTGTGTTCTTTTTAGTAACAACAACCAGTGTCATTGCATGCGTGTTCTTTTCACTAACAACAACTGGAGTCATTGCATGTGTGCTCTTTTCACAATCCACCTATGGATCCACCAGTGTCATTGCGTGTGTGCTCTTTTTACTAACAACAACCAGAGTTATTTCATGGCTGTTCTTCTCACATACCACCTATGGATCCACCAGTGTCATTACATGTGTGTTCTCTTCACAATCCACACATGGATCGACCAGTGTCATTGCATGTGTGTCTTTTTACTAACAACAACCAGTGTCATTGCATGTGTGTTCTCTTCAGAGACCACACATGGATCCACCGGTGTCATTGCATGTGTGTTCTTTTTAGTAACAACAACCTGTGTCATTACATGTGTGTTCTCTTCAGAGACCACACATGGATCCACCGGTGTCATTGCATGTATATTCTTTTCACTAACAACAACTGGAGTCATTGCATGTGTGTTATTTTCACATACCACATATGGATCCACCAGTGTCATTGCATGTGTGCTCTTTTCACAATCCACCCATGGATCCACCAGTGTCATTGCATGTGTGTTACTTTTAGTAACAACAACCAGAGTCATTGAAATGTGTGTTCTTTTCACATATCACCTATGGATCCGCCAGTGTCATTGCCTGTGTGCTCTTTTCACTAACAACAACCAGAGTCATTGCATGTGTGTTCTTTTCACATACCACATATGGATCCACCAGTCTCATTGAAATGTGTGTTTTCTACAGAGACCAAACATGCATCCACCAGTGTCATTGCATGTGTGTTCTTTTTAGTTACACTAACCAGAGTCATTGAAATGTGTGTTCCTTTCACATACCACATATGGATCGACCAGTGTCATTGCATGTGTGCTCTTTTCACAATCCACCCATGGATCCACCAGTGTCATTGCATGTGTGTTCTTTTTAGTAACAACAACCAGAGTCATTGAAATGTGTGTTCTCTTCACATACCACCTATGGATCCACTAGTGTCATTGCATATGTGTTCTTTTCACAATCCACACATGGATCCACCAGTGTCATTTCATGTGTGTTCTTTTTAGTAACAATAACCAGTGTCATTGCATGTGTGTTCTCTTCAGAGACCACACATGGATCCACCAGTGTCATTGCATGTGTGTTTTTTACTAACAAAAACCAGAGTCATTGAAATGTGTGCTCTCTTCTGAGACCACACATGGATCCACCGGTGTCATTGCATGTATGTTCTTTTCACTAACAACAACTAGAGTCATTGCATGTGTGTTCTTTTCACATACCACATATGGATACACCAGTGTCATTGCATGTGTGCTCTTTTCACAATCCACCCATGGATCCACTAGTGTCATTGCATGTGTGTTCTTTTTAGTAACAACAACCAGAGTCATTGAAATGTGTGTTCTTCTCACATACCACCTATGGATCCACCAGTGTCATTGCATGTGTGTTCATTTCACTAACAACAACCATAGTCATTGCATGTGTGTTCTTTTCACATACCACATATGGATCCACCAGTCTCATTGAAATGTGTGTTCTCTACAGAGACCACCCCATGGATCCACCAGTGTCATTGCATGTATGTTCTTTTCACTAACAACAACTAGAGTCATTGCATGTGTGCTCTTTTCACAATCCACATATGGATCCACCAGTGTCATTGCATGTGTGTTCTTTTTAGTAACAACAACCAGTGTCATTGCTGGTGTGTTCTTTTCACTAACAACAACTGGAGTCATTGCATGTGTGCTCTTTTCACAATCCACCTATGGATCCACCAGTGTCATTGCATGTGTGTTCTTTTTGGTAACAACAACCAGTGTCATTGCATGTGTGTTCTCTTCAGAGACCACACATGGATCCACCGGTGTCATTACACGTATGTTATTTTCACTAACAACAACTGGAGTCATTGCATGTGTGTTCTTTTCACATACCACATATGGATCCACCTGTGTCATTGCATGTGTGCTCTTTTCCCAATCCACCCATGGATCCACCAGTGTCATTGCATGTGTGTTATTTTTAGTAACAACAACTAGAGTCATTGAAATGTGTGTTCTTTTCACATACCACCTATGGATCCACTAGTGTCATTGAATGTGTGTTCTTTTCACTAACAACAACCAGAGTCATTGCATGTGTGTTCTTTTAACATACCACATATGGTTCCACCAGTGTCATTGAAATGTGTGTTCTCTATAGAGACCACACATGGATCCACCAGTGTCATTGCATGTGTGTTCTTTTTAGTAACAACCAGAGTCATTGAAATGTGTGTTCTTTTCACATACCACATATGGATCCAGCAGTGTCATTGCATGTGTGTTCTTTTCACAATCCACCCATGGATCCACCAGTGTCATTGCATGTGTGTTCTTTTTAGTAACAACAACCATAGTCATTGGAATGTGTGTTCTTTTCACTAACAACAACTGGAGTCATTGCATGTGTGCTCTTTTCACAATCCACCTATGGATCCACCAGTGTCATTGCATGTGTGTTCTTTTCACTAACAACAACCAGAGTCATTTCATGGCTGTTCTTCTCACATACAACCTACTGATCCACCAGTGTCATTGCATGTCTGTTCTTCTCACAATCCACACATGGATCCAGTAGTGAAATTGGATGTGTGTTTTTTTACTAACAACAATCAGCGTCATTGCATGTGTGTTCTCTTCAAAGACCACACATGGATCCACCGGTGTCATTGCATACGTGTTCTTTTTAGTAACAACAACCGGTGTCATTGCATGTGTGTTCTCTTTAGAGACCACACATGAATCCACCGGTGTCATTGCATGTATGTTATTTTCACTAACAACAACTGGAGTCATTGCATGTGTGTTCTTTTTAGTAACAACAACCAGAGTCATTGAAATGTGTGTTCTTTTCACATACCACCTATGGATCCACCAGTGTCATTGCATGTGTGTTGTTTTCACTAACAACAACCAGAGTCATTGCATGTGTTTTTTTTTCACATACCACATATGGATCCACCAGTGTCATTGAAATGTGTGTTCTCTACAGAGACCACCCGTGGATCCACCAGTGTCATTACATGTATGTTCTTTTCACTAACAACAACTAGAGTCATTGCATGTGTGCTCTTTTCACAATCCACACATCGATCCACCAGTGTCATTGCATGTGTGTTCTTTTTAGTAACAACAACCAGTGTCCTTGCATGTGTGCTCTTTTTACTAACAACAACTGGAGTCATTGCATGTGTGCTCTTTTCACAATCCACCTATGGATCCACCAGTGTCATTGCATGTGTGTTCTTTTTAGTAACAACAACAAGTGTCATTGCATGTGTGTTCTTTTCACTAACAACAACTGGAGTCATTGCATGTGTGCTCTTTTCACAATCCACCTATGGATCCACCAGTGTCATTGCGTGTGTGCTCTTTTTACTAACAACAACCAGAGTCATTTCATGGCTGTTCTTCTCACATACCACCTATGGATCCACCGGTGTCATTGCATGTGTGTTCTCTTCACAGTCCACACATGGATCGACCAGTGTCATTGCATGTGTGTCTTTTAACTAACAACAACCAGTGTCATTGCATGTGTGTTCTCTTCAGAGACCACACATGGATCCACCGGTGTCATTGCATGTGTGTTCTTTTTAATAACAACAACCTGTGTCATTACATGTGTGTTCTCTTCAGAGACCACACATGGATCCACCGGTGTCATTGCATGTATATTCTTTTCACTAACAACAACTGGAGTCATTGCATGTGTGTTATTTTCACATACCACAGATGGATCCACCAGTGTCATTGCATGTGTGCTCTTTTCACAATCCACCCATGGATCCACCAGTGTCATTGCATGTGTGTTACTTTTAGTAACAACAACCAGAGTCATTGAAATGTGTGTTCTTTTCACATACCACCTATGGATCCACCAGTGTCATTGCATGTGTGCTCTTTTCACTAACAACAACCAGAGTCATTGCATGTGTGTTCTTTTCACATACCACATATGGATCCACCAGTGTCATTGAAATGTGTGTTTTCTACAGAGACCAAACATGCATCCAGCAGTGTCATTGCATGTGTGTTCTTTTTAGTTACACTAACCAGAGTCATTGAAATGTGTGTTCTTTTCACATACCACATATGGATCCACCAGTGTCATTGCATGTGTGCTCTTTTCACAATCCACCCATGGATCCACCAGTGTCATTGCATGTGTGTTCTTTTTAGTAACAACAACCAGAGTCATTGAAATGTGTGTTCTCTTCACATACCACCTATGGATCCACTAGTGTCATTGCATATGTGTTCTTTTCACAATCCACACATGGATCCACCAGTGTCATTTCATGTGTGTTCTTTTTAGTAACAATAACCAGTGTCATTGCATGTGTGTTCTCTTCAGAGACCACACATGGATCCACCAGTGTCATTGCATATGTGTTCTTTTTAGTAACAACAACCAGAGTCATTTAAATGTGTGTTCTTTTCACATACCACATATGGATTCACCAATGTCATTGCATGTGTGTTCTTTTCACAATCCACCCATGGATCCACCAATGTCATTGCATGTGTGTTCTTTTTAGTAACAATAACCAGAGTCATTGAAATGTGTGTTCTTTTCACATACCACCTATGGATCCACCAGTGTCATTGCATGTGTGTTCTTTTCACTAACAACAACCAGAGTCATTGCATGTGTGTTATTTTCACATACCACATATGGATCCACCAGTGTCATTGAAATGTGTGTTCTCTACAGAGACCACCCGTGGATCAATCAGTGTCATTACATGTATGTTCTTTTCACTAACAACAACTAGAGTCATTGCATGTGTGCTCTTTTCACAATCCACACATCGATCCACCAGTGTCATTGCATGTGTGTTCTTTTTAGTAACAACAACCAGTGTCATTGCATGTGTGTTCTTTTTACTAACAACAACTGGAGTCATTGCATGTGTGCTCTTTTCACAATCCACCTATGGATCCACCAGTGTCATTGCATGTGTGTTCTTTTTAGTAACAACAACCAGTGTCATTGCCTTTGTGTTCTTTTCACTAACAACAACTGGAGTCATTGTATGTGTGCTCTTTTCACAATCCACCTATGGATCCACCAGTGTCATTGCGTGTGTGCTCTTTTTACTAACAACAACTAGAGTCATTTCATGGCTGTTCTTCTCACATACCACCTATGGATCCACCGGTGTCATTGCATGTGTGTTCTCTTCACAATCCACATATGGATCGACCAGTGTCACTGCATGTGTGTCTTTTTACTAACAACAACCAGTGTCATTGCATGTGTGTTCTCTTCAGAGACCACACATGGATCCACCGGTGTCATTGCATGTGTGTTCTTTTTAGTAACAACAACCTGTGTCATTACATGTGTGTTCTCTTCAGAGACCACACATGGATCCACCGGTGTCATTGCATGTATATTCTTTTCACTAACAACAACTGGAGTCATTGCATGTGTGTTATTTTCACATACCACATATGGATCCACCAGTGTCATTGCATGTGTGCTCTTTTCACAATCCACCCATGGATCCACCAGTGTCATTGCATGTGTGTTACTTTTAGTAACAACAACCAGAGTCATTGAAATGTGTGTTCTTTTCACATACCACCTATGGATCCACCAGTGTCATTGCATGTGTGCTCTTTTCACTAACAACAACCAGAGTCATTGCATGTGTGTTCTTTTCACATACCACATATGGATCCACCAGTGTCATTGAAATGTGTGTTTTCTACTAATACCAAACATGCATCCACCAGTGTCACTGCATGTGTGTTCTTTTTAGTTACACTAACCAGAGTCATTGAAATGTGTGTTCTTTTCACATACCACATATGGATCCACCAGTGTCATTGCATGTGTGCTCTTTTCACAATCCACCCATGGATCCACCAGTGTCATTGCTTGTGTGTTCTTTTTAGTAACAACAACCAGAGTCATTGAAATGTGTGTTCTCTTCACATACCACCTATGGATCCACTAGTGTCATTGCATATGTGTTCTTTTCACAATCCACACATGGATCCACCAGTGTCATTTCATGTGTGTTCTTTTTAGTAACAATAACCAGTGTCATTGCATGTGTGTTCTCTTCAGAGACCACACATGGATCCACCAGTGTCATTGCATGTGTGTTCTTTTTACTAACAAAAACTAGAGTCATTGAAATGTGTGCTCTCTTCTGAGACCACACATGGATCCGTGTCATTGCATGTATGTTCTTTTCACTAACAACAACTGGAGTCATTGCATGTGTGTTCTTTTCACATACCACATATGGATACACCAGTGTCACTGCATGTGTGCTCTTTTCACAATCCACCCATGGATCCACTAGTGTCATTGCATGTGTGTTCTTTTTAGTAACAACAACAAGAGTCATTGAAATGTGTGCTCTTTTCACATACCACCTATGGATCCACTAGTGTCATTGCATATGTGTTCTTTTCACAATCCACACATGGATCCACCAGAGTCATTTCATGTGTGTTCTTTTTAGTAACAATAACCAGTGTCATTGCATGTGTGTTCTCTTTAGAGACCACACATGGATCCACCAGTGTCATTGCATGTGTGTTCTTTTCACTAACAACAACTGGAGTCATTGCATCTGTGTTCTTTTCACATACCACATATGGATACACATCAGTGTCATTGCATGTGTGCTCTTTTCACAATCCACCCATGGATCCACTAGTGTCATTGCATGTGTGTTCTTTTTAGTAACAACAACCAGAGTCATTGAAATGTGTGTTCTTCTCACATACCACCTATGGATCCACCAGTGTCATTGCATGTGTGTTCATTTCACTAACAACAACCATAGTCATTGCATGTGTGTTCTTTTCACATACCACATATGGATCCACCAGTCTCATTGAAATGTGTGTTCTCTACAGAGACCACCCCATGGATCCACCAGTGTTATTGCATGTATGTTCTTTTCACTAACAACAACTAGAGTCATTGCATGTGTGCTCTTTTCACAATCCACATATGGATCCACCAGTTTTATTGCATGTGTGTTCTTTTTAGTAACAACAACCAGTGTCATTGCTGGTGTGTTCTTTTCACTAACAACAACTGGAGTCATTACATGTGTGCTCTTTTCACAATCCACCTATGGATCCACCAGTGTCATTGCATGTGTGTTCTTTTTAGTAACAACAACCAGTGTCATTGCATGTGTGTTCTCCTCAGAGACCACACATGGATCCACCGGTGTCATTGCACGTATGTTATTTTCACTAACAACAACTGGAGTCATTGCATGTGTGTTCTTTTCCCAATCCACCCATGGATCCACCAGTGTCATTGCATGTGTGTTATTTTTAGTAACAACAACTAGAGTCGTTGAAATGTGTGTTCTTTTCACATACCACCTATGGATCCAGCAGTGTCATTGAATGTGTGTTCTTTTCACTATCAACAACCAGAGTCATTGCATGTGTGTTCTTTTCACATACCACATATGGTTCCACCAGTGTCATTGAAATGTGTGTTCTCTATAGAGACCACACATGGATCCACCACTGTCATTGCATGTGTGTTCTTTTTAGTAAGAACAACCAGAGTCATTGAAATGTGTGTTCTTTTCACATACCACATATGGATCCAGCAGTGTCATTGCATGTGTGTTCTTTTCACAATCCACCCATGGATCCACCAGTGTCATTGCATGTGTGTTCTTTTTAGTAACAACAACCAGAGTCATTGGAATGTGTGTTCTTTTCACTAACAACAACTGGAGTCATTGCATGTGTGCTCTTTTCACAATCCACCTATGGATGCACCAGTGTCATTGCATGTGTGTTCTTTTCACTAACAACAACCAGAGTCATTTCATGGCTGTTCTTCTCACATACAACCTACTGATCCACCAGTGTCATTGCATGTCTGTTCTTCTCACAATCCACACATGGATCCACTAGTGAAATTGCATGTGTTTTTTTTTACTAACAACAATGAGCGTCATTGCATGTGTGTTCTCTTCAAAGACCACACATGGATCCACCGGTGTCAGTGCATACGTGTTCTTTTTAGTAACAACAACCGGTGTCATTGCATGTGTGTTCTCTTTAGAGACCACACATGGATCCACCGGTGTCATTGCATGTATGTTATTTTCACTAACAACAACTGGAGTCATTGCATGTGTGTTCTTTTCACATACCACATATGGATCCACCAGTGTCGTTGAAATGTGTGCTCTTTTCACAATCCACATATCCACTAGTGTCATTGCATGTGTGTTCCTTTTACTAACAACAACCAGAGTCATTTCATGGCTGTTCTTCTCACATACCACCTATGGATCCACCAGTGTCATTGCATGTGTGTTCTCCTCACAATCCACACATGGATCCACTAGTGTCATTGCATGTGTGTTCTTTTTACTAACAACAATCAGCGTCATTGCATGTGTGTTCTCTTCAAAGACCACACATGGATCCACCGGTGTCATTGCATACGTGCTCTTTTTAGTAACAACAACCGGTGTCATTGAATGTGTGTTCTCTTTAGAGACCACACATGGATCCACCGGTGTCATTGCATGTATGTTCTTTTCACTAACAACAACTGGAGTCATTGCATGTGTGTTATTTTCACATACCACATATGGATCCACCAGTGTCATTGCATGTGTGCTCTTTTCACAATCCACCCATGGATCCACCAGTGTGATTGCATGTGTGTTATTTTTAGTAACAACAACCAGAGTCATTGAAATGTGTGTTCTTTTCACATACCACCTATGGATCCACCAGTGTCATTGCATGTGTGTTCTTTTCACTAACAACAAACAGAGTCATTGCATGTGTGTTCTTTTCACATACCACATATCGATCCACCAGTGTCATTGAAATGTGTGTTCTCTACAAAGACCACACATGGATCCACTAGTGTCATTGCATATATGTTCTTTTCACTAACAACAACTGGAGTCATTGCATGTGTGTTCTTTTCACATACCACATATGGATCCACCAGTGTCATTGGATGTGTGCTGTTTTCACAATCCACCCATGGATCCAAAAGTGTCATTGCATGTGTGTTATTTTTAGTAACAACAACCAGAGTCATTGAAATGTGTGTTCTTTTCACATACCACCTATGGATCCACAAGTGTCATTGCATGTGTGTTCTTTTCACTAACAACAACCAGCGTCATTGCATGTGTGTTCTTTTCACATACCACATATGGGTCCACCAGTGTCATTGAAATGTGTGTTCTCTACAGAGACCACACATGGATCCACCAGTGTCATTGCATGTGTGTTATTTTTAGTAACAACAACCAGAGTCATTGAAATGTCTGTTCTTTTCACATACCACATATGGATCCACCAGTGTCATTGAAATGTGTGTTCTCTACAGAGACCACACATGGATCCACCAGTGTCATTGCATGTGTGTTCTTTTTAGTAACAACAACCAGAGTCATTGAAATGTGTGCTGTTTTCACATACCACATATGGATTCACCAATGTCATTGCATGTGTGTTCTTTTCATAATCCACCCATGAATCCACCAATGTCATTGCATGTGTGTTCTTTTTAGTAACAACAACCAGAGTCATTGAAATGTGTGTTCTTTTCACATACCACCTATCGATCCACCAGTGTCATTGCATGTGTGTTCTTTTCACTAACAACAACCAGAGTCATTGCATGTGTTTTTTTTTCACATACCACATATGGATCCACCAGTGTCATTGAAATGTGTGTTCTCTACAGAGACCACCCGTGGATCCACCAGTGTCATTGCATGTATGTTCTTTTCACTAACAACAACTAGAGTCATTGCATGTGTGCTGTTTTCACAATCCACACATGGATCCACCAGTGTCATTGCATGTGTGTTCTTTTCAGTAACAACAACCAGTGTCATTGCATGTGTGGTCTTTTCCCAATCCACCCATGGATCCACCAGTGTCATTGCATGTGTGTTATTTTTAGTAACAACAACTAGAGTCGTTGAAATGTGTGTTCTTTTCACATACCACCTATGGATCCAGCAGTGTCATTGAATGTGTGTTCTTTTCACTATCAACAACCAGAGTCATTGCATGTGTGTTCTTTTCACATACCACATATGGTTCCACCAGTGTCATTGAAATGTGTGTTCTCTATAGAGACCACACATGGATCCACCACTGTCATTGCATGTGTGTTCTTTTTAGTAAGAACAACCAGAGTCATTGAAATGTGTGTTCTTTTCACATACCACATATGGATCCAGCAGTGTCATTGCATGTGTGTTCTTTTCACAATCCACCCATGGATCCACCAGTGTCATTGCATGTGTGTTCTTTTTAGTAACAACAACCAGAGTCATTGGAATGTGTGTTCTTTTCACTAACAACAACTGGAGTCATTGCATGTGTGCTCTTTTCACAATCCACCTATGGATGCACCAGTGTCATTGCATGTGTGTTCTTTTCACTAACAACAACCAGAGTCATTTCATGGCTGTTCTTCTCACATACAACCTACTGATCCACCAGTGTCATTGCATGTCTGTTCTTCTCACAATCCACACATGGATCCACTAGTGAAATTGCATGTGTGTTTTTTTACTAACAACAATGAGCGTCATTGCATGTGTGTTCTCTTCAAAGACCACACATGGATCCACCGGTGTCAGTGCATACGTGTTCTTTTTAGTAACAACAACCGGTGTCATTGCATGTGTGTTCTCTTTAGAGACCACACATGGATCCACCGGTGTCATTGCATGTATGTTATTTTCACTAACAACAACTGGAGTCATTGCATGTGTGTTCTTTTCACATACCACATATGGATCCACCAGTGTCGTTGAAATGTGTGCTCTTTTCACAATCCACATATCCACTAGTGTCATTGCATGTGTGTTCCTTTTACTAACAACAACCAGAGTCATTTCATGGCTGTTCTTCTCACATACCACCTATGGATCCACCAGTGTCATTGCATGTGTGTTCTCCTCACAATCCACACATGGATCCACTAGTGTCATTGCATGTGTGTTCTTTTTACTAACAACAATCAGCGTCATTGCATGTGTGTTCTCTTCAAAGACCACACATGGATCCACCGGTGTCATTGCATACGTGCTCTTTTTAGTAACAACAACCGGTGTCATTGAATGTGTGTTCTCTTTAGAGACCACACATGGATCCACCGGTGTTATTGCATGTATGTTCTTTTCACTAACAACAACTGGAGTCATTGCATGTGTGTTATTTTCACATACCACATATGGATCCACCAGTGTCATTGCATGTGTGCTCTTTTCACAATCCACCCATGGATCCACCAGTGTGATTGCATGTGTGTTATTTTTAGTAACAACAACCAGAGTCATTGAAATGTGTGTTCTTTTCACATACCACCTATGGATCCACCAGTGTCATTGCATGTGTGTTCTTTTCACTAACAACAAACAGAGTCATTGCATGTGTGTTCTTTTCACATACCACATATCGATCCACCAGTGTCATTGAAATGTGTGTTCTCTACAAAGACCACACATGGATCCACTAGTGTCATTGCATATATGTTCTTTTCACTAACAACAACTGGAGTCATTGCATGTGTGTTCTTTTCACATACCACATATGGATCCACCAGTGTCATTGGATGTGTGCTGTTTTCACAATCCACCCATGGATCCAAAAGTGTCATTGCATGTGTGTTATTTTTAGTAACAACAACCAGAGTCATTGAAATGTGTGTTCTTTTCACATACCACCTATGGATCCACAAGTGTCATTGCATGTGTGTTCTTTTCACTAACAACAACCAGCGTCATTGCATGTGTGTTCTTTTCACATACCACATATGGGTCCACCAGTGTCATTGAAATGTGTGTTCTCTACAGAGACCACACATGGATCCACCAGTGTCATTGCATGTGTGTTATTTTTAGTAACAACAACCAGAGTCATTGAAATGTCTGTTCTTTTCACATACCACATATGGATCCACCAGTGTCATTGAAATGTGTGTTCTCTACAGAGACCACACATGGATCCACCAGTGTCATTGCATGTGTGTTCTTTTTAGTAACAACAACCAGAGTCATTGAAATGTGTGCTGTTTTCACATACCACATATGGATTCACCAATGTCATTGCATGTGTGTTCTTTTCATAATCCACCCATGAATCCACCAATGTCATTGCATGTGTGTTCTTTTTAGTAACAACAACCAGAGTCATTGAAATGTGTGTTCTTTTCACATACCACCTATCGATCCACCAGTGTCATTGCATGTGTGTTCTTTTCACTAACAACAACCAGAGTCATTGCATGTGTTTTTTTTTCACATACCACATATGGATCCACCAGTGTCATTGAAATGTGTGTTCTCTACAGAGACCACCCGTGGATCCACCAGTGTCATTGCATGTATGTTCTTTTCACTAACAACAACTAGAGTCATTGCATGTGTGCTCTTTTCACAATCCACACATGGATCCACCAGTGTCATTGCATGTGTGTTCTTTTTAGTAACAACAACCAGTGTCATTGCATGTGTGTTCTTTTTACTAACAACAACCAGAGTCATTTCATGGCTGTTCTTCTCACATACCACCTATGGATCCACCGGTGTCATTGCATGTGTGTTCTTTTTACTAACAACAACTGGAGTCATTGCATGTGTGCTCTTTTCACAATCCACCTATGGATCCACCGGTGTCATTGCATGTGTGTTCTTTTTACTAACAACAACCAGTGTCATTGCATGTGTGTTCTTTTCACTAACAACAACTAGAGTCATTGCATGTGTGCTCTTTTCACAATCCACCTATGGATCCACCAGTGTCATTGCATGTGTGTTCTTTTTACTAACAACAACCAGTGTCATTGCATGTGTGTTCTTTTCACTAACAACAACTAGAGTCATTGCATGTGTGCTCTTTTCACAATCCACCTATGGATCCACCAGTCTCATTGCATGTGTGTTCTTTTTACTAACAGCAACTAGAGTCATTTCATGGCTGTTATTCACACATACCACCTATGGATCCACCAGTGTCATTGCATGTCTGTTCTTCTCACAATCCACACATGGATCCACCAGTGTCATTGCATGTGTGTTCTTTTTACTAACAACAATCAGTGTCATTGCATGTGTGTTCTCTTCACAATCCAAATATGGATCCACCAGTGTCATTGCATGTGTGTTCTTTTTAGTAACAACAAGTGTCATTGCATGTGTGTTCTCTTCAGAGACCACACATGGATCCACCAGTGTCATTGCATGTGTTTTCTTTTCAATAACAACTACTAGAGTCATTGCATGTGTTTTCTTTTCACTAACAACAACTGGAGTCATTGCATGTGTGTTCTTTTTACTAACAACAACCAGAGTCATTTCATGGCTGTTCTTCTCACATACCACCTTTTGATCCACCAGTGTCATTGCATGTGTGTTCTCTTCACAATCCACACATGGATCCACCAGTGTCATTGCATGTGTGCTCCTTTTAGTAACAACAGCCAGTGTCATTGCATGTGTGTTCTCTTCAGAGACCACACATCGATCCACGAGTGTCATTGCATGTGTGTTCTTTTTACTAGCAACAACCAGAGTCATTGAACTAGTGTCGTTGCATGTATGTTCTTTTCACTAACAACAACTGGAGTCATTGCATGTGTGTTCTTTTCACATACCACATATGGATCCACCAGTGTCATTGCATGTGTGTTGTTTTCACAATCCACCCATGGATCCACCAGTGTCATTGCATGTGTGTTATTTTTAGTAACAACAACCAGAGTCATTGAAATGTGTGTTCTTTTCACATACCACCTATGGATCCACCAGTGTCATTGCATGTGTGTTCTTTTCACTAACAACAACCAGCGTCATTGCATGTGTGTTCTTTTCACATACCACATATGGATCCACCAGTGTCATTGAAATGTGTGTTCTCTACAGAGACCACACATGGATCCACCAGTGTCATTGCATGTGTGTTATTTTTAGTAACAACAACCAGAGACATTGAAATGTGTGTTCTTTTCACATACCACCTATGGATCCACCAGTGTCATTGCATGTGTGTTCTTTTCACTAACAACAAACAGAGTCATTGCATGTGTGTTCATTTCACATACCACATATCGATCCACCAATGTCATTGAAATGTGTGTTCTCTACAAAGACCACACATGGATCCACTAGTGTCATTGCATGTATGTTCTTTTCACTAACAACAACTGGAGTCATTGCATGTGTGTTCTTTTCACATACCACATATGGATCCACCAGTGTCATTGCATGTGTGCTGTTTTCACAATCCACCCATGGATCCACCAGTGTCATTGCATGTGTGTTATTTTTAGTAACAACAACCAGAGTCATTGAAATGTGTGTTCTTTTCACATACCACCTATGGATCCACCAGTGTCATTGCATGTGTGTTCTTTTCACTAACAACAAACAGAGTCATTGCATGTGTGTTCTTTTCACATACCACATATCGATCCAGCAGTGTCATTGAAATGTGTGTTCTCTACAAAGACCACACATGGATCCACTAGTGTCATTGCATGTATGTTCTTTTCACTAACAACAACTGAAGTCATTGCATGTGTGTTCTTGTCACATACCACATATGGATCCACCAGTGTCATTGCATGTGTGCTGTTTTCACAATCCACCCATGGATCCACCAGTGTCATTGCATGTGTGTTATTTTTAGTAACAACAACCAGAGTCATTGAAATGTGTGTTCTTTTCACATACCACCTATGGATCCACCAGTGTCATTGCATGTGTGTTCTTTTCACTAACAACAACCAGCGTCATTGCATGTGTGTTCTTTTCACATACCACATATGGATCCACCAGTGTCATTGAAATGTGTGTTCTCTACAGAGACCACACATGGATCCACTAGTGTCATTGCATGTGTGTTATTTTTAGTAACAACAACCAGAGTCATTGAAATGTGTGTTCTTTTCACATACCACATATGGATCCACCAGTGTCATTGAAATGTGTGTTCTCTACAGAGACCACACATGGATCCACCAGTGTCATTGCATGTGTGTTCTTTTTAGTAACAACAACCAGAGTCATTGAAATGTGTGTTCTTTTCACATACCACATATGGATTCACCAATGTCATTGCATGTGTGTTCTTTTCACAATCCACCCATGGATCCACCAATGTCATTGCATGTGTGTTCTTTTTAGTAACAACAACCAGAGTCATTGAAATGTGTGTTCTTTTCACATACCACCTATGGATCCACCAGTGTCATTGCATGTGTGTTCTTTTCACTAACAATAACCAGAGTCATTGCATGTGTTTTTTTTCACATACCACATATGGATCCACCAGTGTCATTGAAATGTGTGTTCTCTACAGAGACCACCCGTGGATCCACCAGTGTCATTGCATGTATGTTCTTTTCACTAACAACAACTAGAGTCATTGCATGTGTGCTCTTTTCACAATCCACACATCGATCCACCAGTGTCATTGCATGTGTGTTCTTTTTAGTAACAACAACCAGTGTCATTGCATGTGTGTTCTTTTTACTAACAACAACTGGAGTCATTGCATGTGTGCTCTTTTCACAATCCACCTATGGATCCACCAGTATCATTGCATGTGTGTTCTTTTTAGTAACAACAACCAGTGTCATTGCATGCGTGTTCTTTTCACTAACAACAACTGGAGTCATTGCATGTGTGCTCTTTTCACAATCCACCTATGGATCCACCAGTGTCATTGCGTGTGTGCTCTTTTTACTAACAACAACCAGAGTCATTTCATGGCTGTTCTTCTCACATACCACCTATGGATCCACCGGTGTCATTGCATGTGTGTTCTCTTCACAATCCACACATGGATCGACCAGTGTCATTGCATGTGTGTCTTTTTACTAACAACAACCAGTGTCATTGCATGTGTGTTCTCTTCAGAGACCACACATGGATCCACCGGTGTCATTGCACGTGTGTTCTTTTTAGTAACAACAACCTGTGTCATTACATGTGTGTTCTCTTCAGAGACCACACATGGATCCACCGGTGTCATTGCATGTATATTCTTTTCACTAACAACAACTGGAGTCATTGCATGTGTGTTATTTTCACATACCACATATGGATCCACCAGTGTCATTGCATGTGTGCTCTTTTCACAATCCACCCATGGATCCACCAGTGTCATTGCATGTGTGTTACTTTTAGTAACAACAACCAGAGTCATTGAAATGTGTGTTATTTTCACATATCACCTATGGATCCACCAGTGTCATTGCATGTGTGCTCTTTTCACTAACAACAACCAGAGTCATTGCATGTGTGTTCTTTTCACATACCACATATGGATCCACCAGTCTCATTGAAATGTGTGTTTTCTACAGAGACCAAACATGCATCCACCAGTGTCATTGCATGTGTGTTCTTTTTAGTTACACTAACCAGAGTCATTGAAATGTGTGTTCTTTTCACATACCACATATGGATCGACCAGTGTCATTGCATGTGTGCTCTTTTCACAATCCACCCATGGATCCACCAGTGTCATTGCATGTGTGTTCTTTTTAGTAACAACAACCAGAGTCATTGAAATGTGTGTTCTCTTCACATACCACCTATGGATCCACTAGTGTCATTGCATATGTGTTCTTTTCACAATCCACACATGGATCCACCAGTGTCATTTCATGTGTGTTCTTTTTAGTAACAATAACCAGTGTCATTGCATGTGTGTTCTCTTCAGAGACCACACATGGATCCACCAGTGTCATTGCATGTGTGTTTTTTTACTAACAAAAACCAGAGTCATTGAAATGTGTGCTCTCTTCTGAGACCACACATGGATCCACCGGTGTCATTGCATGTATGTTCTTTTCACTAACAACAACTGGAGTCATTGCATGTGTGTTCTTTTCACATACCACATATGGATACACCAGTGTCATTGCATGTCTGCTCTTTTCACAATCCACCCATGGATCCATTAGTGTCATTGCATGTGTGTTCTTTTTAGTAACAACAACCAGAGTCATTGAAATGTCTGTTCTTTTCACATACCACCTATGGATCCACCAGTGTCATTGCATGTGTGTTCATTTCACTAACAACAACCATAGTCATTGCATGTGTGTTCTTTTCACATACCACATATGGATCCACCAGTCTCATTGAAATGTGTGTTCTCTACAGAGACCACCCCATGGATCCACCAGTGTCATTGCATGTATGTTCTTTTCACCAACAACAACTAGAGTCATTGCATGTGTGCTCTTTTCACAATCCACATATGGATCCACCAGTGTCATTGCATGTGTGTTCTTTTTAGTAACAACAACCAGTGTCATTGCTGGTGTGTTCTTTTCACTAACAACAACTGGAGTCATTGCATGTGTGCTCTTTTCACAATCCACCTATGGATCCACCAGTGTCATTGCATGTGTGTTCTTTTTAGTAACAACAACCAGTGTCATTGCATGTGTGTTCTCTTCAGAGACCACACATGGATCCACCGGTGTCATTGCACGTATGTTATTTTCACTAACAACAACTGGAGTCATTGCATGTGTGTTGTTTTCACATACCACATATGGATCCACCTGTGTCATTGCATGTGTGCTCTTTTCCCAATCCACCAATGGATCCACCAGTGTCATTGCATGTGTGTTATTTTTAGTAACAACAACTAGAGTCATTGAAATGTGTGTTCTTTTCACATACCACCTATGGATCCACCAGTGTCATTGAATGTGTGTTCTTTTCACTAACAACAACCAGAGTCATTGCATGTGTGTTCTTTTCACATACCACATATGGTTCCACCAGTGTCATTGAAATGTGTGTTCTCTATTGAGACCACACATGGATCCACCAGTGTCATTGCATGTGTGTTCTTTTTAGTAACAACCAGAGTCATTGAAATGTGTGTTCTTTTCACATACCACATATGGATCCAGCAGTGTCATTGCATGTGTGTTCTTTTCACAATCCACCCATGGATCCACCAGTGTCATTGCATGTGTGTTCTTTTTAGTAACAACAACCATAGTCATTGGAATGTGTGTTCTTTTCACTAACAACAACTGGAGTCATTGCATGTGTGCTCTTTTCACAATCCACCTATGGATCCACCAGTGTCATTGCATGTGTGTTCTTTTCACTAACAACAACCAGAGTCATTTCATGGTTGTTCTTCTCACATACAACCTACTGATCCACCAGTGTCATTGCATGTCTGTTCTTCTCACAATCCACACATGGATCCAGTAGAGAAATTGGATGTGTGTTTTTTTACTAACAACAATCAGCGTCATTGCATGTGTGTTCTCTTCAAAGACCACACATGGATCCACCGGTGTCATTGCATACGTGTTCTTTTTAGTAACAACAACCGGTGTCATTGCATGTGTGTTCTCTTTAGAGACCACACATGGATCCACCGGTGTCATTGCATGTATGTTATTTTCACTAACAACAACTGGAGTCATTGCATGTGTGTTCTTTTCACATACCACATATGGATCCACCAGTGTCATTGAAATGTGTGCTCTTTTCACAATCCACATATGGATCCACTAGTGTCATTGCATGTGTGTTCTTTTTACTAACAACAACCAGAGTCATTTCATGGCTGTTCTTCTCACATACCACCTATGGATCCACCAGTGTCATTGCATGTGTGTTCTCTTCACAATCCACACATGGATCCACTAGTGTCATTGCATGTGTGTTCTTTTTACTAACAACAATCAGCGTCATTGCATGTGTGTTCTCTTCAAAGACCACACATGGATCCACCGGTGTCATTGCATACGTGTTCTTTTTAGTAACAACAACCGGTGTCATTGCATGTGTGTTCTCTTTAGAGACCACACATGGATCCACCGGTGTCATTGCATGTATGTTCTTTTCACTAACAACAACTGGAGTCATTGCATGTGTGTTCTTTTCACATACCACATATGGATCCACCAGTGTCATTGCATGTGTGCTCTTTTCACAATCCACCCATGAATCCACCAGTGTGATTGCATGTGTGTTATTTTTAGTAACAACAACCAGAGTCATTGAAATGTGTGTTCTTTTCACATACCACCTATGGATCCACCCGTGTCATTGCATTTGTGTTCTTTTCACTAACAACAAACAGAGTCATTGCATGTGTGTTCTTTTCACATACCACATATCGATCCACCAGTGTCATTGAAATGTGTGTTCTCTACAAAGACCACACATGGATCCACTAGTGTCATTGCATGTATGTTCTTTTCACTAACAACAACTGGAGTCATTGCATGTGTGTTCTTTTCACATACCACATATGGATCCACCAGTGTCATTGCATGTGTGTTGTTTTCACAATCCACCCGTGGATCCACCAGTGTCATTGCATCTGTGTTATTTTTAGTAACAACAACCAGAGTCATTGAAATGTGTGTTCTTTTCACATACCACCTATGGATCCACAAGTGTCATTGCATGTGTGTTCTTTTCACTAACAACAACCAGCGTCATTGCATGTGCGTTCTTTTCACATACCACATATGGATCCACCAGTGTCATTGAAATGTGTGTTCTCTACAGAGACCACACATGGATCCACCAGTGTCATTGCATGTGTGTTATTTTTAGTAACAACAACCAGAGTCATTGAAATGTGTGTTCTTTTCACATACCACATATGGATCCACCAGAGTCATTGCATGTGTGTTCTTTTCACAATCTACCGATGGATCCACCAGTGTCATTGCATGTGTGTTCTTTTTAGTAACAACAACCAGAGTCATTGGAATGTGTGTTCTTTTCACTAACAACAACTGGAGTCTTTGCATGTGTGCTCTTTTCACAATCCACCTATGGATCCACCAGTGTCATTGCATGTGTGTTCTTTTTACTAACAACAACCAGATTCATTTCATGGCTGTTCTTCTCACATACCACCTATGGATCCACCAGTGTCATTGCATGTCTGTTCTTCTTACAATCCACACATGGATCCACCAGTGTCATTGCATGTGTGTTCTTTTTACTAACAACAACCGGTGTCATTGCATGTGTGTTCTCTTCACAATCCACACATGGATCCACCGGTGTCATTGCATGTGTGTTCTTTTTACTAACAACAACTAGAGTCATTGAAATGTGTGCTCTCTTCAGAGACCACACATGGATCCACCGGTGTCATTGCATGTATGTTCTTTTCACTAACAACAACTAGAGTCATTGCATGTGTGTTCCTTTCACATACCACATATGGATCCACCAGTATCATTGCTTGTGCGCTCTTTTCACAATCTACCCATGGATCCACCAGTGTCATTGCATGTGTGTTATTTTTAGTAACAACAATCAGAGTCATTGAAATGTGTTTGTTTTCACATACCACCTATGGATCCACTAGTGTCATTGCATGTTTGTTCATTTCACTAACAACAACTAGAGTCATTGCATGTGTGTTCTTTTCACATACCACATATGGATCCACCAGTGTCATTGAAATGTGTGTTCTTTTCACATACCACATATGGATCCACCAATGTCATTGCATGTGTGTTCTTTTCACAATCCACCCATGGATCCACCAATGTCATTGCATGTGTGTTCTTTTTAGTAACAACAACCAGAGTCATTGAAATGTGTGTTCTTTTCACATACCACCTATGGATCCACCAGTGTCATTGCATGTGTGTTCTTTTCACTAACAACAACCAGAGTCATTGCATGTGTTTTTTTTCACATACCACATATGGATCCACCAGTGTCATTGAAATGTGTGTTCTCTACAGAGACCACCCGTGGATCCACCAGTGTCATTGCATGTATGTTCTTTTCACTGAAAACAACTAGAGTCATTGCACGTGTGCTCTTTTCACAATCCACACATCGATCCACCAGTGTCATTGCATGTGTGTTCTTTTTAGTAACAACAACCAGTGTCATTGCATGTGTGTTCTTTTTACTAACAACAGCTGGAGTCATTGCATGTGTGCTCTTTTCACAATCCACCTATGGATCCACCAGTGTCATTGCACGTGTGTTCTTTTTACTAGAAACAACCAGTGTCATTGCATGTGTATTCTTTTCACTAACAACAATTGGAGTCATTGCATGTGTGCTCTTTTCACAATCCACCTATGGATCCACGAGCGTCATTGCATGTGTGTTCTTTTTACTAACAACAACCAGAGTCATTTCATGGCTGTTATTCACACATACCACCTATGGATCCACCAGTGTCATTGAATGTCTGTTCTTCTCACAATCCACACATGGATCCACCAGTGTCATTGCATGTGTGTTCTTTTTACTAGCAACAATCAGTGCCATTGCATGTGTGTTCTCTTCACAATCCAAATATGGATCCACCAGTATTGCATGTGTGTTCTTTTTAATAACAACAACAAGTGTCATTGCATGTGTGTTCTCTTCATAGACCACACATGGATCCACCGGTGTCATTGCATGTGTGTTCTTTTCACTAACAACTACTGGAGTCATTGCATGTGTTTTCTTTTCACTAACAACAACTGGAGTCATTGCATGTGTGTTCTTTCTACTAACAACAACCAGAGTCATTTCATGGCTGTTCTTCTCACATACCACCTTTGGATCCACCAGTGTCATTGCATGTGTGTTCTCTTCACAATCCACACATGGATCCACCAGTGTCATTGCATGTGTGCTCCTTTTAGTAACAACAACCAGTGTCATTGCATGTGTGTTATCTTCAGAGACCACACATGGATCCACGAGTGTCATTGCATGTGTGTTCTTTTTACTAGCAACAACCAGAGTCATTGAAATATGTGCTCTCTTCTGAGACCACACATGGATCCACCGGTGTCATTGCATGTATATTCTTTTCACTAACAACAAGTAGAGTCATTGCATGTGTGTGTTTTCACTAACAACAACTGGAGTCATTGCATGTGTGTTCTTTTTACTAACAACAACCAGAGTCATTTCATGGATGTTCTTCTCACATACCACACAGGGATCCACCAGTGTCATTGCATGTGTGTTCTTTTTACTAACAACAACCAGAGTCATTGAAATGTGTGCTCTCTTCAGGGACCACACATGGATCCACCGGTGTCATTGCATGTGTGCTCTTTTCACTAACAACAACTGGAGTCATTGCATGTGTGTTCTTTTCACATACCACATATGGATCCACCGGTGTCATTGCATGTGTGCTCTTTTCACAATCCACCCATGGATCCACCAGTGTCATTGCATGTGTGTTCTTTTTAGTAACAACAACCAGTGTCATTGCATGTGTGTTCTTTTCACTAACAACAACTGGAGTCATTGTATGTGTGCTCTTTTCACAATCCACCTATGGATCCGCCAGTGTCATTGCATGTGTGCTCTTTTTACTAACAACAACCAGAGTCATTTCATGGCTGTTCTTCTCACATACCACCTATGGATCCACCGGTGTCATTGCATGTGTGTTCTCTTCACAATCCACACATGGATCGACCAGTGTCATTGCATGTGTGTCTTTTTACTAACAACAACTAGTGTCATTGCATGTGTGTTCTCTTCAGAGACCACACATGGATCCACCGGTGTCATTGCATGTGTGTTCTTTTTAGTTACAACAACCAGAGTCATTGAAATGTGTGTTCTTTTCACATACCACATATGGATCCACCGGTGTCATTGCATGTGTGCTCTTTTCACAATCCACCCATGGATCCACCAGTGTCATTGCATGTGTGTTCTTTTTAGTAACAACAACCAGAGTCATTGAAATGTGTGTTCTTTTCACATACCACCTATGGATTCACCCGTGTCATTGCATGTGTGCTCTTTTCACAATCCACCTATGGATCCACTAGAGTCATTGCATGTGTGTTCTTTTCACATACCACATATGGATCCACCAGTGTCATTGAAATGTGTGTTTTCTACAGAGACCAAACATGCATCCACCAGTGTCATTGCATGTGTGTTCTTTTTAGTTACAACAACCAGAGTCATTGAAATGTGTGTTCTTTTCACATACCACATATGGATCCACCAGTGTCATTGCATGTGTGCTCTTTTCACAATCCACCCATGGATCCACCAGTGTCATTGCATGTGTGTTCTTTTTTGTAACAACAACCAGAGTCATTGAAATGTGTGTTCTTTTCACATACCAGCTATGGATCCACTAGTGTCATTTCATATGTGTTCTTTTCACAATCCACACATGGATCCACTAGTGTCATTGCATGTGTGTTCTTTTTAGTAACAATAACCAGTGTCATTGCATGTGTGTTCTCTTCAGAGACCACACATGGATCCACCAGTGTCATTGCATGTGTGTTCCTTTTACTAACAACAACCAGAGTCATTGAAATGTGTGCTCTCTTCTGAGACCACACATGGATCCACCAGTGTCATTGCATGTGTGTTCTTTTTACTAGCAACAATCAGTGCCATTGCATGTGTGTTCTCTTCACAATCCAAATATGGATCCACCAGTATTGCATGTGTGTTCTTTTTAATAACAACAAGTGTCATTGCATGTGTGTTCTCTTCATAGACCACACATGGATCCACCGGTGTCATTGCATGTGTGTTCTTTTCACTAACAACTACTGGAGTCATTGCATGTGTTTTCTTTTCACTAACAACAACTGGAGTCATTGCATGTGTGTTCTTTCTACTAACAACAACCAGAGTCATTTCATGGCTGTTCTTCTCACATACCACCTTTGGATCCACCAGTGTCATTGCATGTGTGTTCTCTTCACAATCCACACATGGATCCACCAGTGTCATTGCATGTGTGCTCCTTTTAGTAACAACAACCAGTGTCATTGCATGTGTGTTATCTTCAGAGACCACACATGGATCCACGAGTGTCATTGCATGTGTGTTCTTTTTACTAGCAACAACCAGAGTCATTGAAATATGTGCTCTCTTCAGAGACCACACATGGATCCACCGGTGTCATTGCATGTATATTCTTTTCACTAACAACAAGTAGAGTCATTGCATGTGTGTGTTTTCACTAACAACAACTGGAGTCATTGCATGTGTGTTCTTTTTACTAACAACAACCAGAGTCATTTCATGGATGTTCTTCTCACATACCACACAGGGATCCACCAGTGTCATTGCATGTGTGTTCTTTTTACTAACAACAAACAGAGTCATTGAAATGTGTGCTCTCTTCAGGGACCACACATGGATCCACCGGTGTCATTGCATGTGTGCTCTTTTCACTAACAACAACTGGAGTCATTGCATGTGTGTTCTTTTCACATACCACATATGGATCCACCGGTGTCATTGCATGTGTGCTCTTTTCACAATCCACCCATGGATCCACCAGTGTCATTGCATGTGTGTTCTTTTTAGTAACAACAACCAGTGTCATTGCATGTGTGTTCTTTTCACTAACAACAACTGGAGTCATTGTATGTGTGCTCTTTTCACAATCCACCTATGGATCCGCCAGTGTCATTGCATGTGTGCTCTTTTTACTAACAACAACCAGAGTCATTTCATGGCTGTTCTTCTCACATACCACCTATGGATCCACCGGTGTCATTGCATGTGTGTTCTCTTCACAATCCACACATGGATCGACCAGTGTCATTGCATGTGTGTCTTTTTACTAACAACAACTAGTGTCATTGCATGTGTGTTCTCTTCAGAGACCACACATGGATCCACCGGTGTCATTGCATGTGTGTTCTTTTTAGTTACAACAACCAGAGTCATTGAAATGTGTGTTCTTTTCACATACCACATATGGATCCACCGGTGTCATTGCATGTGTGCTCTTTTCACAATCCACCCATGGATCCACCAGTGTCATTGCATGTGTGTTCTTTTTAGTAACAACAACCAGAGTCATTGAAATGTGTGTTCTTTTCACATACCACCTATGGATTCACCCGTGTCATTGCATGTGTGCTCTTTTCACAATCCACCTATGGATCCACTAGAGTCATTGCATGTGTGTTCTTTTCACATACCACATATGGATCCACCAGTGTCATTGAAATGTGTGTTTTCTACAGAGACCAAACATGCATCCACCAGTGTCATTGCATGTGTGTTCTTTTTAGTTACAAAAACCAGAGTCATTGAAATGTGTGTTCTTTTCACATACCACATATGGATCCACCAGTGTCATTGCATGTGTGCTCTTTTCACAATCCACCCATGGATCCACCAGTGTCATTGCATGTGTGTTCTTTTTTGTAACAACAACCAGAGTCATTGAAATGTGTGTTCTTTTCACATACCAGCTATGGATCCACTAGTGTCATTTCATATGTGTTCTTTTCACAATCCACACATGGATCCACTAGTGTCATTGCATGTGTGTTCTTTTTAGTAACAATAACCAGTGTCATTGCATGTGTGTTCTCTTCAGAGACCACACATGGATCCACCAGTGTCATTGCATGTGTGTTCCTTTTACTAACAACAACCAGAGTCATTGAAATGTGTGCTCTCTTCTGAGACCACACATGGATCCACCGGTGTCATTGCATGTATGTTCTTTTCACTAACAACAACTAGAGTCATTGCATGTGTGTTCTTTTCACATACCACATATGGATACACCAGTGTCATTGCATGTGTGCTCTTTTCACAATCCACCCATGGATCCACTAGTGTCATTGCATGTGTGTTATTTTTAGTAACAACAACCAGAGTCATTGAAATGTGTGTTCTTCTCACATACCACCTATGGATCCACCAGTGTCATTGCATGTCTGTTCTTCTCATAATCCACAAATGGATCCACTAGTGAAATTGCATGTGTGTTTTTTTACTAATAACAACCGGTGTCATTGCATGTGTGTTCTCTTCACAATCCACACATGGATCCACCAGTGTCATTGCATGTGTGTTCTTTTTAGTAACAACAACTAGTGTCATTGCATGTATATTCTTTTCACTAACAACAAGTAGAGTCATTACATGTGTGTGTTTTCACTAACAACAACTGGAGTCATTGCATGTGTGTTCTTTTTACTAACAACAACCAGAGTCATTTCATGGCTGTTCTTCTCACATACCACACATGGATCCACCAGTGTCATTGCATGTGTGTTCTTTTTACTAGCAACAATCAGTGCCATTGCATGTGTGTTCTCTTCACAATCCAAATATGGATCCACCAGTATTGCATGTGTGTTCTTTTTAATAACAACAACAAGTGTCATTGCATGTGTGTTCTCTTCATAGACCACACATGGATCCACCGGTGTCATTGCATGTGTGTTCTTTTCACTAACAACTACTGGAGTCATTGCATGTGTTTTCTTTTCACTAACAACAACTGGAGTCATTGCATGTGTGTTCTTTCTACTAACAACAACCAGAGTCATTTCATGGCTGTTCTTCTCACATACCACCTTTGGATCCACCAGTGTCATTGCATGTGTGTTCTCTTCACAATCCACACATGGATCCACCAGTGTCATTGCATGTGTGCTCCTTTTAGTAACAACAACCAGTGTCATTGCATGTGTGTTATCTTCAGAGACCACACATGGATCCACGAGTGTCATTGCATGTGTGTTCTTTTTACTAGCAACAACCAGAGTCATTGAAATATGTGCTCTCTTCTGAGACCACACATGGATCCACCGGTGTCATTGCATGTATATTCTTTTCACTAACAACAAGTAGAGTCATTGCATGTGTGTGTTTTCACTAACAACAACTGGAGTCATTGCATGTGTGTTCTTTTTACTAACAACAACCAGAGTCATTTCATGGATGTTCTTCTCACATACCACACAGGGATCCACCAGTGTCATTGCATGTGTGTTCTTTTTACTAACAACAACCAGAGTCATTGAAATGTGTGCTCTCTTCAGGGACCACACATGGATCCACCGGTGTCATTGCATGTGTGCTCTTTTCACTAACAACAACTGGAGTCATTGCATGTGTGTTCTTTTCACATACCACATATGGATCCACCGGTGTCATTGCATGTGTGCTCTTTTCACAATCCACCCATGGATCCACCAGTGTCATTGCATGTGTGTTCTTTTTAGTAACAACAACCAGTGTCATTGCATGTGTGTTCTTTTCACTAACAACAACTGGAGTCATTGTATGTGTGCTCTTTTCACAATCCACCTATGGATCCGCCAGTGTCATTGCATGTGTGCTCTTTTTACTAACAACAACCAGAGTCATTTCATGGCTGTTCTTCTCACATACCACCTATGGATCCACCGGTGTCATTGCATGTGTGTTCTCTTCACAATCCACACATGGATCGACCAGTGTCATTGCATGTGTGTCTTTTTACTAACAACAACTAGTGTCATTGCATGTGTGTTCTCTTCAGAGACCACACATGGATCCACCGGTGTCATTGCATGTGTGTTCTTTTTAGTTACAACAACCAGAGTCATTGAAATGTGTGTTCTTTTCACATACCACATATGGATCCACCGGTGTCATTGCATGTGTGCTCTTTTCACAATCCACCCATGGATCCACCAGTGTCATTGCATGTGTGTTCTTTTTAGTAACAACAACCAGAGTCATTGAAATGTGTGTTCTTTTCACATACCACCTATGGATTCACCCGTGTCATTGCATGTGTGCTCTTTTCACAATCCACCTATGGATCCACTAGAGTCATTGCATGTGTGTTCTTTTCACATACCACATATGGATCCACCAGTGTCATTGAAATGTGTGTTTTCTACAGAGACCAAACATGCATCCACCAGTGTCATTGCATGTGTGTTCTTTTTAGTTACAACAACCAGAGTCATTGAAATGTGTGTTCTTTTCACATACCACATATGGATCCACCAGTGTCATTGCATGTGTGCTCTTTTCACAATCCACCCATGGATCCACCAGTGTCATTGCATGTGTGTTCTTTTTTGTAACAACAACCAGAGTCATTGAAATGTGTGTTCTTTTCACATACCAGCTATGGATCCACTAGTGTCATTTCATATGTGTTCTTTTCACAATCCACACATGGATCCACTAGTGTCATTGCATGTGTGTTCTTTTTAGTAACAATAACCAGTGTCATTGCATGTGTGTTCTCTTCAGAGACCACACATGGATCCACCAGTGTCATTGCATGTGTGTTCCTTTTACTAACAACAACCAGAGTCATTGAAATGTGTGCTCTCTTCTGAGACCACACATGGATCCACCAGTGTCATTGCATGTGTGTTCTTTTTACTAGCAACAATCAGTGCCATTGCATGTGTGTTCTCTTCACAATCCAAATATGGATCCACCAGTATTGCATGTGTGTTCTTTTTAATAACAACAAGTGTCATTGCATGTGTGTTCTCTTCATAGACCACACATGGATCCACCGGTGTCATTGCATGTGTGTTCTTTTCACTAACAACTACTGGAGTCATTGCATGTGTTTTCTTTTCACTAACAACAACTGGAGTCATTGCATGTGTGTTCTTTCTACTAACAACAACCAGAGTCATTTCATGGCTGTTCTTCTCACATACCACCTTTGGATCCACCAGTGTCATTGCATGTGTGTTCTCTTCACAATCCACACATGGATCCACCAGTGTCATTGCATGTGTGCTCCTTTTAGTAACAACAACCAGTGTCATTGCATGTGTGTTATCTTCAGAGACCACACATGGATCCACGAGTGTCATTGCATGTGTGTTCTTTTTACTAGCAACAACCAGAGTCATTGAAATATGTGCTCTCTTCAGAGACCACACATGGATCCACCGGTGTCATTGCATGTATATTCTTTTCACTAACAACAAGTAGAGTCATTGCATGTGTGTGTTTTCACTAACAACAACTGGAGTCATTGCATGTGTGTTCTTTTTACTAACAACAACCAGAGTCATTTCATGGATGTTCTTCTCACATACCACACAGGGATCCACCAGTGTCATTGCATGTGTGTTCTTTTTACTAACAACAAACAGAGTCATTGAAATGTGTGCTCTCTTCAGGGACCACACATGGATCCACCGGTGTCATTGCATGTGTGCTCTTTTCACTAACAACAACTGGAGTCATTGCATGTGTGTTCTTTTCACATACCACATATGGATCCACCGGTGTCATTGCATGTGTGCTCTTTTCACAATCCACCCATGGATCCACCAGTGTCATTGCATGTGTGTTCTTTTTAGTAACAACAACCAGTGTCATTGCATGTGTGTTCTTTTCACTAACAACAACTGGAGTCATTGTATGTGTGCTCTTTTCACAATCCACCTATGGATCCGCCAGTGTCATTGCATGTGTGCTCTTTTTACTAACAACAACCAGAGTCATTTCATGGCTGTTCTTCTCACATACCACCTATGGATCCACCGGTGTCATTGCATGTGTGTTCTCTTCACAATCCACACATGGATCGACCAGTGTCATTGCATGTGTGTCTTTTTACTAACAACAACTAGTGTCATTGCATGTGTGTTCTCTTCAGAGACCACACATGGATCCACCGGTGTCATTGCATGTGTGTTCTTTTTAGTTACAACAACCAGAGTCATTGAAATGTGTGTTCTTTTCACATACCACATATGGATCCACCGGTGTCATTGCATGTGTGCTCTTTTCACAATCCACCCATGGATCCACCAGTGTCATTGCATGTGTGTTCTTTTTAGTAACAACAACCAGAGTCATTGAAATGTGTGTTCTTTTCACATACCACCTATGGATTCACCCGTGTCATTGCATGTGTGCTCTTTTCACAATCCACCTATGGATCCACTAGAGTCATTGCATGTGTGTTCTTTTCACATACCACATATGGATCCACCAGTGTCATTGAAATGTGTGTTTTCTACAGAGACCAAACATGCATCCACCAGTGTCATTGCATGTGTGTTCTTTTTAGTTACAAAAACCAGAGTCATTGAAATGTGTGTTCTTTTCACATACCACATATGGATCCACCAGTGTCATTGCATGTGTGCTCTTTTCACAATCCACCCATGGATCCACCAGTGTCATTGCATGTGTGTTCTTTTTTGTAACAACAACCAGAGTCATTGAAATGTGTGTTCTTTTCACATACCAGCTATGGATCCACTAGTGTCATTTCATATGTGTTCTTTTCACAATCCACACATGGATCCACTAGTGTCATTGCATGTGTGTTCTTTTTAGTAACAATAACCAGTGTCATTGCATGTGTGTTCTCTTCAGAGACCACACATGGATCCACCAGTGTCATTGCATGTGTGTTCCTTTTACTAACAACAACCAGAGTCATTGAAATGTGTGCTCTCTTCTGAGACCACACATGGATCCACCGGTGTCATTGCATGTATGTTCTTTTCACTAACAACAACTAGAGTCATTGCATGTGTGTTCTTTTCACATACCACATATGGATACACCAGTGTCATTGCATGTGTGCTCTTTTCACAATCCACCCATGGATCCACTAGTGTCATTGCATGTGTGTTATTTTTAGTAACAACAACCAGAGTCATTGAAATGTGTGTTCTTCTCACATACCACCTATGGATCCACCAGTGTCATTGCATGTCTGTTCTTCTCATAATCCACAAATGGATCCACTAGTGAAATTGCATGTGTGTTTTTTTACTAATAACAACCGGTGTCATTGCATGTGTGTTCTCTTCACAATCCACACATGGATCCACCAGTGTCATTGCATGTGTGTTCTTTTTAGTAACAACAACTAGTGTCATTGCATGTGTGTTCTCTTCAGAGACCACACATGGATCCACCCGTGTCATTGCATGTATGTTATTTTCACTAACAACAACTGGAGTCATTGCATGTGTGTTCTTTTCACATACCACATATGGATCCACCAGTGTCATTGAAATGTGTGCTCTTTTCACAATCCACCTATGGATCCACTAGTGTCATTGCATGTGTGTTCTTTTTACTAACAACAACCAGAGTCATTTCATGGCTGTTCTTCTCACATACCACCTATGGATCCACCGGTGTCATTGCATGTGTGTTCTCTTCACAATCCACACATGGATCAACCAGTGTCATTGCATGTGTGTCTTTTTACTAACAACAACCAGTGTCATTGCATGTGTGTTCTCTTCAAAGACCACACATGGATCCACCGGTGTCATTGCATACGTGTTCTTTTTAGTAACAACAACCGGTGTCCTTGCATGTGTGTTCTCTTTAGAGACCAGACATGGATCCACCGGTGTCATTGCATGTATGTTCTTTTCACTAACAACAACTGGAGTCATTGCATGTGTGTTCTTTTCACATACCACATATGGATCCACCAGTGTCATTGCATGTGTGCTCTTTTCATAATCCACCCATGGATCCACCAGTGTGATTGCATGTGTGTTATTTTTAGTAACAACAACCAGAGTCATTGAAATGTGTGTTCTTTTCACATACCACCTATGGATCCACCAGTGTCATTGCATGTGTGTTCTTTTCACTAACAACAAACAGAGTCATTGCATGTGTGTTCTTTTCACATACCACATATCGATCCACCAGTGTCATTGAAATGTGTGTTCTCTATAAAGACCACACATGGATCCACTAGTGTCATTGCATGTATGTTCTTTTCACTAACAACAACTGGAGTCATTGCATGTGTGTTCTTTTCACATACCACATATGGATCCACCAGTGTCATTGCATGTGTGCTGTTTTCACAATCCACCCATGGATCCACCAGTGTCATTGCATGTGTGTTATTTTTAGTAACAACAACCAGAGTCATTGAAATGTGTGTTCTTTTCACATAGCACCTATGGATCCACCAGTGTCATTGCATGTGTGTTCTTTTCACTAACAACAACCAGCGTCATTGCATGTGTGTTATTTTCACATACCACATATGGATCCACCAGTGTCATTGAAATGTGTGTTCTCTACAGAGACCACACATGGATCCACCAGTGTCATTGCATGTGTGTTATTTTTAGTAACAACAACCAGAGTCATTGAAATGTTTGTTCTTTTCACATACCACATATGGATCCACCAGTGTCATTGCATGTGTGTTCTTTTCACAATCTACCCATGGATCCACCAGTGTCATTGCATGTGTGTTCTCTTCAGAGACCACACATGGTTCCACTAGTGTCATTGCATGTGTGTTCTTTTTTACTAGCAACAACCAGAGTCATTGAAATGTGTGCTCTCTTTAGAGACCACACATGGATCCACCGGTGTCATTGCATGTATATTCTTTTCACTAACAACAAGTAGAGTCATTACATGTGTGTGTTTTCACTAACAACAACTGGAGTCATTGCATGTGTGTTCTTTTTACTAACAACAACCAGAGTCATTTCATGGCTGTTCTTCTCACATACCACACATGGATCCACCAGTGTCATTGCATGTGTGTTCTTTTTACTAACAACACCTAGAGTCATTGAAATGTGTGCTCTCTTCAGAGACCACACATGGATCCACCGGTGTCATTGCATGTGTGCTCTTTTCACTAACAACAACTGGAGTCATTACATGTGTGTTCTTTTCACATACCACATATGGATCCACCAGTGTCATTGCATGTGTGCCCTTTTCACAATCCACCCATGGATCCACCAGTGTCATTGCATGTGTGTTCTTTTTAGTAACAACAACCAGTGTCATTGCATGTGTGTTCTTTTCACTAACAACAACTGGAGTAATTGCATGTGTGCTCTTTTCACAATCCACCTATGGATCCACCAGTGTCATTGCATGTGTGCTCTTTTTACTAACAACAACCAGAGTCATTTCATGGCTGTTCTTCTCACATACCACCTATGGATCCACCGGTGTCATTGCATGTGTGTTCTCTTCACAATCCACACATGGATCGACCAGTGTCATTGCATGTGTGTCTTTTTACTAATAACAATCAGTGTCATTGCATGTGTGTTCTCTTCAGAGACCACACATGGATCCACCGGTGTCATTGCATGTGTGTTCTTTTTAGTAACAACAACCTGTGTCATTACATGTGTGTTCTCTTCAGAGACCACACATGGATCCACCGGTGTCATTGCATGTATATTCTTTTCACTAACAACAACTGGAGTCATTGCATGTGTGTTCTTTTCACATACCACATATGGATCCACCAGTGTCATTGCATGTGTGCTCTTTTCACAATCCACCCATGGATCCACCAGTGTCATTGCATGTGTGTTATTTTTAGTAACAACAACCAGAGTCATTGAAATGTGTGTTATTTTCACATACCACCTATGGATTCACCAGTGTCATTGCATGTGTGCTCTTTTCACTAACAACAACCAGAGTCATTGCATGTGTGTTCTTTTCACATACCACACATGGATCCACCAGTGTCATTGAAATGTGTGTTTTCTACAGAGACCAAACATGCATCCACCAGTGTCATTGCATGTGTGTTCTTTTTAGTTACAACAACCAGAGTCATTGAAATGTGTGTTCTTTTCACATACCACATATGGATCCACCAGTGTCATTGCATGTGTGCTCTTTTCACAATCCACCCATGGATCCACCAGTGTCATTGCATGTGTGTTCTTTTTAGTAACAACAACCATAGTCATTGAAATGTGTGTTCTTTTCACATACCAGCTATGGATCCACTAGTGTCATTGCATATGTGTTCTTTTCACAATCCACACATGGATCCACCAGTGTCATTGCATGTGTGTTCTTTTTAGTAACAATAACAAGTGTCATTGCATGTGTGTTCTCTTCAGAGACCACACATGGATCCACCAGTGTCATTGCATGTGTGTTCTTTTTACTAACAACAACCAAAGTCATTGAAATGTGTGCTCTCTTCTGAGACCACACATGGATCTACCGGTATCATTGCATGTATGTTCTTTTCACTAACAACAACTGGAGTCATTGCATGTGTGTTCTTTTCACATACCACATATGGATACACCAGTGTCATTGCATGTGTGCTCTTTTCACAATCCACCCATGGATCCACCAGTGTCATTGCATGTGTGTTCTTTTTAGTAACAACAACCAGAGTCATTGAAATGTGTGTTCTTTTCACATACCAGCTATGGATCCACTAGTGTCATTGCATATGTGTTCTTTTCACAATCCACACATGGATCCACCAGTGTCATTGCATGTGTGTTCTTTTTAGTAACAATAACAAGTGTCATTGCATGTGTGTTCTCTTCAGAGACCACACATGGATCCACCAGTGTCATTGCATGTGTGTTCTTTTTACTAACAACAACCAAAGTCATTGAAATGTGTGCTCTCTTCTGAGACCACACATGGATCTACCGGTAGCATTGCATGTATGTTCTTTTCACTAACAACAACTGGAGTCATTGCATGTGTGTTCTTTTCACATACCACATATGGATACACCAGTGTCATTGCATGTGTGCTCTTTTCACAATCCACCCATGGATCCACTAGTGTCATTGCATGTGTGTTCTTTTTAGTAACAACCAGAGTCATTGAAATGTGTGTTCTTCTCACATACCACCTATGGATCCACCAGTGTCATTGCATGTGTGTTCATTTCACTAACAACAACCATAGTCATTGCATGTGTGTTCTTTTCACATACCACATATGGATCCACCAGTCTCATTGAAATGTGTGTTCTCTACAGAGACCACCCCATGGATCCACCAATGTCATTGCATGTATGTTCTTTTCACTAACAACAACTAGAGTCATTGCATGTGTGCTCTTTTCACAATCCACATATGGATCCACCAGTGTCATTGCATGTGTGTTCTTTTTAGTAACAACAACCAGTGTCATTGCAGGTGTGTTGTTTTCACTAACAACAACTGGAGTCATTGCATGTGTGCTCTTTTCACAATCCACCTATGGATCCACCAGTGTCATTGCATTTGTGTTCTTTTTACTAACAACAACCAGAGTCATTTCATGGCTGTTCTTTTCACATACCACCTATGGATCCACCGGTGTCATTGCATGTGTGCTCTTTTCACAATCCACCCATGGATCCACCAGTGTCATTGCATGTGTGTTCTTTTTAGTAACAATAACCAGTGTCATTGCATGTGTGTTCTCTTCAGAGACCACACATGGATCCACCAGTGTCATTGCATGTGTGTTCTTTTTAGTAACAATAACAAGTGTCATTGCATGTGTGTTCTCTTCAGAGACCACACATGGATCCACCGGTGTCATTGCATGTATATTCTTTTCACTAACCACAACTGGAGTCATTGCATGTGTGTTCTTTTCACATACCACATATGGATCCACCAGTGTCATTGCATGTGTGCTCTTTTCACAATCCACCCATGGATCCACCAGTGTCATTGCATGTGTGTTATTTTTAGTAACAACAACCAGAGTCATTGAAATGTGTGTTCTTCTCACATACCACCTATGGATCCACCAGTGTCATTGCATGTGTGTTCTTTTCACTATCAACAACCAGAGTCATTGCATGCGTGTTCTTTTCACATACCACATATGGATCCACCCGTCTCATTGAAATGTGTGTTCTCTACAGAGACCACACATGGATCCACCAGTGTCATTGCATGTGTGTTCTTTTTAGTAACAACAACTAGAGTCATTGAAATGTGTGTTCTTTTCACATACCACCTATGGATCCACCAGGGTCATTGCATGTGTGTTCTTTTCACAATCCACCCATGGATCCACCCGTGTCATTGCATGTGTGTTCTTTTATTAACAACAACCAGAGTCATTGAAATGTGTGTTCTTTTTATTAACAACAACCAGAGTCATTGAAATGTGTGTTCTTTTCACATACCACCTATGGATCCACCAGTGTCATTGCATGTGTGTTCTTTTCACTAACAACAACCAGAGTATTTGCATGTGTGTTCTTTTCACATACCACATATGGATCCACCAGTGTCATTGAAATGTGTATTCTCTACAGAGACCACACATGGATCCACCAGTGTCATTGCATGTATGTTGTTTTCACTAACAATAACTGGAGTCATTGCATTGTGCTCTTTTCACAATCCACACATGGATCCACCAGTGTTATTGCATGTGTGTTCTTTTTAGTAATAACAATCAGTGTCATTGCATGTGTGTTCTTTTCACTCACAACAACTAGAGTCATTGCATCTGTGCTCTTTACACAAGCCACCTATGGATCCACCAGTGTCATTGCATGTGTGTTCTTTTTACTAACAACAACCAGAGTCATTTCATGGTTGTTCTTCTCACATCCCACCTATGGATCCACCAGTGTAATTGCATGTCTGTTCTTCTCACAATCCACACATGGATCCACCAGTGTCATTGCATGTGTGTTCTTTTTACTAACAACAACCAGTGTCATTGCATGTGTGTTCTCTTCACAATCCACACATGGATCCACCAGTGTCATTGCATGTGCGTTCTTTTTAGTAACAACAACCAGTGTCATTGGATGTATGTTCTCTTTAGAGACCACACATGGATCCACCGGTGTCATTGCATGTGTGTTCTTTTCACTAACAATAACTGGAGTCATTGCATGTGTGTTCTTTTCACTAATAACAACTAGAGTCATTGCATGTGTGTTCTTTTTACTAATAACAACCAGAGTCATTTCATGGCTATTCTTCTCATATACCAACTATGGATCCACCTGTGTCATGGCATGTGTGTTCTCTTCACAATCCACACATGGATCCACCAGTGTCATTGCATGTGTGATCTTTTTAGTAACAACAACCCGAGTCATTGCATGTGTGTTCTCTTCAGAGACGACACATGGATCCACCAGTGTCATTGCATGTGTGTTCTTTTTACTAACAACAACCAGAGTGATTGAAATGTGTGCTCTCTTCAGAGACCACACATGGATCCACCGGTGTCATTGCATGTGTGCTCTTTTCATAATCCACCTATGGGTACACCAGTGTCATTGCATGTGTGTTATTTTTACTAACAACAATTGAGTCATTTCATGACTGTTCTTTTCACATACCACATATGGATCCACTAGTGTCATTGAAATGTGTGTTCTCTTTAGAGACCACACATGGATCCACCAGTGTCATTGCATGTGTGTTCTTTTCACTAACAACAACTGGAGTCATTGCATATGTGTTCTTTTCACATACCACATATAGATCCACCAGTGTCACTTCATGTGTGCTCTTTTTACTAACAACAACCAGAGTCATTGGATGTGTGTTCTCTTTAGAGACCACACATGGATCCACCAGTGTCATTGAAATGTGCATTATTTTCAACTACCGCCGTTGGCCACAAACAATCGGGACGCAGAACTAACCAGCAACTGCTCTGGCCTTCTAGAAGACCCGATCCCCGATTGTTAGGCGCCGTTGGATCGGGGTGCATGGACGATAGTGATGTCCTTCGCAAGGGCAATCCGCGAGAAGTCTGTTCTGCGAACTGATTGGCAGTGGCAACTACGCTGGGCCTACTTCCTTGCCCTTATCCCCTTAACCTCGGGGCCGAAAATCAGATCGTGTTCCTTCATCGCCATGGATAGGGAGAGGCCCAAACTCAGCTTGCACGTGAAGGGAATATGCCCGAGAGGCAATAATAAAGTGGTTATTATCTTATTCCATGTTTATGATAAATGTTTATTTTGCATGCTATAATTGTATTGATCGGTAACATCAATACATGTGTGTTTAATAAACAAAAAGGGTTACTAGTTATGCCTCTCTTATATACTAGCTCGTTGATTAACAAGATGATCAAGGTTTCCTGATCATGGACATTGGATGTTGTTAATAACAAGGTCACAACATTGGTGGAATTATGTGATTTACATTCATCCGAAGTATAGCATTAGATCAAGTCATTATGTTTATATTGCTATAACATCATACAAAGTAATCTTTATCCTTAGACCATGAGATCATGTTAATTGCTAACACTGGAAGAGTATCTTGATAACATCAAACGTCACACCATAAAAGGGTGACTATAAAGATGGGTTTAGTGCTACGAAGGTGTTATGTTGAGGCTCATGGATCAAGAGTGGAATTTGTCAATCCCGATGACGAATAGATATACTCTGGGCCCTCTTGGTGATATCACATTGAGATAGCTTGCAAGCAAGTGATGTGATCACTAGAATGTTATATCACAGGAACGAGAAAAGAGTGCATGTCGGCAACGAGATCAAACTAGGTATGGAGATACCAATGATCGAATCTCGGACATGTAATATATCGCGAGACAAAGGGATTTAGTTACAAGCGTTAAAGGATCTCATGATCACAGAAGTTATCGTTGAATATGCGGGAGTCAGTATGGATCTTCAGGTCCTGCTTCTGATTATTGATCTGAGAGGAGTCTCAATCATGTCTGCATTATTCACGAACCGTAGGGTGACACACTTAAGAGTTACCGGACACCATTTTGGAGCACATATGTTTCAGACGAAAGAATTGCAAAGCGCAGGAATTGTTTCGATAGAAACCGAAAATTGTTTCGGGTGAAATTGCAGAAAGTGGTTATGCATGTGATATTGAAATATTGCAAGGGGTTATATGTGAATGTTTGTTAATGAAAGTAATTAAAAAAATTCTGAATAAATTTAATAAAATGAGTTTTATTAAATGAGAGAGCATTAAACTTGGAGAATTTTAATGCATTTAAAGTAGGGACTTTAAAAGGGAATGCGAAGAGGCATTTAAATGTGGAGGGGTTACCAACACATGAATGGCGGAGGTGAGGAGTCACCCCCCATGCGCCGGCCATGAAGGAGGGGCACCCCCTGATGGCTCAATGCACGGCGCCCAGAAAAATGCTTGTTGGCGGTGTTGATGTAGACCTCGTTGGGAACCCCAAGAGGAAGGTATGATGAGCACAGCAGCAAGTTTCCCTCAGTTATGAAACCAAGGTTTAATCGAACCAGTAGGAGCAAAGAAACACCCCAAAGGTGTTACTATCTGAGCTTTGGCAGGGCGCACTACCGGTGCTAGTAGCAACGTGGAGACCTGCACAACACAACCACAGAACTTTGTCCCCAACTTGCGATGAGGTTGTCAATCTCACCGTGTTTTGCGGAAAACAAAGGATTAAACGTATCGAATGGAAAGAAGTAGAAGTTTGTAGAAAGTAAACACAAAGCAGTAAACAGTTGTAGATTGTATGTAAAAGACAAGGACCGGGATCCATAGTTCACTAGAGGTGGCTCTCCTTAAGATAGATAACATGCTGGGTGAACAAATTACAGCGGGGCAATTGACAAACACCGAGAAAGCAATACATGCATATACTCATCATCTTGACTCCTTTGAGACTTGATTGAGCACTACAACATAATACATAGACCGCCATCCAACTGCATCTATGACTAATAATCCACCTTCAGGTTATCATCCGAACCCCCTCCAGTATTAAGTTGCAAGCAACAAATTATTGCTCTACAAACTGCGTGTAAAGTAAACAATACGATTGTTCTATGAACAAAGGATTGTTGTTTTCTCCCTAGTAGCAACAACACATCTAGTACCTTAGAGATTTCTGTCACTTCCCCAGATTACCAGAGGCATGAACCCACTATCGAGCATAAATACTAACTCTTGGAGTTGCTAGCATCTACTTGGCCAAGATAGCTACTAACAACGGAAAGCATGCAAGATCTCAAATAACAAAGACATGATAGAATCAATAATCAATCTGAAATAGCATCTCAATATCCATCGGATCCCCGCAAACACAACATGCAGAATTACAAATAGATGATCTTGATCATGAACAGAGCTCACAAGATCTAAACATGAAAGCACAAAGGAGGAGAACCAGCCATCTAGGTACTACATGGATCCGTAGTCCAAGGATGAACTACTCATGCATCACACCGGAGGCTTGCATGGTGATGAAGAAGGCCTCCAGGGTGAATTCCCCTCTCCGGCAGGGTGCCGGGAAGAGCTTCAGATCCCTCCCGATCTAGGGATGGAGATGATGGCGGCTACAGACTCTTTCGTGGATTTTTTATCGGGTACTTAGGATTTTCGTCCCGAGGGCAATATATAGGCGGAAGGAGAGGCCGAGGGGGTGCCTGGGCTGGCCACACCACCCCCTGGCGCGGACCAGGCCTGGCCGCATAGCTAGGTGGTGTGGCCGCCCTCTGGCCCTTCTCCGTCTCGTATTCTGGCACTTGATCCCTTCCGGAAAAATAGGCACTTTGGGATTTGTCCCGTCCAATTCCGAGAATATTCATTTTCTGACTTTCCTGGAACCAAAAACAGCAGAAAACAGGCAGCTGGCACTGTGGCTCTTGTTAATAGGTTAGTCCAATAAATCATATGAAAAGTACTCCAAAGTTGGAATAAAACTCAAGAAAGTGGATAAAACCAAGCATGGAACATAAAAAATTATAGATACATTTGCAATGTATCACCCCCTCCTCCTATAAAAGGCCACCCTCTTCCTCCTTCTTCCTCACACCTCCTTGTGAAGGATATCTCTCCCCTTCTAGAATTATTCCCCCATGGTCTCGGATTAGCGAGCTACATGTTCTCGGTGGCATTTCGTTTGGAAGGAGTTGCTTCTTCCGCTGGATCGCTGGAGCGAGGAGGTGGAGGTTGTCCGGTGGCTTGAACGTGTGTGCGAGTACAGATGCGCTACTGAGTTGTGGCGCTCGGAGTTTCTCACGATCTTGAGATCGGCAAGTGTACGACTACATCAACCATGAGTTCCTACTTGTTAACAAAACTCATTGTCTTCGAGGGTAAGTTCTTGTTGGATGTATGTCCACCCGTTGCTTTGTACCTAGTAGATAGATCTTGGCGTGTAGTTCTCATCGTAGGAAATTTTTTGTTTTCTATGCTGCAGAACCAACAGCATGAGGCTCAATGTTCGCCCACTACGACATACTCGCGCTGCTGTTAGCGAGGCTTCCGGCCGGCTTCGAGCTCAGCTACGCCAGGGTTCCTGTCGTGCCGCTCTTGCGCGACAATGCGTTGGCGAGGCAGATCGAGGAGCGCTGCCGCCAGCTGTCAGAGCGGAAGAGGGCAATGGCGCGGTACTCGCCTACGAGCGCGTACTGGCGAAAGCTGTTCAAGAAGGAGCGGGCTGCGTTGATTGAGCTGTGCGGAACCCACCGGCGGGAGATCCACCTGGATCTGCGCAACCCCGAAGGGAGGCAGCACTTCTAGGCAGTGCCTGGGCGTACAACCTCCACCGTTATCGATGCAGCGCGCCGTGAAGAATCCATGAGGAGGAGGAACACTGCCGGGAACGTCGGCATCGATTCCGACACGGAGGAGGCTGGCGGCGACGCGGACAACATCGTCAATGATGGAGACCGCGGGAGCGTCATAGTCGATTAGGGACACTTAAGCATAAAATAAATCTATGTACGGTATCTTAATGCGCTCTTTGGATCTGGGTCACCTGAGTCATGGTCGATTATCATCATAATCTATATATGTTGGCCATGTTTTAGTTGTGTTTGTCTTTGAAACTAGTCGATCGAAACTCGTCTGATCCTGAAAATAAAGTTTGCGCGTTCCCTGGCATATCTGATGGGACAATACGCTGACTCTGCTCCCAACACTTGATGGCACAGCCGTAATTTGGAGTGCTCCTGAGGAGAAGGGATCGAGCGTGTTGTAATAGTGTACTACTCATGTCCAGATATAACTGACTTAGTTTTTTTAGATATTTAATAAATGTGTCTATACCCAAAACATGTCTAGATACATGTTTTAGGTTTCTCTGTCTTTCAAACTAATCAAAAGTCGTCAAATTCTGAACAAACAAAGTCATTGCATTCACACCTGATGGGACAATACGTTGACTCTGCTACTTGATGGCACAACCATAATTCTGGAGTGCGCCAGAGGAGATGGGAATGCAAGAGAGATGGGAACTAGTAGCCGCGTCCAAACGCAGGTAAAAAATTAATTTAATAATATTTTTAAAAAATGTAATCTGGTCCACATGACCCCATCACATACACGTTGCACGCGCCAGATATAAATAAAAGACGACACGGCTAGTTTAGTTTCAATGATATAATTCAACATACGACGTTACTGTGCCCGCATCTTTCTGCTCCTCTTATTAGTCTGCTAGCCCACGCTGCATTAAGCATCAGTTGATGAGGATAAAAAAATGATAAAATGGCAAATAAAATAATTTTTAAGCTTACCTTTCATCCGGAGAATCGTACAAAGATGAAATTGGTAGGGATTTATTATTTCTCCTGTAGTTAGCCGAAATATTCTCAAGAACATCCTCAATCACCCCTGCAACTTCTTCATATTCTAATACACCTCCATTATTTGCCCTTTCCTCCCCGTTTCGCTTACCCTTTTGTTTCTTTTCACACCCTTTTCTCGCCGACACCTCCACTTCTTCATCAATTGGCTGCTTACGTATGTTTTCCTCCAAGTGCTCATCACCGTCTCCGTGCTGCTCTTCCACCAGTTCTGGCTGATAAGCCTCATTTTCTGCCACCGGGTGTGAACAGGGACAATAGCATGTGTAACTAGGTTTTTGCACAACCTCTTGATATGGCTGAATCCGCCACAACGTCCGCATTTCCTTTTCCTAGCTCTCAGTCTTAGACCTTTATCGGTGGAGGCTTCGATCCTTAGCTTTCTAGGCCTCCTAGGTGGCCTCCTAAGAACTGGTGGTTGAAGTTTGAACTCTGGATCGACAATCTTCCAATCATTTTCATCAGCCATAGGTGGTACGTTTTCTGCATAAGTTACAGCAAACTTGTCCACGGAGAAATAGTTATCGACATAGTTCTCTATTTCAGCTCCGTTACCTCTAAGATTTAAGATGAAGTAAATTGCATGGTGACATGGCAGACCAGTAATCTGCCACTGCCTGCATGAACAAGTCTTGTTTCCAATGTCTACAGCGTACCTCCGTTCACTTCCACGCTTGTATTCTGCATAAACCTCAGCCAATGTTCTGGAACTTCTGACCACCCTCATCTTTATCGTTCTCATTGCCCTGGTTCTTGCATTCAGTAACATAACCACCTTTGGAACTATTTTATGGCCTAAAAAGTTTCTTGCACAAATTCTTTGCCTTAAATCTATCTTCACCATTATGCACTGTCTTATTGCATCCAACAAAATAACAATTCCAAGTGTCTTCATGCCCGAAATCTTATCATTGAAACTCTCTGCCAAATTATTGCATACAAAATCCACCTTGCTTAACTCACCAAACTTGCTTCTGGCCCATAGCTTGGTGTGATGTTCCTCAAGGTATTTTTTCACCTTTGGCACTACATACATGTTCTGCAAGTAAGTAGCATGCGTGCTTGGGATGTATGTGTATGCTGATCGCCACAAGTCCTCTTCAAAGATCTTTCCTTTGAACTTCTTCGTGAAGTTAGTAGCGAGGTGCCGCATGCATTCCCTATGCTCAACCCTTGGAAACACAGCATTCTCAAGACCCTCGGATGCACCGGTGTGTATGACCAAGCCTTCATGGTGACCAATTACTTCCTGTAGTCTCTGCATGAACCATGTCCAGCTTTCATTTGATTCACCCTCAAGAACAACATAAGCTACGGGTAGAAGCCAATTATGCGCGTCCAAAGCACAAGCAGAAGCAACATGTCCCATGAACTTCCTTGTTAAAGAAGTTGCGCCTATTGCCAAGTATGTCCTGCAGCCGTCTAGGAACCCCTTCCAGCATGCCTTTAGGCAGACAAAACATCTCCTGAAGCATATCTTATCTGCCTGCTTATACCTGACCCCCCTCGAGACCTTTTCTCTCCCTTTCACAACCTTGTAATCGATGTCAACAACACTACCAGGTGATGTTTTCTCTACCTGAGCTTTGAAACTATACAACATATGAAATCTGTCATTCCACTTGCCTTGAATGAAGTCTAGAGCCATCTCCTTCCCATCAAAGACTCTGTGATAAGGAATCAGAACGTTAAACTTTTGCTAATCTTTGCTCTGAGTTCAGCAGGTCCAAGGTTATGATCCTGCCTCACCCAGTCAAGTACAGTAGCAACAATCCACTTGGTAGTCGCCGGTCTAATTTTACCACTTAAAGAAGTATTAGGGCAGTTGTGTTTCTTCGTGTTTACTTTGATCTGCATTCGATAAGAATCCAAATAATTCAGAGCTAGTTATCAGTAGAATAAATATGAGAAAGACTGAAACTAAATGTAGCTATTGCAACCTGAAATGGGTGTCCACCCCGCATTGGAGATGCATGTAATCTCCATTTACACACATTACTTTCCCTACAGTGCACCCTAAGTCTCTTTTGGTCGCTCTTTTCAATGATAAATTCGAACCCAACTCTGATTGCATAGGTTGCAACTGCATATCTGCAGTCCTCCACATTATCAAAGACAGTCCCCTCATCAATTGTAGGATTGTCCCTGTCAAAGTGTATCACTGGCCTGTCCACGTCTTCTTCGTCGTATCTACATCCCATTTCCACATCTTCACATTCCTCTTCCTCATCAGTCCCATAGTCAGGCTCAAAGTTCGAATCAACCAAATATTCCCTACTCTCCATCCTATTAGGGTCAGCAGCCACGTCTGGATATGCTTTCTCATCATCATCCGCACCGCCACACGTTTCAGTGCCTTCATGCTCGCTTGACAAAGCATCATGCTCAAGGACAAGCTGTACAGACGTCCTGCAGTTACCAACACATCCTTGCCATCACCACGGGACTAGAAACGCTAATTGGGGGTATGCAGATAAGGAATCACAGTTCTTACCCTTCAATGTGGACACATGGCACCTTCTCCGGGCTCCATACCTCCAAAGCTCTGCACCCCGCTTCCTCTCCCCCCGTTTCGTTGTCCTCTGTGCTCTCCAGACTTGAAGGAGATTCCGTGCTCTCCAGCCGCGCAGGACCCATATCCGTGCTCTCAAGCCTCGCAGGATCCATCTCCGAGCAGGATCCGGATCACCAGCGTCGTTGGGCCCCTAACCCAACGGCCGACTCTCGGTTTTCGTTTCTAGACGCGCCTGGGTTGTGGAAGGCGGCAAGGAGACATGGCAGGGAGGGGAGGGGAGGGGACGTGAGGGGATGGCAGGGAGGGGAGGGCGGGAGGACGACGGTCCAAGGGGACGACGAGAGCAGTGCACGACTAAGCGGAGTGGCGGTGGTAGGAGCAGAGGAGAGGAGTGGAGCGGAGCTGGTTGCGACAAAGCACGGAAAATGCACAATAATGTGTTGGTGGGCGGCACCAGCCCTCGAACCTGGGACGCGCGTCGTCGTAGGTGGAGGAGGCGGGCCCGCCTGTCAGAAAACATGCCACCTGTCAGCACACTATGCATGGGGAGCACTTCACAGAATTTTTTAGCAGGTCCCACATGTCAGTCTGTTTGATCAAAACTTGCTTGCAGTGCATGGCTGGTTCACGCGCTAGTTCCGAAAAAAAACCCGTTGATCCAAACTTGAATTGGCAGTTCTGCTTCTTCTCCCCCGTCTCATCGTCTCCTCGCAGTGGCAGTTCCGCTTTGTCTCCCTCGCCTGTTATCCTCTTCTTCTTCTCCTTGCAGTGGTAGTTCTTCTTTCTTCCTCGATCAAAACATTCCCGCACGTAAGCCATGGCCAGTAGCCGGATGAAGAGGAACTGGGACGATCTCCCGGCCGACCCACTTCGCAAGATCGCCGACTATTTGCTGGAGAAAGAGGAGTACGTCGACACCTATACTGCTTGTCGGGAAGTCTGCACCGATTGGCGCCGCACATTAAAGGTGCCCGAATTCCATCTCAACAACTGGATCATGATAGATCACACACTTCTAGACGTTGGCGACTTCACCTTCCTCAACCTCGCCACTGGTCGTTGCTTTAGGACAAATCTAATGGACGTCCATCGCAGGTTCACATTCACATCCGATATTTATTGGCATTTTCCATTGTAAACATCTCAGTGCTAACTGATGCCCTCTTCTTCCAAAAGATTCTACTTCGTTGGTGTTTCTCGTGGCGTCATCGTGCTTGCTCAGAGGGTGGAGCCGTACCAGATTCGGCTTCTGAACCCAATCACTCATAAGTCTAACACTGAGTTTCAAGCAAATATACCATCTGATCCTCTACAATCTGTCATCGTGACGAAGTCCCTGACGATGGTGTTCGTTTGCACCAATTATCCAGATCGTATTGCATGGGCCGATGAGAGCACCCCAACGGGGCAAAGCAATGAATCATTTGGAGAAGGATTATATTCACCACCTCCTGCTATGCTTCTGGACTGCATGACGACATTCCTAGGGGAAGTATATGCATTACTTGAGAATGGAGACATATTGTCGACCAACATCAAGTTAGAGCAGCGCGCGAGCACTATCACGATGGCCAAAATAATTTCGGCCCCAGTCTTTGAACAGGTACGCGGAACTTACAAATTTTACCTTGTGGAGTCAGATGGTGATCTGCTTTTTGTGTTGAACGGGGATTTCGCCAAAGCGCAAGCGGTGTTGTACCAGGTGGACACGGAGAACCGCTCTCTCGAGGCCGTCGGTGACATTGGAAGTCGTGCCCTCTTTGTTGATTACAGTCGGTCTATCTCCATTGACACCAGGTTACACCCCACAGTCAAACCCGGTTGCATATACTACAGGAATTATATCAGACTATACGATCATGAGGTTCAAGCCTGGGAAGAGGAACCAACAATGACGTATGGCTTAAGTCTGGAACATACACCGAGGCCTTACCCTCTGGGCGAGATACTGACAGCACATTGCAGACGGAGAGAGTTCTCTGAATGTGTGTTGCAGCACGCGGAGCCGACGACGACGAAATATATATAGGGGAGAATGAATCCTATATTCATCCTAGGTTATTTGCTAGCATTTTTAGGTCTATTTTTCGAAGTAGAAATTTGTACTATATTTATATTATTTCGATGAGCAGTATGCGTATTAACTTTTAGACAAAATTGTAATGTATTTAAATTTAGTACTTCCAGAATTCAAAGTATTTATTTTTAGTAGCTTCTTTCAGAATTCTCTATGTTCGACATGGGCATCAGCTCAGCGCCGGAATCTAGGTCCCACATAGAAAATTGCGCAATAGTGTGTTGGTGGGCGGCACCACCCCTCGAACCTGGGATGCACGCCGTCGAAGGTGGAGGGGGCGGGCCCGCCAGTTAGAAAACATGCCACGTCGGCATCCCCTGTTTTTGATGCCCTTTAAAAAAATAAAACACGCCACGTCGTTATCCCCTGTTTCTGATGGTGTTGCTACACTCGATGGTACATGGTGGCATATAAATAATATCGTATAAACATAAAGGCACAGTCGTCAATATTTCTAAAATGAAACCCGGTCCCGTCCCCTACCCGTCCTTGTACATTGCCCGATGAGGTGGATAGCCACGACCGATCTTTTTAATACGTTCGCACTCTTATGCTGAGAAGGGAAATAAAGATTGAGCTGTTAATGCAACGAGTGTAGAATTATTACCCTCTAAGTAAATGTGAAATGGTTATTTTCACACGTGCCCATAGTCCAAACCTACTGTCATTCTTTCACTCCCCTTCTCCGACTAACCACAGTTCACCTTGCATAGCTCCTCCGCGCCGCACCAACTAGGGTAACATGGCCCCGCCTAAGCCACCACCACGACAGCCACCGAAACTGGGGTATTTAGCCCCTCTAAGGCAGGCCATGAAGCTCTACTTCAAGGCCGGTCTCCCATTGCCCTGCCAGGCGGATGATTTCCCCGAATGTGCCGGATCGACTGCGGCGGCGACTGCGCTGTTGTCGGCGCCAGATGCGGCAAGCAGGGCCAAGAGAGAGATGTGGAGAAATCGCGCGGCGGCATTACGGCATGCTCTAGGCAGTGGGGACAAGGTACGTATCAAATCGATCATGAGAGCATGCCGCCTCCTCCGCCGAGGGTACACACCCTCGAACAGGGCAGCGCCAAGGTCTAGAAACTCTCGCGTCCACGCTTCGGTGCGGACTACCTTACCTCAGTGGGGTAGGATGGGAGCACGCCGTCTGCGGCAAAGATGATCCATCCTATGCACCATCGAAGGCCGTACCATGGCGGCGACCAAGCGTCTACACTCAGCATGCTGGATTGTTCGACAGCCGGAGCCAGCGGCGGGCATCAGCTCAGCCCCGGAATTCAGGTTCGAGTTCACACGGACCTACGATCCCAAGAAGGAGATGTCGAATTTCAGTTTTGAAGAAATCGTTGCAGCGGCACAGATGGTCCAACTAAACCGGGACTGGTGCACGCAAATTGCTCGTGCATGAACGATGCAGATTTCTTTTAGTTTGGCGGGAAGGCAATAGATCAGTTTGGGTTAAATGATCAAAGAACTTATGTCCTCTCAAGGCAATTGGCCAGCCAACTTTTCTGGTGGAGATCTATAGTTTTTTCAGTGTAGAATAGTTAAGTTCAGACTGAAGAATGGCTTTTGTAGATGAAATGCTGACGAATTGTTCTATAAACTAGTAGGAATTTTAGCCCACTTTTGTGCAGGTATAAGACCCTTTTGTATGGAAGTACTACAGTTGTAAGCAAATACTATCAAGTACCTATTTCCTTCAATTACTAGTCGTGGTTCAATCTAGTTAACTGGCATCTTTTTATCCCAGACTATAGATTTTGCGTCTACTGTCTGCGCTGTAAACCATTTTTTCCTTTGTCTTGTGTTGCCTGCAAAATGGTCCTGCAGTTCAACGTGTTACAAATGTAGCTATCTTGTACTTGAAGAGGAGATGGACTACATTTTCCTAGCATCCACATAATTGACATTGCTCATTGGCAGACCACCCTCTTTTCATGAGGTTGTCCTTGGTTATTCATAGAAATTATAAAGCACGGTGTTCAACTACATCAATTCAAACTATTACACACACACTACATCAAAATCATTACCCACACATACTACATCGATTCAAACTATTACACACATACTACTTCAAACTATTACACACACATACTACATCGATTCAAACTATTACACATTTTTAGTCGGTGCTAACTTCCTGCTACGCTCTCCATACTACAAATTCATTAGCCACACATACCACGACAATTCACTAGAGTTCTGTCTTCACTCGAGGGAAATCAGAACCACCAGCTCGTCCAAGCCCGGTCCCCCCACCGAAACTGTGTGCCCCGTCGCGAAGCGGTGGTGGTCCTGTGCCATCAATCCTTCCACGCCAACACTACAAGCGACGAGGGCGCTTTCTGGCAGCCTCTTCGGGGGCCCTGAATGCCATGTACCGATTCTAGAACCTCCTCCAGGTGGATGATGACCGGGTGCTTCCAGCAAAGTTGTCGCCCTGCCCTGCTTGGAATCTGCATGTCGTACATCTTAGGAACAGCGTCAGGATCTTTCAGCCACGCCTTTACCTCGACGACCCATCTGTCGCTCGGTGGCACGATTTCCACCAGCTCGCCGCCAAGGCTACTGACAACCTGCTTAAGGGCCTCTGGCTCCCAAGCATCCAATGGGAGGCCATCAAAGCCGAGTTTGGAGAAGAAACAAAGCTGCCCCAAGCGATCTTCCCACCCACAGGCGCGATGCCAACGCATGAAGCTCATTTTCTCCTCGCAACACTCGAAAGAACGGGAAGAATGCAGAACACGCTCGGTGTCTGAGCTGTGCTCGAACCGGATGAAAAAATTGAATGGCGGCGCGCATACCTCAATGTTGACCTCATTTCGTCTGATCCCAAAACGAGACCTAAAACCCGACAACAACTCTGCCGGCGAAACGGCGGGACGGACGCCCAGCACGGTGGCCATGATAGCGTGGTCGTCGAACTGCTGTGCTAGGGCTACCATGCCTAGGGTGCGCGGCAGCATGCAACTTCCCGAGGCCGGTCGCCGTCCTGGATCGCCCGACGGGACGCGCTCCGCCGTGCGAGAAGGACTAGCCAGAGGCGAGATATTAGTCCGGGGACGCAAAGCTCCGATACGGCGGACGATGCAACGGCGACGGATGCGAGCTTCGATTAGAGGCGTGGGAGGTTGACCGGACATGGCGGGGACGCAAATTAGAGCAAGTGCAAGCTCCGACCTGAGACGAGCAGCCGGAGCTGAGCAAATGTTATGGGGAGGAGAGCAGGAGAGAAGACCAGAGTAGAGCAAAGAAATAGATCTGGTCCACTCAGGGATCTGGTCCACGCAGGGGTAAGCTAGTCCACAACCGCAAAAGATAACAGGGAATACTGACATGGCGGGCCAAGAAGAGTTGACCTAACGGCGATATTTGAGTTCAACCATTTTTCGTCTGGTTCAAACGACCGTTTGGCCGTTAGATTTGTATTCACCCCCATTTGGCCCTTCTGGACAATTGGCGAATCTACTATGGCCCCTCCGCGCGATTGATGGCAACTCGGGTACCGCGGTGCGCTCACCCACCAAGTTTGGTACCGCAAACGAACATTCCCCTTTATCGTGTCATGCTTGATATTGCTTTGGCTTTATGCTTAGTGATTATTGTTGTAGCATGATATGTTATAAACAATTGAGATTGCTTAATGTTCCTTAAAAGAATCATGCATTGTTTTAGCATATTAAAGCATAGTATTGTGGTATTCTCCTTTGAAGCTTTATTTGGGTTGACTTGGCGCATGCTCACACCATGTTAAGACTATCCCAAATCACCATAGCCTTTATGATCCTTTAGTTTTCGACTTGTAATATCACTTTATGCTTTAATTAATGATGTTTTGTCGCTTTGCATGATTATGGCCATTATTGCTCTCTTAGTTGGTCGCTCCCAGTCTTTTGCTAGCCTCCATACCAAGTATGAGTTCCACTCATGCATCCAACTCCAAATAAAACCAAGTTATTCCAAAGAGTCCACCATACCTACCTATTAGCATTTTCTATTCCAAGTATATTCATGTTTTTATCTTCCTTCCGAATTAAACTTGTTATGAGAAAACTAGTGATTAAAGCTCTCACGAACTTGATGGCACACTTTACTTTTCTTGCTCCTAATAAACTTGAACCATTGTGTCATCTATGTTGTATATTGTTGCGCTTTATAAGTTGAAGTTATCAGAACCATGTATCATGGGGAACGCTTTCAACATTGCACTTATACCTTGTACCCCGTTGATATCATGTTCTTTTGCTTATGGATCCCGGCGTTGTGAAATAAAAGGGGAACTTGTAAGATCATGGAGTTTGTATTTGTGTTAGAGAAACGCCTAGGCCGCTAGCCTAAGCCATGCCTAATCATGGTGGAAACTTGCAGCATAACCATAATGAGCACTTTATGAAGCATCCTCAATAAAAACCTATGCAAATAGCAAATAAAAAGATCGCTGAGATGCTCATTGTCTACTTGCCTTGTCATTTTGATTATGGGATAGCTCCTGTATCATGTGCAAGGGGTACCCCGTTGGCGGTTCTCTATGATACATATGTACTTACAATGACAAGAGCTTACTTGTGACTAAAGTTGAGTAGCATGAGGTTCGGTCTTCGTAAGTAACGGGCATGAGATTTTGGCTTATAACTTGTCAAGCATATCCTCTTAGTTGTGTCACTTTAACCTTAATCACCTTCAAGATGCTTATGATAGGGGCAATGAGAGATGAAAGCTAATAAGTACCATAATTTTTGGAAGCTCTTTATGAGACTTGAATCCCTACTTCCTTCTATGAAGGCCTTTCTTTTACTTTTATGTTGAGTCTCCACCTTCTATCTTTATGCACCTACTTTGAGCGCATAGTGGCCATTCTTAGTTTTATGTGCATTGTCCCAAGACTTGTTGATTGATGCATAGCTTTGATATTGCTTGTTTTAAACTATTTGTATCTAGTCACTCTTATGAACTTTGAATGTGTCCTATGCATTTATGTTTGCTACTCTATGAGGGACAAGCTGAATGCCACTATGCTATGTTTTCTTTATGTGAAACAAACAAACGTCTTGCAAAGCATTGTTATTCATGAATCTTTTGTTAGTGCCCTTTCATTTTGCAACATAGTTGCTTTGTCTTATTGTTAGAACTTTATCTTTCATGGTATGATTGAAGTACTATGATCCCAGCTATCATTGTTCAAATACTTTGATCAAGTTTATGATGGTGCATGTCACCTCAAAAATTATTCTTTCTTTTTATCACTTACCTACTCGAGGACGAGCAGGAGTTAAGCTTGGGGATGTTGATACGTTGCTAACATATCCATAATATTTTATGTTCATTGCTTGGTTTATATCTACTTTCTTATGTTTTGTCCACACTTTGGAGTAATTTCTACACACTTTCTTAGACTAACCTATTAACAAGATGCCACAGTGCCAGTTGCCTGTTTTCTGATGTTTTTGGTTCCAGAAAGTAAGAAAATGAATATTCTCGGAATTGGACCGGACAAAATCCAAAGTCGTTACTTTCCCGGAAGATTCACGGAGCCAGAAGGAGAGACGAAGGGGGGGCCACAGGGTGGCCAAACCACCCCTAGGCGCGGGTCCCCCTGGACGCGCCAGGGCCTGGTGTGGACCCCCTGGCTGCCCACCGACCTTGCCTCTACGCCTATAAGATGCCTCCCGATGCAAAAACCCTAAATCGTCAAGCCTCCAGCCACGAAAAGTTCCGCAGCGCCGCCGCCACCGAAGGGGAGATTCGGGGGACAGAAAGTCTCTGTTCCGGCACCCTGCCGGGATGGGAAAGTGCCCCTGGAGCCATCTCCATCGATCTCCACCACCATCTCCATCGCCGTTGTTGATTCCCATGATGAGGAGGGAGTAGTTCTCTCTCGAGGCTAAGGGTTCTACCGGTAGCTATGTGTTCATATCTCTCTCTCTATGCATGATCTTATTGAGATCATGAGCTTGTAATCTATAGATCTACCTTGCTACTCAAGTGCTTTAATAGATCTTTGCTCTCCTGATACATTGCAAATGTATCTATAATTTTTTATGTTCTATGCTTGGTTTTATCGACTTTCTTGTGTTTTGTCCACACTTTGGAGTACTTTTCATATGATTTCTTGGACTAACCTATTAACAAGAGCCACAGTGCCAGCTGCCTGTTTTCTACTGTTTTTGGTTCTAGGAAAGTCAGAAAATGAATATTCTCAGAATTGGACGGGACAAAAGCCAAAGTGCCTATTTTTTCGGAAGTCATCAGATGCCAGAATACGAGACAGAGAGGGGCCAGGGGGACACCACACCACCTGGCCGCGCGGCCCAGCCTGGCCTGCGCCAGGGGGTGGCCTGGCCGCCTCCAGCACCCCCTCGGCCTCTCCTTCCGCCTATAAGATGCCCTCGGGACGAAAACCCTAAGTACCCAATCAAAAATCCACGAAAGAGTCTGTAGCCGCCATCATCTCCATCCCTAGATCGGGAGGGATCTGAAGCTCTTCCTGGCACCCTGCCGGAGAGGGGAATTCACCCTAGAGGCCTTCTTCATCACCATGCAAGCCTCCGGTGTGATGCGTGAGTAGTTCATCCTTGGACTACGAATCCATGTAGTAGCTAGATGGTTGGTTCTCCTCCTTTGTGCTTTCATGTTTAGATCTTGTGAGCTCCGTTCATGATCAAGATCATCTATTTGTAATTCTGCATGTTGTGTTTGCGGGAATCCGATGGATATTGAGATGCTATTTCAGATTGATTATTGATTCTATCATATCTTTGTTATTTGTGATCTTTCATGCTTTCCATTGTTAGTAGCTATCTTGGACAAGTAGATGCTAGCAACTCCAAGAGTTAGTATTTATGCTCCATAGTGGGTTCATGCCTCTGGTAACCTGGGGAAGTGACAGAAATCTCTAAGGTACTAGATGTGCTGTGGCTACTAGGAGAAAACAGCAATCCTTTGTTCATAGAACAATCGTATTGTTTACTTTACACACAATTCATAAAGCAATAATCTGTTGCTTGCAACTTAATACTAGAGGGGGTTCGGATGATAACCTGAAGGTGGATGATTAGTCATGGATGCAGTTGGATGGTGGTCTATGTATAATGTTGTAATGCCCAATCAAGTTCCAAAGGAGTCAAGATGATTAGTATATGCTTGTATTGCTTTCTCGAAGTTTGTCAATTGCCCCGCTGTAATTTGTTCACCCAGCATGTTATCTATCTTAAGGAGAGCCACCTCTAGTGAACTATGGATCCCGGTCCTTTTTCTTTTACATACAATCTACAAACTGTTACTGCTTTGTGTTTACTTTCTACAAACTATTACTTCTTTCCATTCGATACATTTAATCCTTTCTTTTTAGCAAAACACGGTGAGATTGACAACCTCATCGCAAGTTGGGGACAAAGTTCTGTGGTTGTGTTGTGCAGGTCTCCACGTTGCTACTAGCACCGGTAGTGCGCCCTGCCAAGGCTCGGCTAGCAACACCTTTGGGGTGTTTCTTTGCTCCTAATGGTTTCATAACTGAGGGAAACTTGCTGCTGTGCTCATCATACCTTCCTCTTGGGGTTCCCAACGAGCTCTACATCAACACCGAGCCATCAAGCATTTTTCTAGCGCCATCGTCAGGGAGTCAAGGACATGTTCACAAGGGGAGTCCCTCATAACCAATCTCTTTACTTTGTTATTTTTGTTTTGCTTAGTTTACTTTTGTTTTGTTTCTTTGTTTCTTTATCAAAAACACAAAAAAATAGTTTTACTAGTTTGCTTTCTTATTTGAAAACCCAAAAAAATGACTACACTTGAAAACACTAAGTTGTGTGACTTCACTAGCACGAACAACAATGATTTTATCAGCACACCTATTGCTCCACATGTGCCTGAAGATACTTTCTTTGAGATAAAACCTGCTTTGCTCAATCTTGTTATGAGAGAACAATTTTATGGTATTGGTAATGAAGATGCTGCTGCCCATCTAAATAACTTTGTTGAACTTTGTGAGATGCAAAAGCATAGGGATGTAGATGGTGATATTATTAAGCTGAAATTGTTTCCTTTCTCTTTGAGAGGAAAAGCTAAAGAATGGTTGAATTCCTTAACTAGGAATAGTATTGATTCTTGGACTAAGTGCAAAGATGCTTTCATTGGAAAATACAATCCTCCTGCTAAGATTATATCTATGAGAAGTGAAATAATGAAGTTTAAAGCTTGGGTAATGAACATGTTGCTCAAGCTTGGGAAAGAATGAAATCTTTGGTTAAGAATTGTCCCACTCATGGACTGACTTCTTGGATGATCATCCAAACCTTTTATGCAGGATTGAACTATTCTTCAAGGAACCTATTGGATTCTACTGCTGGAGGTACCTTTATGACCATTACTTTGGGTGCTGCAACAAAACTTCTGGACAATATGATGGTTAATTATTTTGAATGGCATACTGAGAGAGGTCCACAAAGTAGGAAGGTAAATTATGTTGAGGAAACTTCCTCCTTGAGTGATGAGATTGATATTATTATGTCTATGCTTGTTAATGGGAAAGCCCATATTGATCCAAATAATGTTCCTTTAGCCCCTTTGGTTGCTCAAGAAGAGCAAGTTGATCTGAACTTCATAAGAAATAATAATTTTGGCAATAATGCTTATAGGAGTAATTTGTTAGGTCCGCATCATAAAAAACAAAATTTTTCCTACGGTGTGAACTACACGCCAAGATCTATCTACTAGGTACAAAGCAACGGGTGGACATACATCCAACGAGAACTTACCCTCGTAGACAACGAGCTTTGTTAACGAGTAGGAACTCGTGGTTGATGTAGTCGTACACTTGCCGATCTCAAGATCATGAGGAAGTCCGAGCGCCGCAACTCAGCAGCGCATCCACACTCGCACACACGTTCAAGCCACCGGACAACCTCCACCTCCTCACTCCAGCGATCCAGCGGAAGCAGCAACTCCTTCTAAACGAAATGCCACCGGGAACATGTATCTCGCTAATCCGAGACCATGGGGGAATAATTCTAGAGGGGGAGAGAGATCCTTCACAAGGAGGTGTGAGGATGAAGGAGGGAATGGGTGGCCTTTTATAGGAGGAGGGGGGTGCCCCCTCTCTCCATGGCCGGCGCATGGGGGGGTGACCCCTCACCTCCCCCATTCATGTGGTGGTAACCCCCCCCCACACACACACACATTAAAATGCCTCTTCACATTCCCTTTTAAAGTCTCCACTTTAAATGCATTAAATTTCTCCAAATTTAATGCTCTCTCATTTAATAAAACTCTTTTTATTAAATTTATTCAGAATTTTGTTAATTACTTTAATTAACAAACATTCACATATAGCCCCTTGCAATATTTCAATATCACATGCAGAACCACCTTCTGCAATTTCACCCGAAACAATTTCCGGTTTCTATTGAAACAATTCCTGTGCTTTGCAATTCTTTCGTCTGAAACATATGTGCTCCAAAATGGTGTCCGGTAACTCTTAAGTGTGCCACCCTATGGTTCGTGAATAATGTAGACATGATCGAGACCCTTCTCCGATCAATAATCAGCAGTGGGACCTGGAGATCCGTACTGACTCCTACACATTCAACGATGACTCCTGTGATCGTGAGAACCTTTAACGCTTGTAACTAAATCCCTTTGTCTCTCGATATATTACATGTCCAAGATTCGATCATCGGTATCTCCATACCTAGTTTGATCTCGTTACCGACATGCACTCTTTTCTTGTTCCCGTGATATAACATTCTAGTGATCACATCACTTGCTTGCAAGCTATCCTAATGTGAGATCACCGAGAGGGCCTAGAGTATATCTATCTGTCATCTGGATTAACAAATTCCACTCTTGATCCATGAGCCTCAACATAACACCTTCGTAGTACTGAACCCATCTTTATAGTCACCCTGTTACGGTGTGACGTTTGATGTTATCAAGATACTCTTCCGGTGTCAGCAATTAACATGATCTCATGGTCTAAGGATAAAGATTACTTCGTATGATGTTATAGCAATATAAACATAATGACTTGATCGTAATGCTATACTTCAGATGAATGTTCATCACATCATTCCACCAATGGTGTGACCTTGTTATTAACAACATCCAATGTCCATGATCAGGAAACCTTGATCATCCTGTTAATCAACAAGCTAGTCTATAAGAGAGGCATGACTAGGAACCCTTTTTGTTTATTAAACACACATGTATTGATGTTTCTGAATCAATACATTTCTAGCATGTAAAATAAACATCTATCATGTATAAGGAATATATAATAACAACTTTATTATTGCCTCTCAGGGCATATTTCCTTCAGTCTCCCACTTGCACTAGAGACAATAATCTAGTTCACATAGTGATAAATCTAACACCCATGGAGTTCTGGTGTTGATCATGTTTTGCCCTAGGGAGAACTTTAGTCAACGGATCTGCTACATTTAGGTCCGTGTGTACTTTACAAATCTTTATATCTCCATCCTTGACATGCTCGCGGATGGAGTGAAACCGGCGCTTAATATGATTGGAATTCTTGTGAGACCTTGGTTCCTTTGTGTTGGCTATGGCTCCATTTATGTCACAATAGATCACCATCGGGTCCAATGCACTGGGAACCACACCCAGTTCCGTAATGAACTCTTTCATCCAAACTGCTTCCTGCGCCACTTCTGAAGCAGCAACATATTCCGCCTCTGTTGTTGATCCAGCCACCACAGGTTGTTTGGAACTCCTCCAACTAACTGCTGCTCCGTTCAAGAGAAATACGTATCCGGATTGAGACTTAGAGTCATCCGGATCGGTGTCAAAGCTAGCATCGACATAACACTTAGCGACTAGCTCTTCTTCACCTCCGTATATAAGAAACATATCCTTAGTTCTTCTTAAGTACTTGAGGATGTTCTTTACCGCTATCCAGTGTTCCGAACCTGGATCAGATTGGTACCTACTAGTCAAACTAATAGCATGTGCCACATCTGGTCTTGTACATAGCATGGCATACATAATAGAGCCTATGGACGAGGCATAGGGGATCTTATCCATCATCTCTCTTTCTTCCGCCGTAGCCGGACTTTGAGTCTTACTCAATGCCTTGCCTTGCAACATAGGTAAGAACCCCTTCTTACTTTCGTCCATATTAAACTTCTTTAATATCTTATCAAGGTATGTACTCTGCGATAGCCCAATTAGGCGCCTTGATCTATCTCTATAAATTTTAATGCCTAATATATATGATGCTTCACCAAGGTCTTTCATCGAAAATTTGCTGTTTAGATAACTTTTAACACTGTTTAAAAGATCTATATCATTTCCAATCAATAATATGTCATCCACATATAATATCAGAAATGCCACATTGCTCCCACTCACTTTCTTGTAAATACAAGCCTCTCCATAAGTTTGGACAAATCCAAACTCTTTGATCACCTCATCAAAGCGGAGATTCCAACTTCGTGATGCTTGCTTCAGTCCATAGATGGATCGCTGAAGTTTGCACACCTTATTAGCATCCTTAGGATCGACAAAACCCTTAGGTTGTATCATATACAACTCTTCTTCAATCTTACCATTGAGGAACGCAGTTTTGACATCCATATGCCATATTTTATAATCGAAATATGCAGCAATTGCTAACATAATCCTAACTGACTTAAGCATCGCTACGGGAGAGAATGTCTCATCGTAGTCAACTCCTTGAATTTGTCGAAACCCCTTTGCAACAAGTCGAGCCTTATAGATGGTCACATTACCATCAGCATCGGTGTCCCTTTTGAAAATCCATTTATTCTCCACGGCCTTTCGGTCGTGAGGTAAGTCCACCAAGTTCCAAACTTGGTTCTCGTACATGGATTCCATCTCGGATTTCATGGCTTCTAGCCATTTGTTGGAATCCGGGCTCATCATCGCTTCTTCATACGTCGCAGGGTCAACCATTTCATCAACCATGAAATTCACAACAGGATTGCCGTACAGTTCAGGAGCTGCACGTGTCCTGCTTGACCTGCGAGGTTCGGTAGTGTCCTCTTTCGGAGTTTCATGATCATTATCATTAGCTCTCTCTTCATCAGGTGAAGTCAACTCCGAAACAACTTCCGGTGCTGTGCCACTCGCCATTCCATGAAGAGAAGGTTCAATAACCTCTTCGAGTTCTTCCTTCCGACTACTCACACCTTTCGCGAGAAACTCCCTCTCAAGAAAGGATCCATTCTTGGCAACAAAAACCTTGCCCTCGGATCTGTGATAGAAGGTATACCCAATTGTTTCCTTAGGGTATCCTATGAAGACGCATTTTTCCGCTTTGGGTTTGAGTTTATCTGGTTGAAGTTTCTTCACATAAACATCGCATCCCCAAACCTTAAGAAATGACAGCTTAGGTTTGTTTCCAAACCATAATTCATACGGTGTCGTTTCAACGGATTTAGATGGTGCCCGATTTAAAGTGAATGCAGCTATTTCTAGTGCATAACCCCAAAATGACAGAGGTAAGTCAGTTAGAGACATCATAGATCGAACCATATCCAATAAGGTACGATTACGACGCTCCGACACACCATTACATTGTGGTGTTCTGGTAGGCGTGAGTTGTGAAACTATTCCACACTCTTTTATGTGTGTGCTAAACTCGTAACTTAGATACTCTCCTCCACGGTCAGACCACAGAAATTTGATCTTTCTATTACGATGATTTTCCACTTCATTCTAAAATTCCCTGAACTTTTCAAAAGTTTCAGACTTGTGTTTCATCAAATAGATATACCCATATCTACTCAAATCATCCGTGAAAGTAACAAAATAACGATATCCACCTCGCACCGACACACTCATTGGTCCACACACATCAGTATGTATGATTTCCAATAGATCTGTCGCCCGTTCCATTGAACCGGAAAACGGCGTTCTAGTCATCTTGCCCATAAGGCATGGCTCACATGTATCAAATGATTCAAAATCAAGTGATTCCAAAAGTCCATCAGAATGGAGTTTCTTCATGCGTTTAACGCCAATATGACCTAGACGGCAGTGCCACATATATGTAGACATATCATCATCAAGTTTAATCTTTTTAGCATTAACATTATGAATGTGCGTAATATTAATATCGAGATCCAATAGAAATAAACCATTCAACATAGGTGCATGACCATAAAAGATATCATTCTTATAAATCGAACAACCATTGTTTTCAGATGTAAAGGAATGACCACTTTGCATCAAACACGATCCAGATACAATGTTCATGCTTAGTGCAGGCACGAAATAACAATTATTTAGGTTTATAACTAATCCCGATGGCAAATGGAGAGGTAGCGTCCCGACGGCGATCACATCAACTCTTGATCCATTGCCGACCCGCATCCTGACCTCATCCCTTGCTAGTTGTCGCTTGTTCCGTAGCCCCTGAACCGAGTTACATATATTAGCAACTGATCCGGTATCAAATACCTAGGTGCTACTGCGAGTACTAGTCAAGTACACATCAATAACATGTATATCACATATACCTTTGTTTGCCTTGCTGGACTTCTTGTCCGCCAAATACTTGGGGTAGTTGCGCTTCCAATGGCCAGTCCCCTTGCAATAGTAGCACTCGGTGTCAGACTTAGGGCCAGCCTGGGGTTTCTTTTCAGGCGTGGCAACAGACTTGCCACCCTTCTTTCCCTTATGCTTTCCTTTCTTGTCCTTCTTGAAACCGGTGGTCCTATTGATCATCAACACTTGATGTTCTTTCCTAATCTCCACTTCTGCAGTCTTAAGCATTGGCAGAAGCTCGGGAAGAGACTTCTTCATGCCCTGCATATTATAGTTCATCACGAAGCTCTTGTAGCTAGGTGGCAGAGATTGGAGAACACGATGTATGCCTAAGTCAATGGGAATCGTTATTCCCAAGGACACAAGATTATCGGTGTACCCAGACATTTTGAGTACGTGCTCACTAACGGAGCTGTTTTCCTCCATCATGCAGCTAAAGAACTTTTCTGTAGCATTATAACTCTCTACGGCAGCATGGGTATCGAAAATAATTTTCAATTCTCCCATGGTATCAAAGGCATTACCATTTTCGAAACGCTTTCGAAGTTTTGGCTCTAGCCCATACAGTATGCCGCAATGAACTAAGTTGTGGTCCTCTTGACGAGTCACATAGACATTCTTTTCCTCGTCAGGGGCATCAGGCGCTGGTGGGGGGCCTAGCGGCGCATCTAGCACATATTGCTTTTGTGCAGCAGTGAAGAGAATCCTCAAATTCATAGCCCAGTTGGTGAAGTTGCTACCATTCGCAGCAAGTTTCTCTTTCTCCATGAACACATTGAAATTAAAAGCAGGTGGTGCCATCTACAACAGAATTTATAAAGTTTATTTAGACTAATTTTATGATAGATTGAGTTCAACTAATCCAAATTACTAATGAACTCCCACTCAAAAACGACATCCCTCGTGTCCTTTTGGTGATTACATGAACCAAATCCACTATATCAAGTCCGATCATCACGTGAGTTGATATAGCTTCAAAGGCGAGCATCTATATGGGCATCATATCAACCATATGACTCATGCTTAACCTTTCGGTTCGTGTTCCGAGGCCATGTCTATACATGCTAGGCTCGCCAAGTAAGAACCTTAGTATTCGCGTGTGTAAAACTGTCGTACACCCGTTCCTATGAAAGCGTAGATTCGAGTACACTCGATCATCACGTGATGTCTCGAAACACGATCCATAGAATGGTGCATACTCAAGGAAGAACACATTTTTATCTTGATATCTAAATGAGGGATCATCTTATAATGCTACCAAATGCGCCAAACTAGCAGTATAAGATGCTAACATCTAAGGTGTAAAGTGAGATGATATGGTCCATGCATTTGATCTCTATCACTTGCATCATGGTATGATCTCTATCATTCCTTTGTGTGTAAGGCCAAGGTCTATGGAACTTACACGTTGACTGTGTTGTAAGAGTATCTACCATACATCTACTTACAACAATACCATATCAATACACTATCCCAGCAACGATCTAAACTAGACGCCTCTAATTTATCAATTGCAAGTTTTACGTGGCTTAGGGCTTTCGGAGATAGAACCGTTCTCACCTACGAACATGAACCACAACGAGGATAACTAAGTTATTAGCAACTCGTTGTAAATCAGATATTGACTATAGTAGGAGAGACAGACACCCACCAGCCACTTATGCAAAACAAGTTGCATGTCAGTCGTGGAACCGGTCTCATGTACGATGACATGTAAGGTTGGTCCGGGCCGCTTCATCCCACTATGCCACCAATATCCAAAATACATAGAAGATGCAATAACATGATCATCATCGCCCACATATCAACCATATGTGTACTACCCGTGCTAAGCACCTACGCATAGATCAGGCTCTGATACCACTGTTGGGTCCGCAGCATAGAAAACAAAAAAATTCCTACAGTGTGAACTACACGCCAAGATCTATCTACTAGGTACAAAGCAACGGGTGGACATACATCCAACGAGAACTTACCCTCGTAGACAACGAGCTTTGTTAACGAGTAGGAACTCGTGGTTGATGTAGTCATACACTTGTCGATCTCAAGATCGTGAGGAAGTCCGAGCGCCGCAACTCAGCAGCGCATCCGCACTCGCACACACGTTCAAGCCACCGGACAACCTCCACCTCCTTGCTCCAGCGATCCAGCGGAAGCAGCAACTCCTTCTAGACGAAATGCCACCGGGAACATGTATCTCGCTAATCCGAGACCATGGGGGAATAATTCTAGAGGGGGAGAGAGATCCTTCACAAGGAGGTCTGTGGATGAAGGAGGGAATGGGTGGCCTTTTATAGGAGGAGGGGGGTGCCCCCTCTCTCCATGGCCGGCGCATGGGGGATGACCCCTCACCTCCCCCATTCATGTGGTGGTAACCCCCCCCCCCTCCCACATTAAAATGCCTCTTCACATTCCCTTTTAAAGTCTCCACTTTAAATGCATTAAATTTCTCCAAATTTAATGCTCTCTCATTTAATAAAACTCTTTTTATTAAATTTATTCAGAATTTTGTTAATTACTTTAATTAACAAACATTCACATATAGCCCCTTGCAATATTTCAATATCACATGCAGAACCACCTTCTGCAATTTCACCCAAAACAATTTCCGGTTTCTATTGAAACAATTCCTGCGCTTTGCAATTCTTTCGTCTAAAACATATGTGATCCAAAATGGTGTCCGGTAACTCTTAAGTGTGCCACCCTACGGTTCACGAATAATGCAGACATGATCGAGACCCTTCTCCGATCAATAATCAGCAGCGGGACCTGGAGATCCGTACTAACTCCTACACATTCAACGATGACTCCTGTGATCGTGAGAACCTTTAACGCTTGTAACTAAATCCCTTTGTCTCTCGATATATTACATGTCCGAGATTCGATCATCGGTATCTCCATACCTAGTTTGATCTCATTACCGACATGCACTCTTTTCTTGTTCCCGTGATATAACATTCTAGTGATCACATCACTTGCTTGCAAGCTATCCTAATGTGATATCACCGAGAGGGCATAGAGTATATCTATCCGTCATCTGGATTGACAAATTCCACTCTTGATCCATGAGCCTCAACATAACACCTTCGTAGTACTGAACCCATCTTTATAGTCACCCTGTTACGGTGTGACGTTTGATGTTATCAAGATACTCTTCCGGTGTCAGCAATTAACATGATCTCATGGTCTAAGGATAAAGATTACTTTGTATGATGTTATAGCAATATAAACATAATGACTTGATCGTAATGCTATACTTCGGATGAATGTTCATCACATCATTCCACCAATGGTGTGACCTTGTTATTTACAACATCCAATGTCCATGATCAGGAAACCTTGATCATCCTGTTAATCAACAAGCTAGTCTATAAGAGAGGCATGACTAGGAACCCTTTTTGTTTATTAAACACACATGTATTAATGTTTCCGAATCAATACATTTCTTGCATGTAAAATAAACATCTATCATGTATAAGGAATATATAATAACAACTTTATTATTGCCTCTCAGGGCATATTTCCTTCAGCAATAACATGATCATCATCGCCCACATATCAACCATATGTGTACTTCTCGTGCTAAGAACCTACGCATAGATCAGGCTCTGATACCACTGTTGGGTCCGCAGCATAGAAAACAAAAAAATTCCTACAGTGTGAACTACACGCCAAGATCTATCTACTAGGTACAAAGCAACGGGTGGACATACATCCAACGAGAACTTACCCTCGTAGACAACGAGCTTTGTTAACGAGTAGGAACTCGTGGTTGATGTAGTCGTACACTTGCCGATCTCAAGATCGTGAGGAAGTCCGAGCGCCGCAACTCAGTAGCGCATCCGCACTCGCACACACGTTCAAGCCACCAGACAACCTCCACCTCCTCGCTCCAGCCATCCAGCGGAAGCAGCAACTCCTTCCAGACGAAATGCCACCGGGAACATGTATCTCGCTAATCCGAGACCATGGGGGAATAATTCTAGAGGGGGAGAGAGATCCTTCACAAGGAGGTCTGTGGATGAAGGAGGGAATGGGTGGCCTTTTATAGGAGGAGGGGTGCCCCCTCTCTCCATGGCCGGCGCATGGGGGGTGACCCCTCACCTACCCCATTCATGTGGTGGTAACCCCTCCACATTGAAATGCCTCTTCACATTCCCTTTTAAAGTCTCCACTTTAAATGCATTAAATTTCTCCAAATTTAATGCTCTCTCATTTAATAAAACTCTTTTTATTAAATTTATTCAGAATTTTGTTAATTACTTTAATTAACAAACATTCACATATAGCCCCTTGCAATATTTCAATATCACATCCAGAACCACCTTCTGCAATTTCACCCGAAACAATTTCCGGTTTCTATTGAAACAATTCCTGCGCTTTGCAATTCTTTCATCTGAAACATATGTGATCCAAAATGGTGTCCGGTAACTCTTAAGTGTGCCACCCTACGGTTCGCGAATAATGCAGACATGATCGAGACCCTTCTCCGATCAATAATCAGCAGTGGGACCTGGAGATCCGTACTGACTCCTACATATTCAACGATGACTCCTGTGATCGTGAGAACCTTTAACGCTTGTAACTAAATCCCTTTGTCTCTCGATATATTACATGTCCGAGATTCGATCATCGGTATCTCCATACCTAGTTTGATCTCGTTACCGACATGCACTCTTTTCTTGTTCCCGTGATATAACATTCTAGTGATCACATCACTTGCTTGCAAGCTATCCTAATGTGATATCACCGAGAGGGCCCAGAGTATATCTATCCGTCATCTGGATTGACAAATTCCACTCTTGATCCATGAGCCTCAACATAACACCTTCGTAGTACTGAACCCATCTTTATAGTCACCCTGCTACGGTGTGACGTTTGATGTTATCAAGATACTCTTCCGGTCTTAGCAATTAACATGATCTCATGGTCTAAGGATAAATATTACTTCGTGTGATGTTATAGGAATATAAACATAATGACTTGATCGTAATGCTATACTTCGGATGAATGTTCATCACATCATTCCACCAATGGTGTGACCTTGTTATTAACAACATCCAATGTCCATGATCAGGAAACCTTGATCATCCTATTAATCAACAAGCTAGTATATAAGAGAGGCATGACTAGGAACCCTTTTTGTTTATTAAACACACATGTATTGATGTTTCCGAATCAATACATTTCTAGCATGTAAAATAAACATCTATCATGTAAAATAAACATCTATCATGTATAAGGAATATATAATAACAACTTTATTATTGCCTGTCAGGGCATATTTCCTTCATAATTTTGGTAACAACAATTATAAGCCATATCCTCCCAACAATGGTAATGCTTATGGAAATTCTTACAAAAATAATAGGAGTGCTCCCTCTGAACTTGAAGTTATGCTTAAAGAGTTTATTAGTAAACAAACTGCTTTCAATAAAACTATTGAGGAAAAACTCTCTAATGCTGAAAGAAATATAGCATCTTTGGTTGAAGCTCAATCTTCTTTGAATAAAATGGCTGCTAAACCTGAAATTAATGATAATCCCTTTGCAGCCACTAATGCTATACAAGTAAGAATTGATGAAAATGTTAGACTATTAGCTGAATTACATGCTAAGTGGGAAAGACAAGATGAAATTGCTAGAAACATTAGTGTTTCTACTATTACCACCACTAGTGTTGAGGCTAGTAATAGTTCTACTACTCTATATGATAAATTTGATTTTGATCTTGATGGTTGCAATATCTCTGAAGTTATTAAGTTCCTACAAAAGCTTGCTAAAAGTCCTAATGCTAGTGCTATGAACATGACCTTTACAAAACACATTACTGATGCTCTCATAAAGATTAAAGAAGAAAAGATGAAACATAAAGCTTCTATTCCTATAAAACAAGAAGATGGTTGGGAACCCATCATTAATATGAAAGTGAATGACTTTGATTTCAAAGCTTTATGTGATCTTGATAGTAGTGTTTCTATTATGCCTAGAAGGATTTATGATATGCTTGATTTGCCTCCACTTGATGATTGTTATTTGAATGTCCCACTTGATGATAATGCTAAAAAGAAACTCATGGGGAGTCTTAATGATGTTCTTATTATGGTTAACAATGCCTATGTCCCCGTTGATTTCTATGTTTTGGATGTTGAATGCAATGCTTCTTGTCCTATTACTTTGGGAAGACCTTTTCTTAGAACTGTTGGTGCCATTATTGATATGAAAGAAGGCACCATTAAATATCAACTCCCACTCAAGAAAGGTATAGAACACTTCCCTAAGAAGAGAGAGAAGATTTCTTTTGCTTCTTCTATGGAAACAAAATTTGGTCTTAATGCTTCTTCATTTGAGAACACTTGAGTCTTTTTCTTGCTTCTTATGCCTAACTTAAAGGCGTTAAAGAAAAGTACTTATTGGGAGATAACCCAAAAGTTTTAGATGAGTCTTGGAAGTTATTACTTCAGTAATAACCGCTCCTTATCTTTTTTATTTGCTTTTTGTGCCAAGAGTAACCTCTAATAAGAGAGAAGTAATGATTGGGAAAGTTGTTGTCCCGAAACAGATTTTTGTACTTCAGCGTAAATATTCGTGTAAAATCTCTAAACATATTTTTGAGGCGTGAATTTTCGTGCTTCTGCCCCAGGTTGTTATCTAACTTTCAACACTTTTTGATTTGAGCAACAAAAGGTCTTCAAAAAAATTCGTCTTTACCTGCTGGTCTGTTTTGATAGATTTCTGTCATTTTCTGCATTTGCTTCTTGTTAGTTCCTTTTTGAGTTCTTTTGGGGAATTGAGATTTTTGAGGGAAGTACTACAGTAGCTAGTGTTCTAATGTAAGTTTATTTGGTGTTAGAACTGAACCTTAAGACTTATTTATCTTGAGTGCACTAATGTTGCTAATAAAGATTGTGTGAAGTTTTGTATGAAGGAAAAATTTCAGGTGTATGGAAGGAATGAGTAATGAGATGAAGGTTGGACTAAAGCTCAAGCTTGGGGATGCCACGTGTGTCACCCCAAGAAATATCCAATAAGTACAAGCGTCAAAGCTTGGGGATGCCCAAGGCATCCCCTTCTTCATCAATAAAAATCCCAGGTTTCTTCCAAACGCTTCATTTTTATTATTTCATGCACAGTTGCGTTGTTCTTGGAGCGTCTTCTTTTTCGTTTTCATTTTGGTTTTTCGTTTGCTTTTGTTTACTTAGTTTTCCGAATAAATTGGTTGGACCCCCTCTTTCATATATTGGTTAGCAAATAGTTTGGTTTGGTTTGGAAAAGAGTAGGAAAGTTCATGCTTATGTGGTAAAAAGAGCTCGTTTTTTGACAGTGGCCTATGCTTTGTCATGCCATGCTTGATATTGTTTTGGCTTTATGCTTAGTATTCTTTGTTGTAGCATGACTTGTTAGAAACAATTGAGATTGCTTAATGTGCCTTGGTTGAATCATGCGTTGTTTTAGCATATTAAAGCGTAGTATAGTGGTATTCTCCTTTGATGCTTTATTTGGGTTGACTTGGCACCTGCTCACACCATGTTATGACTATCACAAGTCACCATAGCCTTTATGATCCTTTATTTTTCAACTAGTAGTATCACTTTATGCTTTGATCAATGATGTTTTGTCGCTCTACATGATTATGGCCATTATTGCTCTCTTAGTTTGTAGCTCCCAGTCTTCTCCTAGCCTCCACAACCAAGTATGAGTTCCACTCATGCATCCAACTCCCTAAACCAAGTTATTCCAAAGAGTCCACCATACCTACCTACTAGCTTATGCTATGCCAAGTATATTCATGCTTTTGTTTACCTTCCAAATTAAACTTGTTATGAGAAAACTAGTGATTAAAGCTCTCACGAACTTGATGGCACACTTTACCTTTTTGCATCTAATAAACTTGAACCATTGGGTCCTCCTTTGTTGCATATATGCTTGCGCTTTATAAGTTGAAATTAGCAGAACCATGTATCATGGGGAACGCTTTCAACATTGCACTTGTACTTTGTACCCCGTTGATATCATGTTCTTTTGCTTACGGATCCCGGCGGTGTGAAATAAAAGTGGAACTTGTAAGATCATGGAGTTTGTATGTGTGTTAGAGAAACGCCTGGGCCGCTAGCCTAAGCCATGCCTAATCATGGTGGAAACTATCAGCATCACCATAATGAGCACTCTATGAAGCATCCTCAATAAAAACCTATGCAAATAGCAAATAAAAAGATCGCTAAGATGCTCATTGTCTGCTTGCCTTGTCATTTTGATTATGGGATAGCTCCTGTATCATGTGCAAGGGGTACCCCGTTGGCGGTTCTTTATGATAGACATGTACTTACAATGACAAGAGCTTACTCATGACTAAAGTTGAGTAGCATGAGGATCGGTCTTCGTAAGTAAGGGGCATGAGATTTCGGTTTATAACTTGTCAAGCATATCCTCTTAGTTGTGTCACTTTAACCTTAATCACCTTCAAGATGCTTATGATAGGGGCAATGAGAGCTGAAAGCTATAAGTACCATAATTTTTGGAAGCTCTTTATGAGACTTGAATCCCTACTTCCTTTTATAAAGGCTTTTCTTCCACCATTATATTGAGTCTCCACCTTCTATCTTCATGCACCTACTTTGAGAGCATAGTGACCATTCTTAGTTCTATGTGCATTGTCCCAAGACTAGTTGATTGATGCATAACTTGATATTGCTTGTTTTAAACTATTTGTATCTAGTCACTCTTATGATCTTTGAAGGTGTCATATGCATTTATATTTGCTACTCTATGAGGGACAAGCTGAATACTATTATGCTATGTTTTCTTTATGTGAAACAAACAAACGTCTTGCAAAGCATTGTTATTCATGAATCTTTTGTTTGTGCCTTTTCATGTTGCATCATAGTTTATTTGTCTTATTGCTAGAACTTTGTCTTTCATGTTATGATTGAAGTACTATGATCCCAGCTTTGAATGTTTTACAAATACTTTGATCAAGTCTTTGATGGTGCATGTCACCTCAGAAATTATTCTTTGTTTTTATCACTTACCTTCTCGAGGACGAGCAGGAGTTAAGCTTGGGGATGTTGATACATTGCAAATGTACCTATAATTTTTGATGTTCCATGCTGATACATTGCAAATGTATCTATAATTTTTGATGTTCCATGCTTGGTTTTATCCACTTTCTTGTGTTTTTCCACACTTTGGAGTACTTTTCATATGATTTCTTGGACTAACCTATTAACAAGAGCCACAGTGCCAGCTGCCTGTTTTCTGCTGTTTTTGGTTCCATGAAAGTCAGAGAATGAATATTCTCAGAATTGGACGGGACAAAAGCCAAAGTGCCTATTTTTCCAGAAGACTCTAGGAGCCAGAATACGAGACGGAGGAGGGCCAGGGGCTGGCCACACCCCCCAGGCGCGGGCTGGGCCTGGCCGCGCCAGGGCATGGTGTGGTGGCCCCATGCACCCCCTCGGTCTCCCTCTTTGCCTATAAGAATCCTTCTGACCTAAAAACTCTAGGGGGTTCGACATTTTTCCAGAAGGAGTTCCGCTCCGCCGCCACCACCAGATTCCACGAAACAGCACTAGAAACTCCGTTCTGGCACCCTGCCGGGACGGGGAATTGGAGGAGATCATCACCGTCATTATCACCATCACTTCTCCATCGACCATCCATGTTTCCCCCATCTATGAGTGAGTAATCCCCTGCTGTAGGCTATGGGGATGGTAGGGATTGGATGAGATCGTTCATGTAATGGCATCAGATTGTTAGGGCATGGTGCCTACTATCTTTTATTAGTGCGTTATGACTTTGTTGCGACTTGTTGTGCTTAATGCTTGTCACTAGGGCCCTAGTGCCATGATTTCAGATCTGAACTTGTTATTGATTCATTATGATAGTATTGTTTCTGTTCTTATCTACGAGTTGTATACACGCGTTGTTGTCCGGAACCTATGGCCCCAAAGTGACAGCAATCGGGATAACCGGAAGAGAATGGCTTTGATGTGAGGATCACATGTGTTCACGGAGTGTTAATGCTTTGCTCCGGTGCTCTATTAAAAGGAGCACCTTAATTGCCAGTAGTTCCCTTGAGGCCCCGCTGCAAACGGGCTGGCAGGACAAAAGATGTTGTGCAAGTTCTCATTGCGAGCACGTATGACTATATATGGAACACATGCCTAGGATTATCTAGTACTTGGATGCTTTATATTATTTATCTGCAATTGCCCTATGTTCTAATTGCTATGTGAATTGTCTTGTCCATACAACACCCGTCCATCCATCCCTATGCCTAATGCACTTGAATCCCACTGTTTACAGCTTTTGTTACTACTGTCTTTGCTTTACTACTTCTGCTACTTTACTATTCCTACTACAAAATTGTTGCTACTGATAAACTGCTGTGAGCAAGATTGTTTCTAGGTGCAGCTGAATTGACAACTCGGTTGTTAATGCTTATAAATATTCTTTGGATCCCCTTGTGTCGAATCAATAAATTGGGTTTCACTTCCCTCGAAAATACTGCGATACACCCCCTATACTTGTGGGTCATTAAGACTATTTTCTGGCACCGTTGCCGGGGAGCATAGATTTATTTATCAAGTCCACTTGGAATCACTATTGTTCAAGCTAAGTTTATTCTTGCCTTATCATGCTTGTTGTCAATGGTTGGTTTCTTTGAAACTGAAGCTTATTGGCAAGGTGGGTTCACGGAAGATCAAAAATATTATTATAAGGAACACCGCTTGTCACAAAAAGGGAAGCACTTATGGGAACAAATTGATAGATTGTATACCATTGCTAGAAACGTGTTCTCTACTTATAATGTTACTTATTGCTGTGATGAATCTTGTTGCAGAAAGAGGTATAAACACCTCCCTTTTCAATGTAAGTATAATGATAATGATACCATATCTTCTTATGCTAAAAGAATTTATGACTTTTATGATGCGGAACAAATTGAAGAATTTATTGCTTGGAAGGGTGCTTTTGAAATTGCTAGTTTGCTTGAAAATATTGATGATTCACCTTACAAATATGAGGTTTATGGTATACTTAAATTTTGCTTTGATAATTACAAGGATGAAAATGGCTATATTCTTGAATATTTTAATAGATGTTTTCCACAAATGGAAGAGACTAATGCCTTGCAGGATCCTATGGAAGAAGAAATTGAGGAACCTGAAATCTCATTAGATGAAAAAGAGGAGGAGAGTGATGAACAAAAGGAGGAAGAATGGATTAGCTACCCATGCCTACCTTTTAATGAGAGTAACTCTTTATCCCTTACATTATTTGATTGTCCTCCATGCTTACTAAAGGAGGATTAATGTTATGTTCCTGAGGATTCTTTTGAAAATGTTTATGATAAAGCTCTAGTGCTTGTAGATCATGAAAAGCATGCTTCATGTGGTAGTTATATTGTTGAGTTTATTCATGAGGCTACTGAAAATTATTATGAGAGAGGAAAATATGGTTGTAGAAGTTTTCATGGTATTGAAACACCTCTCTATGTGCTGAAAGTTTTGAAGTTACTCTTGTTTTATCTTCCTATGCCTGTCACTTTGTTCTTTGTGAATTTATTTGCATACAAGATTCCTATGCATAGGAAGTGGGTTAGACTTAAATGTGTTTTGAATTTGCTTCTTGATGCTCTCTTTTACTTCAACTCATATTTCTTATGTGAGCATCCTCTCAAACTATTATGCCTAAAGATGATAATATGTCTATTATTCTTGGGAGACCTTTTCTTAAATACTGTAGGAGCTGTTATTAATTGTAATCAAGGAAAGGTGACCTTCAATGTTAATGACAAGGAACATACTGGCTATTTCCCCAAGAAGATTGATAGGCCTTATGGTTTTGAATTCAATTGAACATGATGAGGGCATTCAAGTTGGAGAAATATATTGTCCCATACCAAGAGAAAAATTTGAAACTATTATGATTGGGACCATTGCTATCAAGGTTGAGGTAACATAATCATTAGTGGAATACAAAGTTTTGCCTCATATGGAATTGTTTTGGTAACAAGACCTGATCAACCTTGTTAATAAAAGGATTTCATTGAACAAAACAATGTTTTCACCATGATTATCTCCGCTTACTTCTATTCTATCCATTTTAGTTTTTGCTCATGCCTAACTTAAAGCCGTTAAAGAAAAGTACTTATTGCGAGATAACCCAAAAGTTTTAGATGAGTCTTGGAAGTTATTACTTCAGTAATAACCACTCTTTATCATTTTTATTTGCTTTTTGTGCCAAGAGTAACCTCTAATGAGAGAGAAGTAATGATTGGGAAAGTTGCTGTCCCGAAACAGATTTCTGTGCTTCACCGTAAAACTTCGTGTAAAATCTCTAAACATCTTTTTGAGGCGTGAATTTTTGTGCTTCTGCCCCATGTTGTTATATAACTTTCTTTAGTTCAACACTTTTTGATTTGAACAACATAAGGTCTTCGAAAAAATTCGTCTTTACCTGCTGATCTGTTTTGACAGATTTCTGCCATTTTTTGCATTTGCTTCTTGTTGGTTCCTTTTTGAGTTCTTTTGGGGAATTGATATTTTTGAGGGAAGTGCTACAGTAGCTAGTGTTCTAATGGAAGTTTATTTGGTGTTAGAACTGAACCTTAAGACTTATTTATCTCGAGTGCACTAATGTTGCTAATAAAGATTGTGTGAAGTTTTGTATGAAGGAAAATTTTCAGGTGTATGGAAGGAATGAGTGATGATATGAAGGATGGACTAAAGCTCAATCTTGGGGATGCCACGCGTGTCTCCCCAAGAAACATCCAATAAGTACAAGCGTCAAAGCTTGGGGGTTCCCAAGGCATCCCCCTCTTCATCAATAAAAATCCCAGGTTTCTTCCAAACGCTTCGTTTTTATTGTTTCATGCACAGTTGTGTTGTTCTTGGAATGTCTTCTTTTTGTTTTCATTTTGGTTTTTTGTTTGCTTTTGTTTGCTTAGTTTTCTGAATAAATTGGTTGGACCTCCTTTTTCATGCATTGGTTTTAAAATAGTTTGGTTTGGTTTGGAAAAGAGTAGGAAAATTCATGCTTAAGTGGTAAAGAGAGCTTGTTTTTGACTGTGGCCTATGCTTTGTCATGCCATGCTTGATATTGTTCTGGATTTATGCTTAGTATTCTTTGATGTAGTATGACTTGTTATAAACAATTGAGATTGCTTAATGTGCCTTGGATGAATCATGCGTTGTTTTAGCATATTAAAGCATAGTATAGTGGTATTCTCCTTTGATGCTTTATTTGAATTGACTTGGCACATGCTCACACCATGTTATGACTATCCCAAGTCACCATAAGCCTTTATGATCCTTTAGTTTTCAACTTGTAGTATCACTTTATGCTTTGATCAATGATGTTTTATCGCTCTGCATGATTATGGCCATTATTGCTCTCTCGTTTGTCGCTCCCTTACTATTGCTAGCCTTCACTTACACTGAGTATGTTTTACTCAAGTTTCCAACTCCCTAAAACAAATATTGCCAAAGTGTCCACCATACCTACCTATTAGCATCATTTGCTACTTCCGTGCATATTCAATATGCCTTGTTTTCTTCCGAATAAAATGTTTGCTTGTTATGAGAAAGTTAGTTAGTAAAGCTCTCAGGAACTTGATGGCACACTTTATTTCCTGCACTTAATAAACCTGAACCTTTGTGATTCTCCATGAAAGTTATGTGCTTGCAAATTATAGGATGGGGATTAGCAGAACCGTGCTGTCACGGGGAACGCTTTCAACACTTGTAAATATATACCCAGTTGATACCTTGCTCTTTTGTTTGCGGATGTCGTCGGTGTGAAATAAAAGGAGAGCTTGTAAGTCCATGGAGTTATGTATGTGTGTTAGAGAAACGCCTGGGCCGCTGGTCTAATCCATGCTGACATGGTGGAAACCTGCAGCATAACCATAATGATATCTATGAAGCATTCTTCTTATAAAAAGAGAGAGAGAGCTATTGAGAAAAAGAAAAAAAGAGATTTATGAAAAGAGGAAAGAGAGAAAAAAGCACCATTTTCCCATGGTAAATAAGAACATTGCTAAGATACTCATTGTCTGCTTGCCTTGTCATTTCGATATGGGGATTCTTCCGTATCATCGGCCAAGGGGTACCCCGTTGGCGGTTCTCTATGATACGCACATACTTACGATGACAAGAACTTACCGGTAACTAAAGTTGAGTAGCATGAGGAGCGACCCTCGTACTCAAGGGACTTGGGATTTTCAGTTTATAGTCTGTCAAGCATATAACTCAGATTGGATCTCACTTTCACCTTAACCACATTGAAGATGCTTATGATAGGGGCAATGAGAGCTCAAAGCTAATGAGTACCATACTTTCAGCATTTGGAAGCCCTTCAAACTTTTCAAAACCTGTTCATTTCCTTGTTGAGTCTCCACACAATCTATGAGCACTTTCTTGAGAGCATAGTGGCCATTCTTAGTTCTATGTGCATTGTCCCAACACTTGTTGATTGATTCATACCTTGATATTGCTTGTTTTAAACTATTTGTATCTAGTCATTCTTGTAAACTTTGAAGGTGTCCTTTGCATTTATGTTTGCTACTCTATGAGGGACAAGCTGAATGCCACTATGCTATGTTTTCTTTATGTGAAACAAACAAATGTCTTGCAAAGCATTGTTATTCATGAATCTTTTGTTTGTGCCTTTTCATGTTGCATCATAGTTTCTTTGTCTTATTGCTAGAACTTTGTCTTTCATGTTATGATTGAAGTACTATGATCCCAGCTTTGAATGTTTTACAAATACTTTGATCAATTTTATGATGGTGCATGTCACCTCAAAAATTATTCTTTCTTTTTATCAGTTACCTACTCGAGGACGAGCAGGAGTTAAGCTTGGCGATGTTGATACATTGCAAATGTATCTATAATTTTTGATGTTCCATGCTTGGTTTTATCCACTTTCTTGTGTTTTTCCACACTTTGGAGTACTTTTCATATGATTTCTTGGAATAACCTATTAATAAGAGCCATAGTGCCAGCTGCCTGTTTTCTGCTGTTTTTGGTTCCAGGAAAGTTAGAAAATGAATATTCCCGGAATTGGACGGGACAAAAGCCAAAGTGCCTATTTTACTAGAAGACTCCAGGAGCCAGAATACGAGACGGAGGAGGGCCAGGGGCTGGCCACACCCCCCCAGGCGCGGGCTGGGCCTGGCCGCGCCAGGGCATGGTGTGGTGGCCCCAGGCACCCCCTCGGTCTCCCTCTTCGCCTATAAGAAGCCTTCTGACCTAAAAACTCTGTTGGGGTTCGATGTTTTTCCAGAAGGAGTTCCGCTCCGCCGCCACCACCAGATTCCACGAAACAGCATCAGAAACACCGTTCTGGCACCCTGCCGGGACAGGGAATTGGAGGAGATCATCACCGTCATCATCACCATCGCTTCTCCATCGACCATCCATGTTTCCCCCATCTATGAGTGAGTAATCCCCTACTGTAGGCTATGAGGATGGTAGGGATTGGATGAGATCGTTCATGTAATGGCATCGGATTGTTAGGGCATGGTGCCTAGTATCTTTTATTAGTGCTTTATGACTTTGTTGCGACTTGTTGTGCTTAATGCTTGTCACTAGGGCCCGAGTGCCATGATTTCAGATCTGAACTTGTTATTGATTCATTATGATGGTATTGTTTATGGTCTTATCTACAAGTTGTATACACACGTTGTTGTCCGGAACCTATGGCCCCAAAGTGACAGAAATCAGGATAACCGGAAGGGAATTGATTTGATGTGAGGATCACATGTGTTCACGGAGTGTTAATGCTTTGCTCCGGTGCTCTATTAAAAGGAGCACCTTAATTGCCAATAGTTCCCTTGAGGCCCCGCTGCAAACGGGCTGGCAGGACAAAAGATGTTGTGCAAGTTCTCACTGCGAGCACGTATGACTATATATGGAACACATGCCTAGGATTATCTAGTACTGGGATGCTTTATCTTATTTATCTGCAATTGCCCTATGTTCTGGTTGCTATGTGAATTGTCTTGTCCATGCAACGCCCGTCCATCCATCCCTATGCCTACCGCACTCGAATCCCACTGTTTACTGCTTTTGTTACTACTGTCTTTGCTTTACTATTGCTGCTACTTTACTATTCCTACTACAAAACTATTGCTACTGATAAACTGTTGTGCCCAAGATTGTTTCCAGGTGCAGCTGAATTGATAACTTAGTTGTTAAGACTTATAAATATTCTTTCGCTTCCCTTGTGTCGAATCAATAAATTGGGTTTCACTTCCCTCGAAAATACTGCGATACACCCCCTATACTTGTGGGTCATCACATGCTTGGTTTTATCCACTTTCTTGTGTTTTGTCCACACTTTGGAGTACTTTTCATATGATTTCCTGGACTAACCTATTAAAAAGAGCCACAGTGCCAGCTGCCTATTTTCTGCTGTTTTTGGTTCCAGGAAAGTCAGAAAATGAATATTCTCGGAATTGGACGGGACAAAAGCCAAAGTGCCTAATTTTCCGGAAGTCATCAGATGCCAGAATACGAGACAAAGACGGGCCAGGGGGCCACCACACCACCTGGCTGCACGGCCTAGCCTGGCCCGCGCCAGGGGGTGGTCTAGCCGCCTCCAGCACCCCCTCGGCCTCTCCTTCCGCCTATAAGATGCCCTAGGGACGAAAACCCTAAGTACCTGATCAAAAATCCACGAAAGAGTCTGTAGCCGCCGTCATCTCCATCCCTAGACCGGGAGGGATCTGAAGCTCTTCTCGGCACCCTGCCGAAGAGGGGAATTCACCCTGGAGGCCTTCTTCATCACCATGCAAGCCTCTGGTGTGATGCGTGAGTAGTTCATCCTTGGACTATGGATCCATGTAGTAGCTAGATGGCTGGTTCTCCTCCTTTGTGCTTTCATGTTTAGATCTTGTGAGCTCCGTTCATGATCAAGATCATCTATTTGTAATCCATACATGTTGTGTTTGCAGGGATCCGGTGGATATTGAGATGCTATTTCAGATTGATTATTGATTCTATCATGTCTATGTTATTTGTGATCTTGCATGCTTTCCGTTGTTAGTAGCTATCTTGGCCAAGTAGATGCTAGCAACTCCAAGAGTTAGTATTTATGCTCGATAGTGGGTTCATGCCTCTGGTAATCTGGGGAAGTGACAGAAATCTCTAAGGTACTAGATGTGCTGTTGCTACTAGGGAGAAAACAACAATCCTTTGTTCATAGAACAATCGTATTGTTTACATTACATGCAATTCGTAAAGCAATAATCTGTTGCTTGCAACTTAATACTAGAGGGGGTTCGGATGATAACCTGAAGGTGGATTATTAGTCATAGATGCAATTGGATGGCGGTCTATGTATAATGTTGTAATGCCCAATCAAGTTCCAAAGGAGTCAAGATGATTAGTATATGCTTGTATTGCTTTCTCGATGTTTGTCAATTGCCCCGCTGTAATTTGTTCACCCAACATGTTATCTATCTTAAGGAGAGCCACCTCTAGTGAACTATGGATCTCGGTCCTTTTTCTTTTACATACAATCTACAAACTATTACTACTTTGTGTTTACTTTCTGTAAACTATTACTTCTTTCCATTCGATACATTTAATCCTTTGTTTTCAGCAAAATACGGTGAGATTGACAACCTCGTCGCAAGTTGGGGACAAAGTTCTATGGTTGTGTTGTGTAGGTCTCCACGTTGCTACTAGCACCGGTAGTGTGCCCTTCCAAGGCTCAGCTAGCAACACCTTTGGGGTTTTTCCTTGCTCCTACTGGTTCGATTAAACCTTGGTTTCATAACTCAGGGAAACTTGCTGTTGTGCTCATCATACCTTCCTCTTGGGGTTCCCAATGAGCTCTACATCAACACCGAGCCATCATCTCCCCATGTATGTGAAAGTGACAGCGTGCACACCATGGTGGCACTTAGGCTAGAGATTACAAATACTTGTTATGAGTTATATTTGGATTTGGATGTTTCTATGAAATTGTGGTGTTTGTCGGAACCATCTAGAGCTCAAGGTGACAGTGTGGGGTTATCTAGATGGGGAAAGCGAACTTTGAGGTGTGCTGTTATAGCCCTACCGTGGATTAGAGTGTCCAACCAGAGAGTAGTTCAGAGTAGTATCATAAAGACAAGATATTTATATGAGAGTGTTCACTAGTGAAAGTATGATCCCTAGGCCTTGTTTCTAAGTGTTGAAACACCGTTTGCAACTAGATCTGTTACATGTTTGCTTGCTTCCATCTCTTTTGGTCTTTAGTCTCTTCCACGCCATCAAGCTATTTTCTGGCACCGTTACCATTTATAATTATCCATACCACTTGTATTTCATTATCTCTTTGCCGAACTAGTGCACCTATACACCTGACAAGTGTAGGTGTGTTGGGGACACAAGAGACTTCTTGTATCTTGATTGCAGGGTCGCTTGAGAGGGGATACCTTTGACCACTTCCTCCCTGAGTTCGATAAACCTTAGGTGATACACTTAAGGGAAAACTTGTTGTTGTTCTACAAACCTCTGCACTTGGAGGCCCAACAACTGTCTACAAGAATAGAAGTGCGTAGACATCAAGAAACATCAGATTTTCGAAAAAAAATGATCTTTACCTACTAGTCTGTTTTGACAGATTTCTGCCATTTTTGCATTTGCCTCTTAAATCGATTTCCTTTTTGAATTCTTTTGGGATTTTGAAAGGAGTTGCTAAAGTAGCTTATGTTTTGATGGACTTCGGTTGAAATTGAACCCAAAAGTTTATTATCTTGCATGCACTAATGTTGCTAATGAAGATTGTGTGAAGTTTTAAACAAATTTTCAAGTGTTAGGAGAGAATGATGTAATGAGATGAAGAATGGTCAAAAGACTCAAACATTATATTTTTGAAGATTCTTACGATGAAGATATTGATATTATTCAAGTGGTGACTCTAGAAGAATTTATTAAAGACCAAATTCAGAAACCCGTAGAGTCCGTTTTCGAATAGGTAACAGTTCTGGTAAGAAAAGGTCTACCAAAAACTTCTCAATTTATTTTTTTGTAGTTTTTATCTAACATGGAAGATAATGAGTCGAAAAAGGGACGGAAACTGAGCCGAGGGAGGCTCACACCACCCCGTGGCGTGGGCCCACATGGCCGTGCCACCAGGGGGTGTGGCCACCCTGGAGCCTGTCTCCGACCCGTTTTCTCCCAGTACCTTCCTTTTGTTGTTAAACTTTGTAATATATAATCCCCCGGATCCCCTAAGGTCCGTATACCGTGTTCTCGTCGTGTTTTCGTTTCGATTTGTTATGTTCGGATGTCGTTACAGGATTCGTCTTCAGAGGATTATGAGTTGCGACGCCGGCGCGAGCTCCATCGCAATCTTGAGCAGAGGACTTCGTGGGATGGGTGAAATAAGAAAGGATCACATCTAGGAATGAAGACATGGATCAGAGCATCGAGGAGGAAGTAAATAGCATGTCAATAGGCATGAAGGGACAGGGGCTGATACCTCTAGTTCTAGACCTCAGTTCCTGCCCTGCAGAAGTGGAATCACTACAAGCCACTGATGAGTTCTGCGATAAGTACCGAGTCCTAAGGAGAAAGGTGGATATACTTCAAGAGGAGAATAATAGGCTTCGCAAGATGCTGGAAGATTTTCTCACTCCGATCATGATCACACCACCACCACCACCAAAGGAGTAATTCATCATCAGGTTTTGGCATCCCCTTGGTTTGTTCCAAGCTTGGGGGAGTGTCGCGGTATCACATCATTATCTTTCATCTTTTTACCTTTTTAGTAGAGTCATATCATGAATAGAGAAGTTATCATATAGGATGGTTTGCATTGTGGAAGTATCTCTCCTCTAGTTAGTTATCTATGTATCCCTTGGTGTGAGTTGCCGTTATGGAATATTAATGAGAAGTTCTATCATTTACTTTTTGCACATCTTATTTTAGTTTGCAATTTCTGTTATATGATTGAGATTGTTGTTATTATTGGTATCACTTTGGGATCATTAAGTAAATTTAGTTGGTTTTGACAAACCTAGATCTGGTCAGTAGCAACACTATTTGAGGATTGAATGGAAAAGAGAAAAGTACTTTTAGAAATATAATTTCATTATCTTTCTTTCTTGATTGGCTCATAAGCTTAGTATTCTCTAGTTAAGATATTTTATGTTTCCAAGAAAGATTACATGATTGTTTCTATCACTTGTATGTTTGTTTGTTTCCTTCAACTCTTATGCTTGCTACCCAGCCTTGCTAGCCAAAAACCTGTACTGAGAGGGAATGCTTCTTGTGCATTCAATCCTTGAACTAAAACCTATGCCATTTATGTCCACCATATCTACCTATTAGCATTATTGCTATTTCAAGTAAATTCTCGAGTTTTATCTATCTTCCAAATTAAACTTGTTATGTGAAAATTAGTGATTAAAGCTCTCACAAACTTGATGGCACACTTTATTTTTTGTACTTAATAAATTTGAACCATTGTGACTATATTATGAAGCTTGTATGCTTGCAAATTATAAGTTGGGAGTCAGCAAAACCATGTTATCATGGGGTCCTCTTTCGACATTGCACTTATTATTTAGTTGATATCATGTTCTTTTGTTTATGGATGTCGGCGGTGTGAAATAAAAGGGGAGCTTGTAAGCTCATAGAGTTTGTATATGTGTTAGAGAAACATCTGGGCGGCTAGCCTAAGCCATGCCTAATCATGGTGGAAACTTGCAGCATAACCATAGTGGCATTCTATGAAGCATCCTCAATAAAAACATATGCAAATAGCAAATAAAAAGATCACTGAGATGCTCACTGTCTGTTGCCTTGTCATTTTGATATGGGATAGCTCCTGTGTCAGGGGGCAAGGGGTACCCCGTTGGTGGTTCTCTATGATACACATACACTTACAATGACAAGAACTTACCGGAGACCAAAGTTGACTAGCATGAGGTCTGGTACTCGTACTCAAGGGGCATGAGATTTTTAACTTATAATTTGTCAAGCATATAACTCATATTTTCCCTCACATTAACCTTAATCACTTCAAGATGCCTATGATAGGGGCAATGAGGGCTCAAAGCTAGTAAGCATCATAATTTTTGGAAGCTCTTTATGAAACTTGAAATCCCTGCTTCCCTCTGTGAAGGGCATATCTTTTACTTTTTAGTTGAGTCAGTAAACCTATTCCTTTCTGTCTCCAGCAAGCATTTGAGTTGTTGTGATTCAATCATCCATATGATGATTTATTCAATCATGGTTCTTATGTTCCTTGTTTTGCACACTACTCTTATCTGAGTGAATATTACTTTCAAGGCTATCATTGAAAACCCTATTATGTTTGACTCCTGCAATTTTTTAACCGTTCTCTGACCAAGAACGAAGTTTGCCATTACCAATTATGATTTACTTTGTGTATCTTTATTGTGTTTCCCTTACTCATTGCAAGTTAAGTTATATAATAGTGAGTTGTTTTTTATTATGATTTGTGTATTGATGAATGTGATGCTTCTTGTCCGTATTCTCTTTATCAACACTTCCCTCCATAAACCTATGGTCATGTTTATTGACCTCAGTTTTTGCTTGGGGACAAGCGAGGTCAAAGCTTGGGGGAGTTGATACGTCCATTTTTCATCACTATTTTATATCATAATTTACTGTTATTCATTGATATATTTCATACAAAGACATGATACTTATGTTATTTCATCTATTTATGCATGATTGATGACTTTTGAAGGATGAACCGCCGGAGTCAGGATTCTGATGGAAAAGGCATTGTCTAGATGCAATATTTGTGAAGATCAGAAATTCCCAGAAAATATACAGAAATTCCTATTTTTCCAGAAGATGAAGAATGCTAGAAGGATAAGTGGAGATGGGCCACAGGGGGCTCACACCACCCCCTGGCGTGGGCCCCCCGGGCCGTGCCACCAGGTGGTGTGGCCACCCTGGCCCACCTCCGGCATCGCCCTTCCGCGTATATATTCCCCTCAGAAACCTAAATTCGAGGAGCGACCACAGAAAGATTCCACTGCCTCTGTGGGGCAGAAACTACAGAGAGAGAAAGAGCTCTCCGGTAGGTAGAAATCTGCTGGGGAAATTCCTTCTCGGAGAGGGGAGATCGTTGCCATCAACACCGTCATCAAGCTAGACTTCATCGGGATCATCATCATCATCTCCACCAGCACCTTCACCACAATTGGGTTGAATCTTGCATAGTTCTTAGGGGAAACTTTCCCGGTGCTGATTACTTGTTGTAGTTGATGTTCATGTTCAGATTGTTACTTATCATTATTTCATCTCTGATCTTGATCCATATGATGTCTCGTGAGTAGTTTGTTTAGTTCTTGAGGACATGGGAGAAGTCATGTTGTTAGTAGTGGAATTATGTTGAGAAAGATTTAATGGTTTGATATTTAAGTTGTGGTGCTATTCTTCTAGTGGTGTCATGTGAACTTCGACTACATGATACTTCACCTTTATGGGCCTAGGGGAATGCATTGTGTATTTGGCTACTAATCATGGGGTTGTCAGAGTGACAGAAATCTAAACCCTCGTTAGAAAACCTTTGCATAAGGGAGTGTAGGATCTCAGAGTTTAAGGTTGTGGTTAGGTTTTTATCTTAATTACTTTCTTGTAGTTGCGGATGCTTGCAAGGGGTATAGTCACAAGTACGTATTACTCCTAGTAAGGTCACTACATTAGCATAGGTTCACCCTCACAACACTTATCTAACCAAAGAAGATTAATTAACTATATGAAGCGAAAGAACTTGACAATATTCCCATGTGTCCTCGAGAACGTTTGGTCATCTTAAGTAATACAACCGGCTTGTCCTTTGCTAAAAAAAGGATTGGGCCACTTGCTGCAACTATTATTATTGTCTTTTATTTACTTGCACTTTATTTATCTGCATTATCAGAAAACCCCTAAAAATCCGGTTGCTAAGTATTTACAGAGAATTCCTGATCCAAACCACTTGGCAACACCTTGTGCTCCTCGTTGGGTTGACACTCTTATTTATCGAAAGTACTATGATACACCCTCTATACTTGTGGGTCATCAGCGCAAAAATTCTCCAAATTTTCTATACATGAATGCAACACACACATATGTTCTCTATTTATTACTAGTCCCTAATTCATGGGATGTTACCATTTGTGGGCGTGTGGGATGTCTTAGTGGGCGGTGGCCGGCGGCATTAGGCCCCCTTTTCCCTCTCGTTCTTCTGGGGAGCTTCAGGTGTGAGCCCGATCTAGGTAGGGTGCTTAAACACGGTGCTATCCGGGGGTCCATGGCTGTTTGGGGGAGGGCTTTGGGGGCTTTGTCATTGTGATGGTTCCTCCACCGCTTGAGCCAGTCGCTCTTCCTCCAGCCATATCTAACAAATGTTGGGGCATTTCATCTTGATCATGCTCTCTCTGGGTACATCCGGTTATTAGCGCTTGGTGGGGTGCTGGTTGCAGGATTGGTTCCCTCTTTCTATCTAGACTGGTTGGGATATCGGCGAGTTAGATGGTGTCTACGGGAAAGCAATGAATGGCTTCGCCCATTGTCGGTGACAATGACATCTATGGATGTCGTTCACCTCCTTGGGGTGTGGCCATGACGCCCATCTAGTTGTTCATTGTCTTCTCCATTGGCACTTCTGATGCCCATGTGTCTTATGTCATCTTCAAGTTCCTCTTTGGACTCTCTATTCGGTGTTGTCTTATCTCAAGTTGGCTCGTCTTATTCTGAATGACGTTCTTTCATGTTTGTGTGACCACTCTTGAGCTTAGGGAGGTAGTCAGAGTTAGTGCCTTGTCACGGGGGACCTGTGTTTTTCACCAGCCGATTGCTAGCTTGGTTGCTAGGGAAATTCCATAGGTGTTCCTTTTGGTGGGCTGGAGCTTCTGTGAAAGCTGTGCACCAGGATGATTATGTGAGTGATGTCTACGCACGCTTCTATTCTTGTAGATAGTGTTGGGCCTCCAAGTGCATAGGTTTGTAGAACAACAACAAGTTTCCCTTAAGTGGATCATCCAAGGTTTATCGAACCCAGGGAGGAAGTGGTCAAAGGTATCCCTCTCAAGCAACCCTGCAATCAAGATACAAGAAGTCTCTTTAGTCCACAACACACCCAATACACTTGTCAAGTGTATAGGTGCACTAGTTCGGCGAAGAGATAGTGAAATACAAGTAATATGGATGATTATAAGTGGTAATTGCAATCTGAAATAAGAGTGGCAGCAAGCAAACATGTAACATGACTGATTGTAAATGGTGTTTCAATGCTTAGAAACAAGGCCTAGGGATCATACTTTCACTAGTGGACACTCTCATATAAATATCTTATCTTCATTATGCTACCCTGAACTACTCTCCGGTTGGACGATGTAGGGCTATAACAGCACACCTTAAAGTTCGCATTCCCCATCTAGATAACCCCTCACTATCACCTTGAGCGCTAGATGGTTCCAACAAACACCACAATCTCATAGAGACATCCAACTCAAATTATACTCATGATAAGTATTTCTGTAACCTTAGCCTAAGTGCCACACGGTGTGCACACTGTCAACTTCACACACGTGGGGATAAGCAGAGATTAATTAAAGCACTTGAGTAGTAGAATAGATCTACTTATTCAAATATATTACAGAGCTCATGATCTCAATAAGATCATGCATAGAGAGAGATGAATACATAGCTACTGGTAGAGCCCTTAGCCTTGAGAGAGAACTACTCCCTCCTCATCACGGGAGTCCGCAACGGCGATGGAGATGGCAGTGGAGTCGATGGAGATGGCTCCTGGGGCACATCCCCGTCCCGGGAGGGTGCCAGAATAGAGAATTCTATCCCCCGAATATCCTCTTCGGTGGCGGCGGTGCTGCGGAACTTTTCGTGGAATTCTGATCCTCCCCCTAGGGTTTTTGTCTCGGGGGGTTTATATAGGCAAAGAGGCGAGGTCGGTGGCTGCCCGAGGGGCCCACACCAGGGCCTGGCGCGCCCAGGGGGGCCGCGCCACCCTATGGTGTGGCCGCCTCGTGGCTCTCCTCCGTCTCTGCTTTGGAATTTTGTGTCGTGTCGGGAAAAATAGGAACTTCGGCTTTTGTTTCGTCCAATTCCGAGAATATTTCTTTACTAGATGTTCTGAAACCAAAAATAGCAGAAAACAGACAACTGGAACTGCGGCATCTTGTCAATAGGTTAGTTCCATAAAATGTATAAAAATGCCTCAAAGTATAGACAAAACATAAGATAGTTGATACAAAATAAGCATGGAGCATCAAAAATTATAGATACGTTTACGACGTATCAAGCATCCCCAGGCTTAACTCCTTGTCACATCCCAAGATTTTCCAAATCTTGTAATGTGAAAAATAAATTGAACAAAATAAATTTTTGTTGAAAATCAGGGTGAAAAGAAACTTTTGTTTCTAAAAGGAAAACTTTAGCCAAAGTTTGTTAAAGATGGGATTCTAAAGTGTGAATTCAACAAAAATCCAAATCAAGGGAAATGCATTCCTCAATGAATGTATCTGGAAATTTGAACCCTTGGAAAATAAATCCAAAACCCTAAACCCTAATGGAAGGAAATCATTTTCCAAAGCATCTCCCAATCCATGGATTTGATCCATACCAAATTTGATCAACAAATATTCACAAAGGATTAAGAAAGACCATAGAAGTTGGTTTCACTTAGTTTGAAACCATAAATAAAATCTTGTGAATATAATAAGATAAGGAAATTGAATTTCCAAAGCTAATAAAGCCCTTACCAAAGCCCATACCAATTGGTGAGCATTTAATCCTAAAGGGATTAAAAAGATAAACATTTAATAAAGGAAAAATAAATTGTTTTGGAAATACTATTTGGATCTTTTAATAAAAGACTTGTTTTCAAATGAAAAGGTGAGCCAAATTCATTTTGGCCAAACTTTTGTAATAAAATATTTTGTTTTGATAAAATGAATAAAGGTTTACTTAAATAAAATAATAAGGATTTAAATATCCAATTTTATTTAAGTAAAGGCTTTTTCCATTTTAAATGAACACCAAGTATTTTATTACTACTTTGAAATCTTTTATTAAAAGGTTTTGCTTTGATTAAAATGAGTAAAGTTTTATTTAAATAAAATAAATAAGGATTTAAATATCCAATTTTATTTAAGTAAAGGCTTTCCCATTTTAATTAAACACCAAAACTTATTTAATTATTTAAATAAGTTTCCAAGTATTCTTTTATTTTTCAAATAAAAACCATCTGGTTTGGTTTTGAAAATAATTGGATTTCAAATGGAAATTTTATTTAAATAAAACAAACCCTAATAACTAAAGATCCATTTTATTTAATTATTAAATGGATCTTAAAATAAATAAAAATAATATTTCATTTTGAGATTTGGATTATGTTTCTAAACAGAACCAAATTCAAATGAAAAGCTGAGTGCTTGTTTGAAAGTTTGAACCTTGATTGAACTGCTTGAATATTTGTTTGAAAGTTAAAACAGAAAAGAATTAGAAAAAGAAAAAGAGTTAGACAGAAAAAAAATAGGAAAAGACAAGCCAGCCCAACAGGCCCAGTCCAGCCCAGCCTTTCACTGCCCGAAGAAACCTTTTCTTACCCAGAAACAGACCCACTAAGCCAATGACAGCATGGACCCACTCCCCCCTCTCCTCACTCGCTGACAACAGACCCCACCTCCTCTTATTCCTCTCCCGAACCGTTTTTCTGCACCGAGAAAGAAACCCACTGAGTGAATGACCCGTGGACCCCTCCTTCCTTTCTTTTCCCACTGACCAGAGGACCCCACCGACAAGCTGTTCATTGTCTTCAACCTCCTCAGCGACTCGTTCCTCCCCCCCCCCCCGTTCTGCCGTTGATTGCTCCGACTTAATTCACCTTAACGCCGAGCCTTTACCTCGCCTTGATCACGCAGATGGAAACGCCAGGGCATCCTCTATAAATCCCCTCTGGCGCCTCGCGCTGACACGCTTTAGACTGCCCCAATTTCGAGCTCAAGCTCCACTGCTCCGACGATGTTCCGGTGACAATTCCGACGAAACCCCACTGCCCCTTGCCTCCTCGACCATCTTCTCATGATCCACACCTCCTGGCGATAATCCCCGTAGCACCAGCTCACCCGCAGGCACCCTAGAGCCTCGACAACGACGACCACAACACCACACCGCCGTCTGCCGTTTCTCCGGCGAACCTTCCAGGTGAATTCCGTCCGCCCCAGCACCTCTAGATCATGCTCACATGAACCCCATGGTCGCCCGCATCTTACCGTGCCTTTGTTTTGCCTTAGGGCGATCTGTAGCGACGACTCCGACAAGCACAGAGCGCCGCCGTGTCTGCCTCGTCTCCGTCAAGTTTCTCCGGTAGGTACAGACCACCCCGAGCCCTCTCGAGCACGCTCACACCTCTGTCGTGTCTTGGCGCATCTGACCGTGCTTTTCGTTTGCCTTGAGGTGATCCACAGCAACGCCAACGACGACAACCCGAGAGCCCCGCCGCCCGCAGCAACTCCGGCGAGGAATTACGCCTGACCCCGTGCGCCCCTCGTCGAGACATCAGCACGTCGAGCTTCACCGCAACCTCCTGAGCACGGTGAGCAACTTCTCTTTCTCTCTCGCTTCCTGTATCACCGGCACCGTCATCGACCGACGACTCCGCCGCCGGTAGCCACCATAGCGCCGCTAGCTTTAGGTCGAGCCTGCCGCAACCGTTCGATCTCGATCCATCGGTTACGATAGAATGACTAACCGCGAAGGGGTATGTCCTCTGTGCCGTGCGATCAAACTTGATCCAACGCTCCACGTTGCCGATCCACACCGAACAGGTACGGGCGAATTAAAACACGCCGCGTGGCCAGTATTAGATCTGAATTAGAATTTGAAAACAGAAGTTTTTGCAAACTTCAAACCCTTGTATCTTTGGATCCACACGTCCAAATTTTACAAATTTGATGTCGTTGGAATCAGCAAGACAAGCTCTAACCAACCCTGCCCTTAGTTTAGCAAATAGTATCTGTTAACTTGTTTGATTTTGCAGATTCTTTTGTGTGCTTGCTAACATTAGAAAAATTGTTTAAAAATGATTTTAGGGTTAAAACCTTTGCAAAATGGTTTGTTGTGACCTTGCTGACCCTAGGAACCAACCCATGGAGTTAAAAATGATTTTGGAAAAGTTTAGAATGGATTGATTAGTTTAGTCCATTTCTAGCTAATTAAAAACCATTGTTTTGTTTATGAAAATGCTTTCATAAAGGAAACTTTGAGAAAATGTTTTGAACCAAACCTACTGACCCAAAACACCAAGTTTTGCAATAGCAACTCATTTGGTGAACCCTATAGACTAAAACCCTAGTAGACATATTTCTTCACCACATAAAATGACCAAAAAGGTGCCTTGTTTTGAAAATGGTTTTGAGGTGAAACCTTTTGCTAACAACTTTGCCACTTTGGTAAATGACCAATTTGGATCTTACAAAGTTTAGGAATCTAATAGAGACCCTATTTGCAAATGACTTTGCCATTTTGGTAAATGACGAATTTGGAACTTACAAAGTTAGAAGCCTAGTGAAGACCATCCCTACATTAGAACCAACCTTTGCATGCTTATGTATGACTTAGATGTACCCAAATGTATATGACCCACTAGGAACCACTTTTTCAAACAAAGCAAAGCTTGGCATGCTTGCATGCATTTCTTTGACTTTGTTATTTTATGTGTGTGTTGTTTTGCTTGATTGGTAGATTGAGTTTGTACCTTGCTTGATTGATTGTAGTGACTTGAAGAGTGTGAGTGTTGCAAGGACAAGGAGTGAACTTATACCCTCTACCAAAAAGGCAAGTGATACTTCATACTATCTATCCCATTATTTTCAATATGCATTAGTGTTTTTGCCAAGTAAAACTTGCATGGTTTTTATTTTGCTAAGTATATACCTTACTATAGGAAAACTAGTAGAATGAATCCTTAGAAGGATTTTCCTTAGTTAAGAATCCTATTACTATCAAGCTTAGCCTAGCTAATAGAAAACCTGGGTGGAATATATTCACACTATGGAAAAATATTCTAAGTCTTTGGACTTGTGTTTTATTTAACAAAACAACTAAGTTAATGAATCTCCTGGGTGGAATGGGACTTGCATGGTGGTTTTTGGTTGAGTGGTTACACAAGGCCAGGGGTACTGGTGAACCTTGTGTATCTCACTTGTGGATGGCCACCCAGGAAACAAAGAGATTTGAGATGTCAAATGTTGAGAAGCTTCAAGTGCAACCACTTGGAATTATGGGCACTGCCATGATCTTAGGATGCTAGAACTTAGTCTTATGGACAGTGGGTGGTAGTGATTGATAGGTTGGAACGCGTCCATTTGACTAAGGAAAGGCTACTGAAGGATCTTGTCTTGGGAAACCAAGTCTTGTGGGGAAAGTGCACTACCTCTGCAGAGTGTAAAACCTAAGTACTTAGCCATGTCCCTGGTAAAGGACAATTTGAGCATCAAGGCATGGAAGCAATCAAGAATCTCATCACTCCAATTTCTAAATTAAAATTTGTGGGTGAACAAGGGTTGTGTGAAATTCTTCAATCTTTGATGGAGAGATGGCTTGGTACAAGGATCTCAAAATCTTAGATTGGGAAATTGTTTTTGCCAAGCAAGTCTTCAGTCTTTGATTGATAGATGCCCTGAGTGGATCTTCAGTCTTTGATTGATAGATGCCTTGGAATTTGTTTTTGCCAAACAAAACTTATTTTTAAAATGTTAGGGAAAAATCTATTTTGAGCAATGCAAACCTCAACTCCACTTAGCCAAATGCATATAGATGATAGACTCCACTATACTACCAAAGTATCACTTGCCAATACAATTCAAATGTATTGACCCTTGTGGCTGTAACTTATGATGTTGCAGGTTTGATTGATTTTAGTGAAGATTGATTGATTAGGATTACAAAGTCTACAACCAACATCTGCCTGTGGCACTTTGAAGATGAAGGACCCATGACTATAGTTATTCCGCTGCAATGTAATGTAAATAGCCAATGAGCTATGTTTGATGTAATAAAATTATGTTATTCCTGGTTATAAAGTTGTATTATGACCTTTGTTTCTTGATATTACATCTGAACTGTGGATGCTAGCTAATGATCCAGGGACTAGCATTGTAAACACAGGGGACTCAATCTTATTAAAGGTTGGGGACGCTACAGAATGGTATCAGAGCACTGTGTTGCCTGTAGGATTTGTAACCCTAGGATTGGACAAAAACCCTTAGAAAAATAGGAATTGCTTTGTTCCAAAACTTATTTACACAAGAATCTTGTAAACTCTTTCCTCAACCATTTTCATTTCAACTCTACACCTCATCTATATTCAAACTTAATGGAAAGCCTACCCTATGACCAAAGACTTCATCATGTGCAAAGGACTTCATCAACTCTAATGACTTCAACTTCTTCAACATCTTCAACATGTACACCAAGGACTTCAACTTGGATATCACTAAAGAAATACAAGTCTTGAGTAACATTTCATTTGAAGACTAGGGAAACACAACTTAGAAGGAGCCATCATCACCTTTGAAGTTTTGTGACCAAGAGTTTTTCCCAAAGGAACCATGATCTCAATCAAGAAGAATCAATCAAGAAGAATGGAAAGATCACAAGTGAACCATATAGATGGACCACCATATTAGTTTAAGTCAAACACACCAACTTATGTGGTGTAACAAAAATATTTTGTTGCCTAAGTTTGTGCTTGAACCTTGTTTGAGTGAAATGTTTGGTTTGTGATTGCTTGCACATTGCTTGTGTGAATTGTGATGTGTGTGATTAGGATTGATTCCCTTAGAAATCTTTTGCCTATTCTAATCCCTATCCAACCCAAACAGATGACTTCTCCAAGAAACTCCAGCATCAAGGATGATTACATCAACAACAACCAAGCTGACAACATGAGAGAACTCATAGCAACCCAACACCATTTGAGCCAACTAACAGCTCAGTTCATAGCCAACAATAGTGATAAAAACCCTACCTTGCAAAAGTTTTTGGAAGAACAATCCCAACTGATGCTTAAGGTGACTAATCAAATGATCAGCATGGAAGAAAACTATCCCAAAAGAGTGTATGACAACAAGGATGACAAGAACATTATGCTAGATGGAGCACCAGCTTGCAATATTTGTGGAGACAAGGATCATACTTCCAAGGAGCATGAAGATCAATGCCCCAATTGTGAAGAGGAACATCCAGTTGGCCAATGCCCCACATCTCAAGTTACTTGTTACCTTTGTGAAGGAAACGACCATGTTCCTATCCAATGCCCCATCTATGCTATTGTTGAACAAAGGAAACAAGAAGGATCCAAGTATTCCAAGAATGTTGATGACAAAGGAAAAGGACCACTCATACCTCCAAACAAGACAACCCAATTCAAAGGATCAAAGAAGCCCAAGAAACCAAAGCAAGACATGAGCCTTGTGCAATGTCGTAAATGTAAGGAAATGGGACACTACCCCAGTGGATGCCCAGAGAACCCGAAGAATAAAGAGATCGGCCAAGTAGTGTGCAACACTGCAAAGAGCTAGGCCATTATGTAGCAGTTTGTCCACAAGAGCAACGTAAAGAACTCCAAGATATCCACTGTTTCAATTGCAAGGAACCAGGACACTATGTAAGCAATTGTCCAGAAAAGGTGAAGAACAAGATAAACAAGCCTATGAAGGATCTCAACCTTGGCCCATGAGTCAAGTATGGAAATAAAGGACACTAAGCAGAAGTTTTCCAAGATTCCAAGCAAGCCAAGATGTAGTTTAGTTGGAAGAATTTTAAGGGTGGTAGTACCCTAGATGCTTTTGAGCCAACTTGTAACCCTAGCCTTCCCAAATCTCGGGACGAGATTTATTTTAAGGGTGGTAGCCTGTCACATCCCAAGATTTTCCAAATCTTGTAATGTGAAAAATAAATTGAACAAAATAAATTTTTGTTGAAAATCAGGGTGAAAAGAAACTTTTGTTTCTAAAAGGAAAACTTTAGCCAAAGTTTGTTAAAGATGGGATTCTAAAGTGTGAATTCAACAAAAATCCAAATCAAGGGAAATGCATTCCTCAATGAATGTATCTGGAAATTTGAACCCTTGGAAAATAAATCCAAAACCCTAAACCCTAATGGAAGGAAATCATTTTCCAAAGTATCTCCCAATCCATGGATTTGATCCATACCAAATTTGATCAACAAATATTCACAAAGGATCAAGAAAGACCATAGAAGTTGGTTTCACTTAGTTTGAAACCATAAATAAAATCTTGTGAATATAATAAGATAAGGAAATTGAATTTCCAAAGCTAATAAAGCCCTTACCAAAGCCCATACCAATTGGTGAGCATTTAATCCTAAAGGGATTAAAAAGATAAACATTTAATAAAGGAAAAATAAATTGTTTTGGAAATACTATTTGGATCTTTTAATAAAAGACTTGTTTTCAAATGAAAAGGTGAGCCAAATTCATTTTGGCCAAACTTTTGTAATAAAATATTTTGTTTTGATAAAATGAATAAAGGTTTACTTAAATAAAATAATAAGGATTTAAATATCCAATTTTATTTAAGTAAAGGCTTTTTCCATTTTAAATGAACACCAAGTATTTTATTACTACTTTGAAATCTTTTATTAAAAGGTTTTGCTTTGATTAAAATGAGTAAAGGATTATTTAAATAAAATAAATAAGGATTTAAATATCCAATTTTATTTAAGTAAAGGCTTTCCCATTTTAATTAAACACCAAAACTTATTTAATTATTTAAATAAGTTTCCAAGTATTCTTTTATTTTTCAAATAAAAACCATCTGGTTTGGTTTTGAAAATAATTGGATTTCAAATGGAAATTTTATTTAAATAAAACAAACCCTAATAACTAAAGATCCATTTTATTTAATTATTAAATGGATCTTAAAATAAATAAAAATAATATTTCATTTTGAGATTTGGATTATGTTTCTAAACAGAACCAAATTCAAATGAAAAGTTGAGTGCTTGTTTGAAAGTTTGAACCTTGATTGAGTGGCTTGAATATTTGTTTGAAAGTTAAAACAGAAAAGAATTAGAAAAAGAAAAAGAGTTAGACAGAAAAAAAATAAGAAAAGACAAGCCAGCCCAACAGGCCCAGTCCAGCCCAGCCTTTCACTGCCCGAAGAAACCTTTTCTTACCCAGAAACAGACCCACTAAGCCAATGACAGCACGGACCCACTCCCCCCTCTCCTCACTCGCTGACAACAGACCCCACCTCCTCTTATTCCTCTCCCGAACCGTTTTTCTGCACCGAGAAAGAAACCCACTGAGTGAATGACCCGTGGACCCCTCCTTCCTTTCTTTTCCCACTGACCAGAGGACCCCACCGACAAGCTGTTCATTGTCTTCAACCTCCTCAGCGACTCGTTCCTCCCCCCCCCCCCCCCGTTCTGCCGTTGATTGCTCCGACTTAATTCACCTTAACGCCGAGCCTTTACCTCGCCTTGATCACGCAGATGGAAACGCCAGGGCATCCTCTATAAATCCCCTCTGACGCCTCGCGCTGACACGCTTTAGACTGCCCCAATTTCGAGCTCAAGCTCCACTGCTCCGACGATGTTCCGGTGACAATTCCGACGAAACCCCACTGCCCCTTGCCTCCTCGACCATCTTCTTGTGATCCACACCTCCTGGCGATAATCCCTGTAGCACCAGCTCACCCGCAGGCACCCTAGAGCCTCGACAACGACGACCACAACACCACACCGCCGTCTGCCGTTTCTCCGGCGAACCTTCCAGGTGAATTCCGTCCGCCCCAGCACCTCTCGATCATGCTCACATGAACCCCATGGTCGCCCGCATCTTACCGTGCCTTTGTTTTGCCTTAGGGCGATCTGTAGCGACGACTCCGACAAGCACAGAGCGCCGCCGTGTCTGCCTCGTCTCCGTCAAGTTTCTCCGGTAGGTACAGACCACCCCGAGCCCTCTCGAGCACGCTCACACCTCTGTCGTGTCTTGGCGCATCTGACCGTGCTTTTCGTTTGCCTTGAGGTGATCCACAGCAACGCCAACGACGACAACCCGAGAGCCCCGCCGCCCGCAGCAACTCCGGCGAGGAATTACGCCTGACCCCGTGCGCCCCTCGTCGAGACATCAGCACGTCGAGCTTCACCGCAACCTCCTGAGCACGGTGAGCAACTTCTCTTTCTCTCTCGCTTCCTGTATCGCCGGCATCGTCATCGACCGACGACTCCGCCGCCGGTAGCCACCGTAGCGCCGCTAGCTTTAGGTCGAGCCTGCCGCAACCGTTCGATCTCGATCCATCGGTTACGATAGAATGACTAACCGCGAAGGGGTATGTCCTCTGTGCCGTGCGATCAAACTTGATCCAACGCTCCACGTTGCCGATCCACACCGAACAGGTACGGGCGAATTAAAACACGCCGCGTGGCCAGTATTAGATCTGAATTAGAATTTGAAAACAGAAGTTTTTGCAAACTTCAAACCCTTGTATCTTTGGATCCACACGTCCAAATTTTACAAATTTGATGTCGTTGGAATCAGCAAGACAAGCTCTAACCAACCCTGCCCTTAGTTTAGCAAATAGTATCTGTTAACTTGTTTGATTTTGCAGATTCTTTTGTGTGCTTGCTAACATTAGAAAAATTGTTTAAAAATGATTTTAGGGTTAAAACCTTTGCAAAATGGTTTGTTGTGACCTTGCTGACCTAGGAACCAACCCATGGAGTTAAAAATGATTTTGGAAAAGTTTAGAATGGATTGATTAGTTTAGTCCATTTCTAGCTAATTAAAAACCATTGTTTTGTTTATGAAAATGCTTTCATAAAGGAAACTTTGAGAAAATGTTTTGAACCAAACCTACTGACCCAAAACACCAAGTTTTGCAATAGCAACTCATTTGGTGAACCCTATAGACTAAAACCCTAGTAGACATATTTCTTCACCACATAAAATGACCAAAAAGGTGCCTTGTTTTGAAAATGGTTTTGAGGTGAAACCTTTTGCTAACAACTTTGCCACTTTGGTAAATGACCAATTTGGATCTTACAAAGTTTAGGAATCTAATAGAGACCCTATTTGCAAATGACTTTGCCATTTTGGTAAATGACCAATTTGGAACTTACAAAGTTAGAAGCCTAGTGAAGACCATCCCTACATTAGAACCAACCTTTGCATGCTTATGTATGACTTAGATGTACCCAAGTGTATATGACCCACTAGGAACCACTTTTTCAAACAAAGCAAAGCTTGGCATGCTTGCATGCATTTCTTTGACTTTGTTATTTTATGTGTGTGTTGTTTTGCTTGATTGGTAGATTGAGTTTGTACCTTGCTTGATTGATTGTAGTGACTTGAAGAGTGTGAGTGTTGCAAGGACAAGGAGTGAACTTATACCCTCTACCAAAAAGGCAAGTGATACTTCATACTATCTATCCCATTATTTTCAATATGCATTAGTGTTTTTGCCAAGTAAAACTTGCATGGTTTTTATTTTGCTAAGTATATACCTTACTATAGGAAAACTAGTAGAATGAATCCTTAGAAGGATTTTCCTTAGTTAAGAATCCTATTACTATCAAGCTTAGCCTAGCTAATAGAAAACCTGGGTGGAATATATTCACACTATGGAAAAATATTCTAAGTCTTTGGACTTGTGTTTTATTTAACAAAACAACTAAGTTAATGAATCTCCTGGGTGGAATGGGACTTGCATGGTGGTTTTTGGTTGAGTGGTTACACAAGGCCAGGGGTACTGGTGAACCTTGTGTATCTCACTTGTGGATGGCCACCCAGGAAACAAAGAGATTTGAGATGTCAAATGTTGAGAAGCTTCAAGTGCAACCACTTGGCATTATGGGCTCTGCCATGATCTTAGGATGCTAGAACTTAGTCTTATGGACAGTGGGTGGTAGTGATTGATAGGTTGGAACGCGTCCATTTGACTAAGGAAAGGCTACTGAAGGATCTTGTCTTGGGAAACCAAGTCTTGTGGGGAAAGTGCACTACCTCTGCAGAGTGTAAAACCTAAGTACTTAGCCATGTCCCTGGTAAAGGACAATTTGAGCATCAAGGAATGGAAGCAATCAAGAATCTCATCACTCCAATTTCTAAATTAAAATTTGTGGGTGAACAAGGGTTGTGTGAAATTCTTCAATCTTTGATGGAGAGATGGCTTGGTACAAGGATCTCAAAATCTTAGATTGGGAAATTGTTTTTGCCAAGCAAGTCTTCGGTCTTTGATTGATAGATGCCCTGAGTGGATCTTCAGTCTTTGATTGATAGATGCCATGGAATTTGTTTTTGCCAAACAAAACTTATTTTTAAAATGTTAGGGAAAAATCTATTTTGAGCAATGCAAACCTCAACTCCACTTAGCCAAATGCATATAGATGATAGACTCCACTATACTACCAAAGTATCACTTGCCAATACAATTCAAATGTATTGACCCTTGTGGCTGTAACTTATGATGTTGCAGGTTTGATTGATTTTAGTGAAGATTGATTGATTAGGATTATAAAGTCTACAACCAACATCTGCCTGTGGCACTTTGAAGATGAAGGACCCATGACTATAGTTATTCCGCTGCAATGTAATGTAAATAGCCAATGAGCTATGTTTGATGTAATAAAATTATGTTATTCCTGGTTATAAAGTTGTATTATGACCTTTGTTTCTTGATATTACATCTGAACTGTGGATGCTAGCTAATGATCCAGGGACTAGCATTGTAAACACAGGGGACTCAATCTTATTAAAGTTTGGGGACGCTACACTCCGACTCATCCTCGAGTAGGTATGTGATCAAAAGAATAATTTTTGAGGTGACATGCACCATCACAATCTTGATCAAGGTATTGTAAAACATTGATAGCTGGGATAATAGTACTCTAACATAAACATGAAAGATATTGTTCTAATAGTAAGACAAAGCAACTAAGTTGCAACATAAAAAGGTACAAAAAAAATATCGTGAATAACAATGCATTGAAATACATTTGTTTGTTTCACATATAGAAAACATAATAAGAGTGGTAATTAGCTTGTCCTTCATGGATTAGTAGAACATAAATGCATAGGACACCTTCCAAGTTCATAAGGGTGACTAGATACAAATAATTTAAGAGCAAGCAATACCAAAATTATGAATCAATCAATAAGTTTTGGGACAATGCACATTGAACTAGGAATGAAAACTATGCTCTCTTAATTGGTGCATAAAGATAGAAGATGGAGACTCAACATAAAAATAAAAAGAAAGGCCCTTCACAGAGGGAAGCAGGGATTTCAAGTTTCATAAAGAGCTTCCAAAAATTATGGTACTTATTATCTTTCAGCTCTCATTGCCCCTATCATAAGCATCTTGAGGTGATTAAGGTTAAAGTGTCACAAATATTAGGATATGCTTGAAAAGTTATAAGTTGAAAATCTCATGCCCCTTGCTTACGAGTACCGAACCTCATGCTACTCAACTTTACTCACAAGTAAGTTCTTATCATTGTAAGTACATGTGTATCATGGAGAACCTCCAACGGGGTACCCCTTGCCCCATGACATAGGAGCTTTCCCATATCAAAATGACAAGGCAACAGACAACGAGTATCTCAGCGATATTTTTATTTGCTATTTGCATAGGTTTTTATTGAGGATGCTTCACAGAATACTCATTATGGTTATGCTGCAAGTTTCCACCATGATTAGGCATGGCTTAGGCTAGCTGCCCAGGCATTTCTCTAACACACATACAAACTCCATGAGCTTACAAGCTCCCCTTTTATTTCACACCGCCGGGATCCATAAACAAAAGAACATGATATCAACTGAATAATAAGTGCAATGTTGAAAGCGTTCCCCATGGTAACATGGTTATGCTAACTCACAACTTATAAAATGCAAGCATATAGGTAACATAGATGGGCACAATGGTTCAAGTTTATTAAGTGCAAGAAAATAAAGTGTGCCATCAAGTTTGTGAGAGCTTTAATCACTAATTTTCACATAACAAAATTTTAATTTGGAAGATAGATAAACACATGAATATACTTGGAATGGTGTAACACACCATGCATAGGAATTTATAGTGGACTCTTTGGAATAACTTGGTTTCTTGGGAGTTGGATGCATGAGTAGAACTTATACTCAGTACAGGTGGAGGCTAGCAAAAGACTGGGAGCGACCAACTAAGAGAGCAATAATGGCCATAATCATGCAAAGCGACAAAACATTAGTAATTAAAGCATAAAGTGATATTGCAAGTCAAACCTAAATGATCATAGAGGCTATGGTGACTAGTTCATAGTCTTAATATGGTGTAAGCATGTGCCAAGTCAACCCAAATAAAGTATCAAAGGAGAATACCACAATATTATGCTTTTGTATGCTAAAATAACGCATGATTCTTTCATCTCAATTGTTTGAAAAAATTCATGATACAACAATAATCACTAAGCATATGGTCAAAGCAACATCTAGCATGACATGATAAAGTCTAAATCATAGTCAAAACAAGCTTCCTTTTGTACCACTATAAACATGAAACTTCCTACTCTTTTCCAACACCAATCGACTTATTTGAAACAACTCTCAAAGATAATAATCAATAAAGACCAGAGAGCATGTCTCACCCATATACAAAGAAGAACTACAAAGTTCTAAGCCAAAAGAATAAGAAAACTAAAGCTAAACGTAGTGCTAGCAAATGAGAACACTCACAGAACAATAAGAGTGAAAACTAGAGTGTTCTAGGCAATGAATAACGGGGTGTGTCTCTATCCAAAATAATTGTGTTGGGATCCAACCAACTTATTGCAGCAAAGAAAGAGAAAGAAAACTAAAAACAAAGACGCTCCAAGAACAACATATAGTGCATAAGGTAATAAAAATAAAGTGTCTTGAAAGAAGACCTGAGATTATTGATGAAGAAGGGGATGCCTTGGGCATCCCCAAGCTTTGACGCTTGTACTTATTGAATATTTCTTGGGGTGACACGGGTGGAATCCCCAATATTGAGCTTTTGTCCATACTTCATCTCATCACATCATCATTCTCTCCCTACACTTGAAAACTTCCTTCATACAAAACTTCACACAATCTTCATTAGCAACATTAGTGTATTCAAAATAATAATCCTTTGGGTTCAGTTTCAACTCAATTAAATCATCCAGTAAACCAGAAGCTACTATAGCAATTTATTTTAAAAGCTCAAGTGATCCAAGAGAACTCAAAAGGAAACCGATTAAGAGGCAAATGAAAATAATGACAGAAATCTGTCAAAACAGACCAGCAGGTAAATACCATTTTTTTCGAAAATATTCTGTTGCTCAAATCAAAAAGTGCAAAACTAACTAAAGTTGGGTAATAACGTGGGGCATAAGCACAAAACATTACAGCTCAATCCGATGTACTGAGATTTTCACGATTGTTTACAGTGACGCACCAAAATCTGTTTCGAGATAGCAACTTTCCCATATCTTACTTCCCTCTCATTACAGGTTATTCCTGGCACAAAGACCAAACAAAAAGGATAAGGAGAGGTTATTACAGAGGCAATAATTTCCAAGACTCAACAAAACAAAAATAAACTGAAACTAAAAATATAATGGGTTGTCTCCCAAAAGCTCTTTCTTTATAGCCATTAAGATAGGCATGATAATTTCGATGATGCTCACATAAGAAATATGAACTGAAGTAAAAGGGAGCATCAAGAAGCAAATATGGAACAAATTTAAGTCTAACTCACTTCCTATAAAAATAATCTTGTAAAAAAACAAGTCATGAAAGCACAAAGCAACAAGCATAGGAAAGCAAAACAAGTGCAACTTCAAAAATTTCAACATAAAGAGGGGAAACTTAATATTGTTGAGATACATAAAACCATGTTTCCCTTCCTCGTAATAACTTTCAGTAGCATCATGAATAAAATTAATAATATAAATATCACATGAAACATTCTTATCATGAGCCACATGCATAAAATAATTATTACTCTCCCTATAAGCATAGTCACTCTTATTTAATCGTAGTAGGAGAAAATTCAAAAAAATAGCTATCATTATTATTCTCATCTCCATAATCATGAAATATAGGAGGCATATTGTAATCATAATTAATTGTCTCCTCAATAGTAGGTGGACTTAAAATATCATATTCATCATTGTAATCATCATATATTGGAGGCATAGTATCATCATAAGAAATAGAATAGTTATCTTCCAAAGTGTCTTCATTTGTAAACATATCATCATTGGAAGGAACATGGATAGTACTAATAGTACAACAATTATTAACATCATCATTTTCAGAATTGGTAACGAAGAGATTTTCAATATCAAAAGTAGTGTGCTTTTCCCAATCATGATCACTACTATAGGTAACAGGCATAGGAACATTATCGAGTTTAGACTCATCAAAAACTATAATAGGAGCAACATGCTTAGGGGAAAATATCATTTCCTCCCTCCTTTTACTCCTCCTCTTCTTCTTTTTCTTCTTCTCTTTAGGAGGGAGAGGCTTGAAAGGAAGCTTCTCCATATACCCTGGTTTATTGTTAGAGACAATAGAAGAAACTTTGGAGGATTCCTCCTTTTCATTAATAAGAACAAAACACATATTAGTCCTGTCATATTTTGGTAAAATCTCATATTTTATAATATTTTTTATGTAAGTATTTGTGTGGCAATTATCAACACAATAAAGATGACAACCATGCAGGACGCTATTCATATCAAAAGCACTCATATCTACCAAAGAAGTTTTTCTTGATAACTCTTCACACCCCAAAAATAATGTAACTTCATCATGCTGATTAGGAGTGATCATGTTATAACAATACAAAATTGAAGTGCTCATTGGATTAGAAGGGGTATTATTATGGCCTGAGCATTTAAAATTGAAATGACCCACTTCAAAGCAAAGTTCACAATAAAAGGATAGAGGGAACAAACTTTTTTACCAAGATCATTTACAGCCCTATACCATGTTCTAGTTTTTTCATTCCTGTGGTTGATACAATATTCTTCTTCAATTTGATTCTTTTCACAAGGTCTATGTACTCCACATAAATTAACATGCTTATAAGAAATAGTACTTTCAGAGGTTTGAGCATGTTTATTGCTATGATTAATAACAATTTCATTTTTCATGCAAGTGTCTTTAAAAGGCTCATGATACATGTCCCATTTTTCTTTAGGGGCATTAATATGAGAAGCAAAGGCTCTACAACAATCAACAAGAATTTGAGGATCAAGACAATATTTAGCACTAAGCTCTTGAAAATCAGCAGTTTTAGCGAAAGACTTAATGCAATCATACTCATAGTTTATACATGGTTCTTTACCTTTGTTATTATCCCAATCTTCGGTATTGCTTTGAATTGTTTCAAGAAGATCCCACTTAGCTTTGACCTCCTTCCTTGTGAAGGATTCCTCTAAACAGGTATATAGGTAGTCCTTGTAATGTCCTGAAAGCCTTGCATAAAAATTGTTAATAACAATATTACTTGGGATCTCATGAATGGGACATTTGAGCATTAGTGACTTCAATCTCCCCCATGCTTGGGAAATACTTTCTCCATCACGAGGATGTAAATTATAAATATAATTCCTATCTTTACGAAATTCATGAGGAGGATAAAATTTAGAGTAAAAGAGAGATTCGAGTTCCTTCCACTCCGAATGATGAGGATCGTCTAGTAGCTCATACCACTCCCTTGCTTTGCCCTTAAGTGATAAACAGAATAGCTTCCTTTTAACTTGGTTCATTGAAATACCTGCACACTTGAACAACTCGCATAATTCATGTCTAAAGAGTAAATGATCACTAGAATGGACAATTCTATCTCCTAACAGTTATTCATAACACGTTCAACAATTTCCATAGGTATTTTAAATGGGACGCTTTCAGCATGTGGATTTAAAATATCACAAGTATCATTAGAATTACCACATATGGGAGATAAAGTATCATCAGAGCAAATTTTCTCCTCTAAAGCTGGGGAACTAAAAAGATCATTTTCATAAAAACTAACTTCCCCAAGCTTAGATGTTTCCATAGCATTAGTAACAAAGGTGTTCAAAAAATTCATACTAATGACATTGCTATTAGCATGCAAAGAAAGTTACATGGGTTTTTTAATTTTATTTTCAAACCATTCATGTTCTACCTCAGGAAAAATACTAAAACACTCTCTAAATTTGTTGTTGTTTTCCATTAAGCCTAACTAGTGAAAATAAAAACAAGAAACAAAAAGATATAATTGCAGAATCTAAAGGAAATAACTTCGAGCACTCACACACCAGTAACAGTACTAGAAGATAGCTTAGTAGCCAGAGGATGTGAGTACCTTTTACCTTACCTCCCCGGCAACGACGCTAGAAAATAGCATGATGTCTACGCACACTTCTATTCTTGTATACGGTGTTGGGCCTCCAAGTGCAGAGGTTTATAGAACAGCAGCAAGTTTCCCTTAAGTGGATCACCCAAGGTTTATCGAACTCAGGGAGGAAGTGGTCAATCGTATCCCTCTAAAGCAACCTTGCAATCAAGATACAAGAAGTCTCTTGTATCCCCAGCACACCCAATACACTTGTCAGGTGTATAGGTGCACTAGTTCGGCGAAGAGATAGAGAAATACAAGTAATATGGATGATTATAAGTGGTAATTGCAATCTGAAAAAAGAGTGGCCACAAGCAAACATCTAACAGGACTGATTGTAAATGGTGTTACAATGCTTAGAAACAAATCCTAGGGATCATACTTTCACTAGTGGACACTCTCATATAAATATCTTCTCTTCATTATGCTACCCTGAACTACTCTTCGGTTGGACGATGTAGGGCTATAACAACACACCTTAAAGTGTGGAAATATGCCCTAGAGACAAATAGTAGTAAGGACTATTATAATATTTCATATAGTTTATGATTAAGTTTTGTATCATGCTATAACTGTATTGAGTGGAAACATCAATACATGTGTGATATATAAACAACCAGGGGTTCCCAGTGAAACTCTAGTCACTGGTTCATTGGTTAACAGATGATTAAGTTTCCTGATCATGTGGCATTTATGCCAGTTGGAAATGAGGTCGATGATGAACCAATACCCAACCTAAACATCGTGACCCGATCATGTCACGAAGTTCAAGTTATGATGATTAAAAATGGATCCTCGTAGACTATTCCTTAGACCGTGAGGCTATATCAATCACTGTCTACCGAGAGTGCTTAGATAGCATCAAACGCCATCTGGTAATACGGTGGTTATAAAGGTGTGTTCAGGTACTCAGAGGAAACCGTAGAGCCAATATATGTCAAGAGCGGGATTTGTCCATCCATGTGACGGGAAGATACTCAAGGGCCCACTTGGGGAAGTTATATCCAATAGCTGCGCAACATGTGATTTGATCACGGGGATATCACTTATCGGAACGAGTCAAGTAGCATTGTTCAGTAACGAGATTGAACACGACATGGTGATGTCAGTGATCAGATCTTGGGCAATGCAAGTATCGAGTGACAAAGGGAATAAGACACGACTGTCCTGGTTCAAACGACAAAAGATCTTCGTGGAACGCACATGGGTCACATGGCCATCTAGGTCCCTTTGTTGATCATTGGTATAGGAGTATCCCGACCATGTCTGGAGTGTTCCCGAACCATGGGGTATCACACTTAAGGGCTTGATGATGCTTAGAGAGTGTTTATAGGATCGCTGTAATCACCAAAGAAGAGTAGGGAGAAAACCGGAAGGGTTTCGGTAAGTCCGAAGGATGTCCGGAGTGGAGGTGGAAGGTGTTCCATAGCCACGGAGATTGAATAATATGTGAATGAATGTTAAATGTTGATTTAATCATTTATTCATAATTATTTAATAAAGATAAAATCAATTAAAGGTCAAAAAGGATTAATGGGCCAATTTCGGAGGGAGAGGGCCCATTAGGGGAAAGGAGAGAGGGAGAAGGGCAAGGGGCTAGCCGGCTGGGCCTAGCCCCCCGCGCAGAGCCCACTAGGGGCTGGCCCGCGGCCTCCCCACCCTCTCCTCTCCTTTAGTCCCACCCCGGGACTTTGAGGGAGGGTGTACCCCCTCCTCCCCTATATGTAGTGGGGTATTTGGCCAAGATAAATACACCAATGATCAATAAAGGTCTCCCTAGTTTTGGGAGGACCTCTAATTGATATTTTCTCTCTCCTGCTCTCTCTCGTGACCGTGGTCCCAAGTCTGGACTGCGAATGGGAGACATCTTCACCGCGGAGCGCCATCGCGCTGCGGGATTCGGATCCGGGAGATCTACTTCCGCAACTACTGCTGGATCAGGGAAGCGGGAGTCATCGTCAGGCACCAGACGTGTGTAACTCCCCGCGAGGTGTCGCACTTGAGGCACTCAAGTCGTTGGAGCCAAGGAGCGCTAGGACTTCATCACGACCTTAAGGTTGGCTTCGGCTAATCTACATCAACCACGCTCTCCTGAGCATTGACAACGCTTTTCGGTCTTCAAGGGTAAGTTCGTGAAAAGGCCCTCCCGTTACTATATTACTAATAGATAGGTCCTGGAAGCTTCAGGGGTTCAGGGGCGTAGAGTAAAATTTAATGTTTTCATACGCGGAACCCCAACAGTGGTATCAGAGCTAGATCTATGCATAGTAATGCTAGTACGGGTAGAACACACGAGATGTAGCATGTGGGCGTTGATCTTTTAGTTGTTACCCTCCCACGTGTACTTCTGTATACCGTAGTAATGCTTGATGAAGCGGCCCCCAACCGACTTTACGAGTTCATTCGCGAGACTGGTCCACGCTTGACATACGGCTTGTACCGTATAAAGTGGCTTAGGGGGGTGTCTATCTCTCCCGCATTAGTTGGTATACCATTTGCAATGGAGGGCCCCGAAAGGGGTGTAGTATAGACAACTACTTGATCAATGTTGTACTGAAAGTTCATAGGTAAGAACGGTTCTTGTGCGAAAGCCCATTTAGCCATGTAAAACATGCAAAGATAAAGTAGAGGCGTCTAACTTTGTTTTGCAGGGGGGTGTTGCTTTGTGATATGGTTGTGGCAAAGGTAAAGTGATAACCTTTTGTTACGTAGTAGTATATAGTCACGGAGGTGACGAACTACCACGCCGAGAATACACCGGTACCCTGGTGTCTATGACGCCGGAACCCTGGCGCCGAAACCCGGTGACGGCGGATGGAGATCACGACATGAAGGACCATATCACATAGCATTTATATTCAATGTTATTGTTTGTATGTCTTATTGTGTGCTAGTATTAGATACTCGACGGTAGCCTAATAAGATGATCCCTGTTAAAATTACCAACGATTGTGTTCCCCCTTAGTGTGCACCACCAAGAAAGTTCTTCGGTATGAGGCAGGCCGTGATGATCGTGTGTCAGACATATCTACGTTCGCATACAGTGGGTGTAAGCCATGTTGCACAGCGAATACACTAAGGTTGAGTTGGCGAGCCTAGCATGTACAGACATGGCCTCGGAACACGGATGGTCAAAAGATCGAGCACGAGTCGCATGAATGATGTGACCGACGTTTAGCGTCCACACTTGAACCCACATTGATGGCCGTGATGATCGGGAGAGATGTGGCTGATAGGGGCCGTGTTATCACTAGGAACCCTTTTGGGGATAGGTGTTTCTGAGTGGAGTTATTATTAAATCATTTAATTATAAACTTAGTCTAAATTCCTTTTGCAATTATAAATGTAGACGGGACCTTTCGTGTTGATGATTCATTGGTTAGAAGGAGAGAAGCTCAGATTAGATGGATCGAACTTCTCCATATGGGTTGCAAGTCTCCATGTTCTCCTTAGCAAGAACGACGTGGTCGACTACATACTCGACGGGATGGATTTGGATCAGCCCACTAACCTAGAGACCCTAGAGGAGCGGAAAGACCGCTATCTCCGTCGTGAGATGGCCTCCTATATTTCAGTTGTAATGCGTTTCAGAATGGTGGACGAGCTATGGCCTTTCGTGGGTGATGTCAACCCTCGTTCAGTGATGCTATAGCTTAGGATACATTTCGTGGAGCAGACATGCATTTGGGAGCATGAGCTGTTGGGAGACTTCCTCTCCATTAAGATGGAGGAGAACTCATCACTAGACAACCACTTGGAGCACATGCATGATGTGTACATGAGGCCTGCATACTTCCTGGACATCTGGATAACTGGCTCTTTTGCAAACGCCGCTGTGCTGCGGTCGCTGCCACCAAGCTACCAAGCACAAGTCAGGACTTGCGTAATGAGGGGCGACACAGAAACAATGGAGTTCCACCGGTTCATGACACATCTCAGGAATGTGTTGGTTGAATCAGATGTCGCTTAGGTCGTCAACGACAAAGGTATATATATTTGATATACATTTTTATAAATGTTATAATCTTGCAAACACATTTGCAGTGTTAAGTATATCTGATACTTGTTCTATTTTGCTGAAAACAGGTCCTTCTGCATGAGAGGTGCTTGCTGGAGAGGAGGTGACGTTGCACGTTAATGGCAAACATGATGATAATGGCCGACGACACTCTCCCTCGACATTTATCATTTAGTTTATGTTTTAGGATGATTATTGTAATCAAGAGATTGTGAACTTCTTTAGTGCGTCTCAAACTTCGTGAGACGGTTATTCATATGAGTTTGTAACAAAGAGTTGTTCCACTTTTATGAATGATTTCTATTCGTGTTCATATCTTGTTTGATTGTGTGTGAATTATCCTTGTTGTTTGAAACTAATTGATAATGCATGAACATTTGTAAAACATTAAAATGCCTTGTTTAAAATACCCAAATTAATGATATGTTCATTAATGAATGAAAACCATTGTTTAAGTTTAAAGTTATGTGATAATATGTGAAAGTCATTCGATTTCTTATCACATATAAATCATGCCTAAGTTCGGCAAAATAACTTGAACACCGTGTATTACTTGAATACAATGTGTTTAAAGAATTGTTAAAAAAGGTAATACATATTCGATGTATTGTGTTTTAACAAAAATGGTAATTATCATTAAATGATTGTTTAAATGTGTAAAGTAGTTTACCAAAGGAAACATGAATACAAAACTATTTGATTTGATCAAAGTGTTTCATCAATAAAAGGGTATAAAGATAAAAGAGAATCTAATTACTATGATTTGATCAATAGTAATGAAATTCGAATTTATAAGAATGGCATAAAAGTAATTGTGAAATGCAAAGTGTTTTGAAACGTCAAAATGCAAAGCATCACAATGTGATATTAGATATCAAAGGGGTTGAATAGAAGGCACCAAATAAATCGTTGTAGTGTAGATGTAGAGACCATTAGCTTAGAAATAGTTAGCACTCAATTAGAATGTAGTGAATCATTTGAATTCGTGAAAGTTTTGGGGTTATTCGATATAACCAAAACAATAGTGAATAAGTCCTTGTAGAGTATTCATTGGAAACTTTGAATACGAAACCCATAGCTGAAACCAAAAGGAAAGCAAGATTCGTATTGCTTGGATTTTGGTACATTCTTGAGAAAGCTCACTTTTAGTGATGTTTATCAATTATGGAGCAAATGGAAGATAGTGAAAAAAACACGATGAGGATTCAATCCCTGCATCAGAGTGTTGAGAAGTGCAACGGACAATGTTCCTGAATGACTCTCTTCACAGAAGGAAAGAATCAATGATATTGATCACTGTGTTTTCCCCACTAGTGTTTTCACTACATGAAGTAGGATTCAAAATGTAATCCATGTCTAGTATGGAGACACTTGTGAATCATTTGTCATGATTACTGGAATATGACATACCTACGAACTACTAAGGAAATAATGGTAAAGTAAAATTATGAGAAATCCTAGTAGCAAAATTCCCTTGAGATTAGAAAGCAATTTGTTGCTGAATCTCACAAGTAAAAGGAGTTGCTTGAATTTTCCCAAAAGACTGCAAAGCCATAGTGGAAAAGTGGGTGAATGACAAAAGCACAATTTGATTCATGCGTGCTAAATTTCTAGTGGATTTAAAACTAGTAAAGTACTAGTATCTCATAGTAAAATCTCCAAGTTTGATATTTGATCAAAGGATTTTGAAATTGTTCAAAATAGTGAGTGGATGTGCAATTTGCATAAAATTGAGTGGGAGCTATGTAAGTCTTCCTGAAACAATATGTGATTGACATATTTTTGAGTGGGAGCTTATAGGAGTAATTCTTAAGTATGCTAAGAATGAAAGTGCAAATAATTATAAATAATGATTTATAAGATGTAGAAGTTGATAATAGGTGTATTAAGATATTATGTAGTATTCCTTAAGGGATTCTGAAAGGGATTTTAGAATAGAAGTTAATTAAGGAACTAATCCTTAATAACTCAAATTAGGAATAGTATTAAGTTTAACATCAATGGTTGAAAGAAAGAAAAGGATGATCATCATCCACTATGTTAAGACATAGGTTCTATCTTAATAAACCATGATGATAACTTAGCATAATATGTGATCCAAATAAAGAACGTTTGGAAGTGATTAAGTTCAAATTACAGAACGTTTGAGATGAGTTTGTCCGCACTGTCTAGTAGAGAACTGTAGACATATTTTCCAAACCCATAAAGGATGCCATATCTTAAAACATAAAGAGTTATGTTATAAGGGAATATGTTTGAAACTCATGTAGATACCAATTAAAGTCAAGTAGGAAGCTAGGTGAACAAAAACATCGAAAGTTGCACAGAGTGCACTGGTGTTTCAATGAATACATTTATAATAATAGATAAGGGTACCATCTAAAGTGTTGTATAATGTTATGGCGGGGCTAGTTCGCTTTTAACGTAGAATGATGTGTCCCAGGGCACAGTGCCCATGAGAAAGCCCTCAAGGTTGATCTAACATCACTGTAGGCTCCTGGAATCAGGCCTCGTTCTGCTGCCATAGCGACGATGCATACACACAGATGCTATCATGAGATGATAAAATATTAATGTCAATCAAGGTGACATTAGTAAGTTGCAAAGGATTTGGGACTGTAAAGTACAGACCCAAGACTCAACCTCTTCCATTAGCAAGCATGTTCAGGGTACCGGATATATGGTGCCAATGATTGAGAACAAATGCAGCTAGTGTATTTGTACTCTAGTGCAAGTGGGAGACTGTTGGAAATATGCCCTAGAGAAAAATAGTAGTAAGGACTATTATCATATTTCATATAGTTTAGGATTAAGTTTTATATCATGCTATAACTGTATTGAGTGGAAACATTAATACACGTGTGATATATAAACAACCAGGGGTTCCCAGTGAAACTCTAGTCACTGGTTCATTGGTTAACAGATGATCAAGTTTCCTGATCATGTGGCATTTATGCCAGTTGGAAATGAGGTCATCTCATTCTGTGAATGAGATGATGAACCAATACCCAACCTAAACATCGTGACCCGGTCATGTCACAAAGTTCAAGTTACGATGATTAGAAATGGATCCTCGTAGACTATTCCTTAGACCGTGAGGCTATATCAATCACTGTCTCCCGAGAGTGCTTAGATAGCATCAAACGCCATCTGGTAATACGGTGGTTATAAAGGTGTATTCAGGTACTCGGAGGAAACTGTAGAGGCAATATATGTCAAGAGCGGGATTTGTCCGTCAATGTGACGGGAAGATACTCAAGGGCCCACTCGGGGAAGTTATATCCAATAGATGCGCAACATGTGATTTGATCACGGGGATATCACTTGTTGGAACGAGTCAAGTAGCATTGTTCAGTAACGAGATTGAACACAACATGGTGATGTCATTGATCAGATCTCGGGCAATGCAAGTATCGAGTGACAAAGGGAATAAGACACGACTGTCCCGGTTCAAACGACAAAAGATCTTCGTGGAACGCATAAGGGTCACATGGCCATCCAGGTCCCTCTATCGATCATTGGTGCGGGAGTGTTGCGACCATGTCTGGAGTGTTCCCGAACCATGGGGTATCACGCTTAAGGGCTTGATGATGCTTAGAGAGTGTTTATAGGATTGGTGGAATCACCGAAGAAGAGTAGGGAGAAAACCGGAAGGGTTTCGGTAAGTTCGGAGGATGTTCGGAGTGGAGGTGGAAGGTGTTCCATAGCCACGGAGATTTAATAATATGTGAATGAATGTTAAATGTTGATTTAATCATTTATTCATAATTATTTAATAAAGAGAAAATCAATTAAAGGTCAAAAAGGCTTAATGGGCTAATTCCGTAGGGAGAGGGCCCATTAGGGGAAAGGAGAGAGGGAGAAGGGGCAAGGGGCTGGCCGGCTGGGCCTAGCCACCGCGCGGAGCCCACTAGGGGCTGGCCGGCGGCCTCCCCACCCCCTCCTCTCCTTTAGTCCCACCCCGGGACTTTGAGGGAGGGTGTACCCCCTCCTCCCCTATATATAGTGGGGTATTTGGCCAAGATAAATACACCAATAATCAGTAAAGGTCTCCCCACTTTTGGGAGGACCACTAATTGATATTTTCTCTCTCCCCCTCTCTCTCTTGTGACCATGGTCCCAAGTCTGGACTGCACGAACTGGAGACATCTTCACCGCGGAGCGCCGTCGCGCTGTGGGATTCGGATCCGGGAGCTCTACTTCCACAACTGCTGCTGGATTGGGGAAGCGGAAGACATCGTCAGGCATCGGACGTGTGTAACTCCCCGCGAGGTGTCACACTTGAGGCACTCAAGTCGTTGGAGCCAAGGAGCGCAAGGACTTCATCACGACCTTGAGGTTGGCTTCGGCTCGTCTACATCAACCACGCTCTCCTCAGCGTTGACAACGCTTTTCGGTCTTCAAGGATAAGTTCGCGAAAATCCCCTCCCGTTACTGTATTACGAATAGATAGGTCCTGACAGCTTTAGGGGTTCAGGGGCTTAGAGTAAAATTTATTGTTTTTTCATACGCGGAACCCCAATATAAAGTTCGCATTCCCCATCTAGATAACCCCTCACTATCACCTTGAGCGCTAGATGGTTCCAACAAACACCACAATCTCATAGAGACATCCAACTCAAATTATACTCATATTAAGTATTTATGTAACCTTAGCCCAAGTGCCACACCGTGTGCACACTGTGAACTTCACACACGTGGGGATAAGCAGAGATTAATTAAAGCACTTGAATAGCAGAATAGATCTACTTATTCAACTAGATTACAAAGCTCATGATCTCAATAAGATCATGCATAGAGAGAGATGAACACATAGCTACCGGTAGAGCCCTTAGCCCCGAGAGAGAACTACTCCCTCCTCATCACGGGAGCCAGCAACGACGATGGAGATGGTGGTGGAGTCGACGGAGATGGCTCCGGGCCACTTCCCCGTCCCGGCAGGGTGCCAGAACAGAGATTTCTGTCCCCCGAATCTCCTCTTCGGTGGCGGCAGCGCTGCGAAGATTTATTTTAGATTCAATATATCTTAAATCAAGATTCTCTAAAGTAAAGACCTGTAGCTTTGTCTGTCTGCACATCAATCTTTCTCCATGCATCAATTGATACTGAAACGAAAGGTGGTTTAGGGCTTGTTTGGTTCATAGGGAATCCATAGAATTTTTGGAGGATTCTTTTTCTATTTTTTCCTATAGAGCTTATTTAGTTTGTAGGATTGAAAACCATAGTAATTTTTCATATGGGTACTACTTTCCATGCAATCGAATAGGAAAATTTCCCTTAGGTCCAATCTCATGGAAGTTTTCCATTGTCTCGGTGAGAACTATGGCATGTACCTACTCCGTCACACAAATCCCTTTGTTTTTTTGTGATGCAACCAAACAACTATTGATATGGATTCCTGAGTTCACATTCCTGTAGAATTTCGTATGACATGACATGTTAATCTAATGTTATTCCATATTCCTGCATTTTTGAAATCTTGTGAGCTAAACATGCCCTTAAAGTGTAGATTTGGAAGAGCTACGTTATGACTGAGCACATACCCCTCGCAAGGCAGATGGGAAAATGTTGCATGAAGCCATACCGATGATGAAGACCAAAAAAAGAAATTACAAGCCATTAACACCGAGTTCATCAAGGACCAAAACATGAAAGGAATGGAACCGAGGACCTTTACATGGTACGACATGTCGTGATGCTCCGCCAAAGACATACAACCCTCACATAGGAGAAACAGATATTGGATACAAGGGAACCCGACGAATTGAAACTTGGATTGTCTTCCTACTAGCTAGGGTTTTGATCAATGGCTCAAGTTTTAGTTTTTTTGGTAGGCCGAGGCTTGAATTTACAACGGGCTAGTTAGAGCCATCTAAGACAAGTCGGGACTTAAGGGGCTAAAGGGAGAAATCCTTTTTTGCCCAGCGAGGGATGCAATGTGTTCCACCCACATTGGTGTGCCTTCTACTAGGTTGTCCCTCTTTCCGATTTTCTTCTACTCCCTCTAGCCCAAATTAGTTAACTGAAATTTATCAAGATACAGATGTATCTTATCCTAAATCATGTCTAGATACAATCGAATTAGACAAATATAAGTCAACTAATTTGGGTTTGAGGAAGTATTTATTTTTATTTTTTTACTTAATTTTATTTTTCTTTCCTTTTTTCCTTTGTGTTTTTATTTTTTATTAAATCCGAATAATTTTAATTTTTAATATTTTTGAAATTCAAACAAATTTTAAATTTAAGCATTTTTGAACTCTAAACATTTTCAGATTTCAACAATTTTTAAATTTAAACATTTCAAATCTGAACAATTTAAACTTTTTCAAAATCAAAACAAAATTTATATATGAATTATTGTAAAATATGTTTTTTAATCAAAATGATTTTCGAATTAAAAAATAATAGTAAGGGTCTTGCTACACATCCATGTGGCTTTTTGGGCCGCCCATATAACCATGGTTTGGTTTTCTGCCTGGTTTTCTGGTTTTTATGCACATTTTAGGTTTTTTTTTCGTTTTTCCGGGATTTCTCTCTGGGTTTTTGGTTTTTTCTCACAAATTATTTTCAAAGTTTGAATAATTTTAGAATATAATATTATTAAAACTTTGATAAAATTAAGTCTGGTTATTTTGTAATTTGAATTTTTTTATAATTTTGAACAATTTTAAGATCTGAACATTTTCAAACAATTTTATAATCTGAACATTCTTAAAATTCAACCTTTCTCTAGAACTTGAACAATTTAAAAAAATATGATTATACAAATCTGAACAATTTTCAAAAAAAAAGTTTAACATTTTGAAAACCAGAATTTTCGAATCTGAAGTTCTTCAAAAACAATACCATAATAAGAAAGTAAAAGAAAAAACAGAAAAAGGGAAAAAGGAAAGGAAAAGAAGGAAAGGAGAACACAAGAGAAGGTGGATCTGTGCGGTGCGCGAACTAGGCCAGGCCCATTATCGCGCGAGGGCTATGCAGCGCGTGGGAGGGGCCGACCTGTGCGACATATAGTATTTCCCGTCCCACATCGGGTGGTGCATAGGAGCACCCGGCAAAAGGGTCAGTGCTATTTGTGTATATGGGCTAAAGACGCAAGTAGCTGTACATCTTGCGAGGCCTTGATCTATTGAGGTTCTGTTACAGCTTGAATTCGGCCTAGTTGTACAGCTCGTTTTGGGACTTGTTGTTTCCTCCGCAGTTCTGCAGAGACCAGCATGCTCATGGGTAAATGGGCCATCTTTAATCAACACCCCATCGGCCTACACAGAATCGATTTAGAATTCCAGCTTCCGAGTTCCCAATCTGCAACTACTTACTCGTCCCAAAATAAATGTCGTAAATTTGTTTAAATTTAAATGTATCTAGACACTATTTAATCTAGATACATCTAAATTTTAAAAAACTTGTAACATCTATTTTGAGACGGAGAGAGTGCAATGCGCTGACATCAGCCTTTTCTTGTGATTATCATATTAATTTTTGCTTAGTTGAAGATGAATAAGAAAGAGAAGGTTGTCTTCACTTGACTAAGAGATAATCTCTTATATAAATATAAGAAAGCAATTTTCTTCTTTGTACCACGAGTGTCTTCTCTTAGAAATATATCTTCTACTAAAAATAGTTATTCCTTCTACTCAAATTAGTTGACTTAAATTTATGAAGATACGGATAAACCTAATACTCCCTCCGTCCCAAAATAAGTGACTTGAGTTTGTCTAGATTCACATGTATCTATATACTAAAACGTGTCTAGATACATCCGAATCTAGACAAATCCACGTCAATTATTTTGGGACGGAGGGAGTACTAAATCATGTCTAGATACAATTGAATCTAGACAAATCTAAGTAAACTAATTTAGGTCGGAGAGAGTATTATTCATTAATTACTAGAGATGACAATAAGAGATAATGCATTTTACAGTTTATATACATTATCTTCTCTATATAATGTGGAAGACCAATGGAAGGCATATCATTGTACATGCCCTTAATTGCACTCAAAGGTACGAATTCTGAATTGACCTGGACAAAGCTAATTTTTTGCTTTAGGAGCTCCTAAAGAGTGCACAACTAGGATCATCTATGTTCGATCCACCCATAAATATGAATGACTACTTGATAAATCCTCTAGAAAATCGACTAAGCCCGTCAGTTGTTTTCGTGAATTGGGCCACAGACAACAAACAACACGGGTCACGACCACCGTGCACAAAACCATATATAAAAAACCACAGAATTCCTGCAATTTTGTGACGCATATGGATATATACGCCACAGAAAATGAGAATTCTGTGGCGCATATAGCCATATGCGCCACAGAATTTCTGTGGACCCATATGGGGCTGACCCCAGCACATGGGCGGGCCAGAATTCTATGGCGCATATAGCGTATGCGCCACAGAATTCTCACTTTCTGTGGCGCATGTAGCTATATGCGCCACAAATTTTTGATATTCTGTGGAGCATTTTTCATATGCGCCACAGAATGTGCGAAATAGATCTATAAAGGGGGCAACCACCCTTTCCCTTCTTATTTCAAAAGAAAACGTTTCATTACCCTCTCTTATTTCAAAATATTATTTAATTAAAACTATTTGAAAAAAATGGTTTCATTACATAAACAGACGTTTTTTTAAAAGAGGGAGGCAGACCTTCCAGCCGGCCAGGTCAAGCCCAGCCCGACCGGAGGCCCACCTACAACCTCCACCTACCGAAACCCTAGCTACCCAAACCCCACTCCCTCCACCAGCCGCCGCACGCTTTGCGAGGCCAGCCCCGCATACACACCGACCCAGCCCCGCACGCGCCCAGCTGCTCCCGTGCATCGCACTCCCTAGACCGCCCCAGCGACCGACCCACGCGCGCACCCGCGTACAAACGCGTCAACCACCCACTGGCCCACCACTCCCTCGCGACCCAACCAACCCCGCACCCCACCCTCATCCCGCAATCCCCGCCGCCCGCTCCTCTGTGTGACCAGGACCTCGCCGCGCCTCCCGTCGTCGACCTCGCTAGCAGCCGCTAGATGCGGGCACCGACGGCCCTCATCCTCCACCGCGCCTCGATGCCCGACCACCTCTGCCGCGAGCGCCCTCCACTGCTCCGAGCAGGCCGCTCTGTCCTCGACCCTCTCCGTCGACCAGGCCCCGAGCCGGCCCCCACTCCAGCCGCGGTTCTCCTCGGGCTCGACCTCGCCGGAGCTCCTTCCGTAAGCTACCCCCCTCCGCTGCAAGCAGCAGCGCGCCCCGCTCCTCTCTGCCCGAGGCACGCGCTAGCAACCGTCAACCCCGCCTCCATCTCTGGCCCTGCAGCGCGTCGCCCGCGAGCCCCTGCGCAGGTTGTCTTCCTCGCCGGCCTCCTCCTGAGCGTCGCCGCGCCTCTGCCAGGTGAGTACGCATGGCAGCGCATCTTCCATTGGCCAAACACCCCTTCCTCCATTGCTGAGCGATGATGTGCTTATTTCTTTTTGCATATGTGTGTGTAGCTTTGGAGGGGATGACGCTGCCGCATCCGCTCCTGCATCGACGCCGCTGTACCATGCTGATGTTGTTTCTGAGGGATGTCCCATGTTTGTAAACTGCTAATCGGTAGGCTCTTTTTTTGTATTGTTAGCACTTTATTTGCTTGATATGACTATTCATTGCATTTTCAGCAATCCTGATCCTAATCCTAGTAAATCTTATTTACTAAGTTCATTTCTGTCTATATAAGATTGTTGTGTTTCATTAAATTTAGTAAGACAATGAGGCATTGCATATTTTGTGTCCATATGATTTAGAAATGTGGGATTACTTTCTCCTACTAGTTAGTATTTCTAAAATTTTCAAAGTATGATATTTTCTGTCTATACTCTGTATTCACAGTGTCTCTTTTTTGCTTGGTCACACATCACATTGCAAAGTATGATATCCTCCTTGATCACTGACCAATTCCATGTGGCCTTTTTACTGATGTTCTTATTACACTTCTGCTGTAGCACTCGTGTATATATTGGCTCTTTGGTTCTTGAGCATGCTAATTTTCTGATAAGTGAACTGTAATTGTGATTAGAAGGCTTTTGTGGCCCACTGATTATGAATGCTGTTGTGACTAGGAACTCATAGCAATTTTCGATCCCATGCACCTCGAGGCTGGAGCACCTTGAGTCTGGTTCACACGCGGATGGACCCGAAGGTGCTGGAGCGCGCAGACGGATAAGTGAGGATGGCGTCAATTAAAACCGGCCAGAGGGAGTAGTTTTTCTCAGATGATGTTTCTGTAAATTGTGATTGTAGCTGACCCCACACTTGTACACTTATTCGGTTCTAAGTGATGTGATTGATGAACACTTGTTAACATTCGTGCTTGTTGATGTATTATATGTCAACTGGAACATTTGTACTGCTGTGTACAGTTTTTCTGTGAATTTCTGTTAACTTTTGTGTATTTCCTGTAATATACCTGTTATATACCTGTATTTGTATCATATTCTGAAAATTTCGAAATTCTGAAAAAAAGGATTATGTGGAGCATATGGCTATATGCGTCACAGAATTTTAAGAATTTTGTGGCGCATATACATATGCGCCACAGAAATATAATTTTAGTGGCGACAATTTAGTGGCGACCACTAGATACGCCATAGAAATCGTTTTTGGTGCGCCACTGATAACGTTTTTCTTAGTAGCGCGGACATTCTTTGGACTCTGATCCTTGGCGTCCCGCACCTGCCTTCATCTGCACAGGATCCGTCTGATCCAAATCGCCAAGTTGTAGCGGCCACCCAACACTACTCGCTCGATTCGATTCGATCCGATTAACGGAGGTTAGTAAAGTCTCTCTCGAACACTATTCGCAAACTGAACTATACTCCCTCTTTTAAAAATATAAAATTTTAGCTTTGTGAAAAAAAGTATCTAGTCTATTTTAGTGTGTAGGTTTATCTAAGTTTGAAGTGAACCTACTCACTAAAAAAGTCTAGATACGCTCGATTCACAAAGCAAAAGCATCTATATTTTGAAACGGAGGGAGTAGTTACTATGCAGTACGCACGCGCGCATAGCTCCGACGATCGTCTACACCGCCGATAAGTTGGATCATAGCGAATCAATATTAATGGCGGTGGTAGTAGTGAAGTGCAGTACGATCACGATTGACAATGCCATTGGCTACTTGACAAGAATGCCGCAACACACAAGAAGGTGATAACGATATTGGTTCGGCCCAGAGCTTGCCAAACGACCAGCATGGCTCCCATCCACCCGCTACAGGACGACCAAATGAATCATGTATGACCTCCAGGCGAACGTGGCCTAGTGTTGGTACATCAGCCGAATTAATTAAGCTGGAAAGAGATTAATTAGACCTAGGGCCTAATTAGAAACTCTGTGTGTCTTACTCTCCGGTCCCCCCGAAATGTAAATCCCCTGATAAATTTTAGATGAGCAGCTGAGCTGTGGCACTCTTTAAGAAAAAAAAGCCTCTGTAATGTTTAGACTTATGGTTGAACCAGCCAATTAATCCACTTAATTGGAACATGCTAACGTGTTGGAATTTGGTGAGTTTTGGCTGTTGGCCATTAGATAAATTCTAAAATTCTCTTTGGTTTATTTGTGCATGACAGCATATGACTGTATAAGTAATGTCAAAGTTTAGTCTCACATTGCTAGTTGAGTGAGAGCTATATCTCCTTATATAATAGGTTGTTCCACCACTCACTAAGGTGTTAGAAGAAGAGCAGCTCTCGCGCACTCCTCCTCCGACGTCCGCCTCGCCACACCTCGTCACGACGCGCGGGTTACGGGAATCGGAAATCTCGTCGAGCCGAGCTTTATTTTTTGTTGGTCAGAAAAATTAATCATAGATTAATTACGAGTATTAACGGAAGCGTTAATTATCAGCCGTTTCCAGTTTTTATGGGATGTGGGCTGTTATCGACTCGGACGTGGGCTGGATCTCCCTGACCTGCACTATATAAGCCTCCGCGCTTAACCTAATCGGCATGACCTACACACGTGTCTCCTTCTAGTCTATTGCGCCGTCGCCTTCGTCTTTCCTATCCTGGCTTACGGCGTGCACCGCAGATCTGACCATCGGCGATAACTTGAAACTAGCGGCTCAATGGTAAGTAGGAGAGGAGTTTTTTTGATATTGGGAGCAGGAAGGCGAGGAAGAAGAAGAACGGCGCGGTAGATGGGAATGACTATGGTGAGACCATCACCTGATATTTTATAGTCTGGAGCACCAAGATTCGTGCAGGAAGTGGTGTGAATGTGTGAGATCTCTCCCACGCATCAAGAAAGCGACACAACAGATTAGGCCCACGCGGCCATGGCTTCTCCCCCTCCTCGATTCTCATGCAGAGTTAAGGGACTCCTTGATCTCTGTTGATCTAGGACCCACAAACGACCGTATTCTCGATGTGACGGATGTTTGTCAATTTTGACGTGACAAGTCCTAAAACATCATAGAGGTCACGGACATTTAAAAAGTTCCCTCGGTTGACCAAGAAAATAAATACGATTTAGCTTGAATCAGCTGAGAAATGAAAAGAAATAACTGAAATTTATCCGACTTCATCAGAGTCGGATGATTTTCGTTGAGATAATTTCAAAAACCCTTCAAGATTTTCTACGTCAAAGACCACTAGAGCTGAAGACAGAATACAACTCAAGATGTTAATGCAGCTAAGTATCTTGAAGTTCTCTAGAGACTACTATCGGGGTTATACTTTCTGGGTATACCCACAGCTACACTACAACATGGAGCTCGGGCGCTGGCGCTTATAGACGCCGATGCATAGCCATAGTCGCCGCGCTAGCGCTGGCGCGGAAAAGAAATGCCGCCAGGGATAACTGCGTCGGGAATTGTGCAACGTCGGCGGATTTTTTGGCGTGGCAAAACATGATCCGCCGAGCTAGCGCTTCTGCGACAGGGTATAGGATGCGCCTCGTTATGTTATGGAAGACGGCGGAACTTTAGTGTCGTGTAACCGCGAGGTGCGACGCATTACTCTGCCGTGTTTGGTATCTTCCGGCGACACAACAGTTAATGACAATTAGTGGTTAACAAATATAATTTATCCCTAATTTCGAAATGTACTAAATACCCATTAAGATATAAAACTATATTTATTTACATAATAAAGAAGATTACATACATTTACATGATCCTAAATTAACTATCACAATTTCTACTATTATTACAATGCAGAAGGTTGCATGTTGCAAACCGGTTGCCTTTTCTAGAACAAATTTTCTAACTCTCTTTATCTTCAGTTCTGTCTTTCTCTTATGTGCAAAGTGGGTATCAGCCAGCTGCATCTCCAGCTGCCTCTTCTTTTCCTCTATGATTTTCTTCTCTTGTAGAATTTTCTTCATGTCTTCCTTCAACTTGTTGTTTTCCCTTTCTAGAACAAGCTTCATGTCTTTGACGCTCGTCATACGAACCTACAAATAAGGAAAATATATCGAATCAGTAAAAAAGCATTCAAATTCCAATCGACTAGACTAAAAAAAATAGATTAGTTTAAGGATCCTGCCATATTTTCCGTCGAAGATGGACAAATCCGGCTCCAGATCTTACGGGAGAAGGGACAGATAGATCCGGCTCAAGATCTCATGGGAAGGGGCATGAGGGACATATCCGGCTTGAGATCTCATGTGGAGTGGGACGAGAGACAGATCTGAGTCAAGATCTCACGAGGAGTGGCATGAGGGACATATCTGTTTAAGTGCAGATGCACGTTGGCTAGACGTTGGTGGCTCGGTGAGAGTGAGGCTCATCTGCTGAAATGTAGGGTTGTGCGTGAACTAGAGATGGATGGTGGATTGGTGTGGATATATCAAGTGCCTTGGTGGACGTGCTGTATCTTTTAGCCTTATAATCGAAAATGAGGCATTAAACAACACATATATTAGCTATTACAAATTTGGTAAAACAGTCGATGCAAAACAACATTCAATTTTTGGTAGAAATCACAAATATACATACACAGTAAACGATACTGATATTACTTATTATATATGCTCAACTAAGTCGGTTAGTTCACTTCTAGTCAACAATATATCTTTGACAATACTATTGCACTTATCCTTAATCAAGCTTACATCTTTCTTCTAGTACGTCGTTTCTTGCATACTTCTTGTGGCATGTTCAAATCTTCATTTGCTTTGACCTTGCACCACAGATGAATTAAAGTGCGCTGAACCACTATCAATTCATGCTCTTCATCCACCCATGCCATGAAATCGCATGCCGTTTTCTCATGGCCACATGCATAGAACTTGTGGCCGGTGTCCTTCGGCCTCGTCTTGTCGCACACCACATAGAGACGCGGTGGTAAACCACACTTGCAACTCCGGTCTGTCTGTGAGTCGACTCTATTCAAATCCAGTACATTGGGGTGGATCTTTAAAAGGAAAACCGCCATGTGTGAGATCAAAAAATTCCCAAACCAGGTCTCGATCAAACAAACGACAATCATGGTGCAATCTAATTTTAAACAGAGAGAGTATAATTGACGGACGTACCATCATCTCGCACTCGAGCTCTCTACCCGACGTCCGCTAAAGCTATCACCGGGTGTCTCCACGGTCTTTGTTTCGTCGGTCGCAAGCTGAAGATTCGTCCCGAGGGATTTTTGGAGAGGAGAGCCAGATATGAAGACAAAGCTTGCTCGATGGTGGGCTAGCCAAGTCAGCGACATAGACCAGACCAGTCAACGGGATATGCTTGACCATTTTCCACTATTAGACCAACAGTTAACGGTGCTTGCAATGGGGCGTATATCTCAATGCCTCCATCCATCTACCGTGATATTAAAATATGCCGACCAACTCATACACCAACCACGACACCGAAATCCATCAGTACCCTATGTGCCACGGTATCTAATTGGTCACCGCCACAAAATAGTGCTGCAATAGCTCATCCGCCGTGTAACCAACTTTTGTCGGTTCTTTTTGCTTATGCCGCCCCAAATATCCGTCGAATATGGGAATTATTTTTGTAGTGCCAACACTTATCCTCGGAGACCATGGTGGAACACTTGTGGTTTGAGCTTTTGGCTCCACGCGTGGCTGGGCCAGGGAGAGAAATAGAGGCCCATCCGGCTACGAGAAGGCCCATAGGAGTTACCGACTTGGACCTGAAGCCAGAAGACTTGGAGTACAAGATGTACTAGTTATCAATTTTCTTGTAATATGTACCGTAACCGAATAGGATTCTCCCTGTAAGCCCTACGCCGGATGACTATATAAGTTGGCTACGTGCAGCCTTAAGGACAAGAAGCAACCTCATAAATCGCAAATGCGAACCTATCTTCAACCCTGTGGAACCTCCGACTTTGCCGATTATGGTGGATTGACAACAAGATTAGGATCCGACCACCGCCGTCTGATCTGAACCTAGGTAAACTTGTGTGCTCCCCGTCCCAGACGTCCTAAATATCATACCCCTTTCTTTCAACGAGAACCCCCTTATGGCGTACTTGTCATCAATACGACAACACCCACGCCCGTTCCAAGTTAAGAAACTCACTGCTCCGGGCATGACTGACTCTCAACCGCTACCAAGTTATCAGAATTGGTGGGAGTTGGCTTATTCTTATCTGGATCCCTTTCTTCCTAGCCATCAGAACCATTTTCCTCTAACAACACAAAATTCGTGACAGCATCCGCAGAGGGAGTATTCATAAGTACAGTTACCACGAACTTCCTATAAACTTGAGACTGGCCTCCCGCTTTACGTTTTAAAAATTATTTTTCTTCAACTGAGACGAGGATCTACTCCTCTCATCAGGTGCTCTTAAACCCTTCCCATAAGGTAAGTCTCCACTAGAGTCACGGGTACCACAAGTTGGGCACAAGAGATCAGAATGACCTAGTCGACCACAAGAGAAGCAAAAGTGCGGTATCTGTTCGTATTACACTTCATACATATCCACACTCTTCTTCTTAGCCAAATGGATTAAAATCAACCGCCTCGGCGGGTTAGCTATATCCACTTTAACTCCATCCCGAGGAAACCAACGACATAATCAAACTGTGCCTCGGTAGCTTGGGCATCAATCTTGCGTGCAATTGGCATCCACCACTTATTATCTCCCAGATTGAAAGGTAAGTTCAAGATCCGCGCCCACAGTTGGATGTGATCAAAACCCAATTCCGACGGTTTCATGCAATCCTCAAACGCCGACAGAATTATTGTATTCTTGCTAACGTGCCATGGAGGTCCACCCCACACACGATCCCGATCCCGCTGTGTGGCAAACAAAAGAAACAGACATATTCTCGCCCATAGAACGGAAGAATAAGACCTTCAGATTACCCCAAGCCGGGCGCAGATCACTCGAGATGGTTTGGATGTGAAAAACATGGCGATGCAAAACCTTTCCCGTGAGCATCCACTTCCTTTGCACTCCTTTCTCACAATCATCAATCACCAAAGGTCCAGCTTCCTCATAGCTGATGCCCAACTTCCCTAAATCTTCTTCTAGCCTGACCCTCGTCTCCCTAGACGACAGGTTGATAGCTTCCTTCTTCTTGCCTTGGTCTGCGAGGCCATCCTATCGACAAATCTCCTCGCCACCCCGATGATATCGGAGTACGGCGCCAAGAGTCCACCAATCCCTAGTCACCTAGGGGAGTTTCGGATAAAAATAGATATATCCGCAGATTTATCTAGATACACACACATTTTATTATGTAAATACATGCGAATTTAGATAACTATACGGCACTTAATTTGAGAATACATGAGATCGACCGTATAGTAGCAGACCGGCCCCATAGTAGGTCCAGCAACTTGCTAGCACCTGCAAAACTCCCGTGCACAACAAGTTGAAATAAAGAATTCCTCAAAAAAAAAAAGTTGAAATAAAGCTGAGAGTGTCACGTTTATATTCGTGGGTTTTCTTTCTATGGGGCCAATACTGCTGTGTATATTCGTATACACAGCAAACCACCAGACCCGAGCTGGTTCTTTTTGACCCCGAGCCGATACCCCGTGAGCAGTGAGGTATGCAATCTGAATTGGCAGGCCGTTCGACGGACGGAAGGCGGAGGCGTACATCTGCATCGACAAGTGACGCACAAGATCGAATCGAGCTCACGTGCACAGGAAGCTCCCATTTCAACCACGAACTTTCTGTTTCAAAATCCACATTTCGGTGAGTGCAAAATTAATTGAACTGGCACCGTGATCCAAATGTTGGGACTATCCGCTTTTACCCTTCAGTTCTTAGACTTTTGGAGTAGCTTGCTTAGTTTTACACATTTAAGGATCTATATTCCAGGGGTGTTGCGGCAAAAAGGAAGAAGGATCTACTCCGGTTTAAACATGTATCTGTGGCACGTTGACACATTAATATTGTGCTTACGGATTACACTATATTATGTACTTATACTACATGCATGATTATATTTTGAACAATATTTTTAGCAACCTAGGACTAGGAGGCCCGTATAGCCAAACTGTCTCGGTCATTACTCATTAGAATGACTACTCAAACATTTACAATAAGTTTGACACACAAGATGAGTCTTTCTCTACTGCGGCTCATACGTGGTATAGTAGGATGATCAACTCTTTCTACGAGTAGAAAACTATGGTTATCACAGTGACGTTCACGTTATGCCATTGATGGGATACTCGGAACAAGCTCTGTGAGGAGGAATGCAATATTCATTTTATATGGTGGCTGTGGCCAGCAATATCAAGGTGTATGTTGATATATTGTTCGGCCCATGCTCACCTTTGTCCATGGAAGAAGGCATATCGACAATGTTATCTATTCCCTCCGATCCATATTAGTTGACTTGGATTTATCTAGATTCGGATATATCTAGTACTAAAACATGTCTAGATACATTCGACTTTAGACAGATTCGAGTCAACTAATATTGGTCGGAGGGAGTAGTAACTCTCCGGAGTGGGACACCAAGGTGACTCAAGACTTCAAGGTGTTAGTTATTTGTTTCCTGGTATGTTTGGTTTGTCATGTTAGTCATGTGCAAAATGGTCTTGGGCCCTTTAGCTCATTCTAGTGCGCCTTCTAGTCATTTTGTGTGGCATGGTGCCCTCGGATTGCATGCACAAAACATATTCGCATCGTTGGTTTTTGAGCTCATTCATTTTATGGTATCTACCACTAGTAGAAAACATGTCTTTCGTTTGGAGTATTAGTCCCTCCCTAGTCCCTCCCGGTTGTGTTACGAACCGGGACGGTCCCAACGGCTAGAAACCCCTGTAGGGGCTGGCGACCTCTAGTCCCGGTTTAAACGGGACCTTTGTACTCTTTAGTCCCGGTTGATGTCTCTAACCGGGACTAAATGTGATTTCTATATCATCTTCCTTCCTGCCTCGAGCTATACTCCAGTTTGAAGCTGCTTCTCCTTTCTGTTTTCTCCATTGAGTTCGAGTTTATCCCATTTTTTCACAAGAATTGTCAAAATTTGGCGGCATCCCATCTATCCAAGGGTTCTAAAAGGTAAGCAACTTCATCTTTTTATATTTCATTGATAATTTAGCTTATTTCATGCTCTAGAAGTAGAGGGATTAGTGGGTTTAGTTTGGGAGTAATTGTTGCAATAATTATATTCTTTATTTTGGTTTTAATGTGATGAACTTGTATTAATTTGGTCCCTTCTCTATTTATGATGTTGTGTAATGGTTTTTGATATACTTAATTATATAATGCATATTTGGCCACACTCCTTCCCAAGTTCGAGTCCATCCCCTTTATTTCACACGATTTATCAAGATTTGGGGGCGCCCCATCTATCCAGGTGTTCTAAAAGGTTAGCAACTTCATCTTTTTATCTGTAATTGCTAGTTTAGCTCATTTTATGCTCTCGAAGTAGAGAGATTTGTAACCACTTTATCTTCAAATTCTGGATGGATATAAACAAAATAGCATTATCATTATGCATAGACATATATATGTACAATAGTAAACAATAATAATCACAAAGTGAAACAAATAGGGTTAATTCAAAAAAGCTTCATAAGAAGATACACTAGCTCAATACATCTTCGAGAAGATCCTCGAGATCAACACATGGGAGTGCCTCTATGGCGAGCTCCTCGTGTCCTTGTCGCACCATCTTGCAGTTTATAACTTCTCTAGCTAGATCAATACGCCCGGGAGCTAACAAATTTGACATATATGGGAGTGTCTCTATGGCGAGCTCCTCGAAGATGTCTGAGGATGGGATCCTAAGACATCTTCGAGAAGCTCCTCCATGGTGGTGTCCCTCTTGCACCATTTTGCAGTTTATAACTTCACAGGGATGCATCTTGCCTATTTATATATTAAGCGTCACAACATAGTGTCGACACTCACCCATGCAGGGGCGGAGCCAGAATTTGACCATAGGGGGGGGGGCGAGGAGGACGACAACCACAATATGATATAGAGAGAAAAAAATCACGGGATGATTTGTCTTACATATAGTTTCAATAGAAAAATACAATGTGACAAATCGTTGGTGTCTATTCAATTTTATGTCTTTCTCTTCATTTTGTGAAACACAATCTTTTTTCCAAAAAATTGTACTTTCGATTCTTCTCTTGATTTTGTCCTTCAACTCTATGATAGTGTAAAAATTGATATATCTCTAAATAGCTCCAAGCTCTCTAGGTTTAAAGTCTTGTGGTTGCTTCAGCCACTAGATGCGCGTGCGAAAATGGTTCACTGCTGCTTGGATTAGGACCATGTGGTTCATCGGGCAGTTTTCTATTGTCTAGGGTGATGTCATGTATAGCCACACACACACCATGGTAGACCAAGGCCAGACCACAGCACACCCTGAACAAAAAAGTACACGGAACCCTGACACAAAATTTAGACACCATTAGTAGAGGATGGCGCGCTGGATCCATCTAGTATTTCTACACATTCTATCCAAAACGAAACTAGATAGTAGAATGTATAAATTGGATTGTAATATTCATACACACCATACCTTAGCTATAGACATACAGAATCACAGATTGCACACCGGTCATGGTGCGACACCGGAGCAGTTCGCGCCAGGCCATATCCTTCTCTAATCTCGCGTTTGTGGTGTATCGAGGCGGTGGGCGGCGGGTGGCGGCACACAGTGCCCTAGCAGGTAACATCGGGACGTACAGTTCATTGATCGTAGATCGTAAAGTTCATCGATCGTAGATCGACCTACTAATTCCTATCGACATCCTAAATGGCCAGCTACAGAGACTTCTGAAGTTCTGATCTTGGAAAACAAGAACACTCAGTAGATACATGGGCTAGTGTTCTTTGGACTAAATCTGAATAAACTAAAATGGGCTAATTAATGGTGTGTTTATCTCTGGACACACGGTATATACGAGTATATAGCCTGTAGCTAGACATTGAGGGGGGCGATCGATTACAGAGGGTCTAGCCCCCGCTGGCCCCCCCTTGGCTCCACCCCTACACCTATTACATAGTGCCGCCACCCATCGGATAGTGTCGCCACTAACTTCCTAGTGCCGCCACTCACATCATAGTGTCAACACTCACCCATGGCATAGCGTCGCCACCCACCGAATAGTGTCATCAACCACGATTAAATAAATCTAAACGTTTAGTCTCGGTTGGTGTCTGTTGGGGAGATACCCCCGGGTAGGGTCACGCCGGGGTATAATGGCCGAGTTAGCCGAGGTACGGCAAGGTCAAAGCAAGTGTTGGCCGAGTCACCTCAAGGCAAGCCGAATCACGGAGTAACCTGGACCTGAGGATGTCCGCCTAACTGAGTCCCGGCCGACTTATGTCGTATGCCGGCAGGATTTATGTAACTTGTATGCAGGTACCGGTGTGGCCGGATCAACCAGGCACGATCCGGGTTATATCAAGCTTGCAAGAGAAGGAATGTATCTCGCTGGTCAAAAGGTGACCACTGTACGCAGAGCGTGAGCGAAGCGGACAGAGTCCAGGACCACCGAGGCGTGGCCGACAAGGGTGACGTTGCCTGTGTCGGATGACGCTGGCGCCGCAGAGGCTCACGTAGCCTCTGCATGGCTTACGAAGGAGAAAAGTGACCCAGTCGGTTTGCTATTTTGGGAAGAGGCATATTTCCTAGAATATGCCTCCACGTATGCCCTAATTAGAGACCTAGCCACCCCTATATAAGGAGGGCTAGGGGCTCTGTAGAAGGGGTTGATCTCTAGTTGGTTGAGCTTTACTTGGTTATTCTCTAGTATGTTCCTGAGGGCTAGCTAGTGAAGAGAGTAAGAGAGTTCCTTCTTCCTCCTTTCCCCAAGACAGCTCAAGGAGCACTTGTAACTCTTGGAAAGATATTGAATACAACACATCTGTGTGTGGAATCACCACACTATCTCTCCCTGGATTCCTCTAGTGCATCTTGTCCCCACCTTTAGCCTATCCATGGCATCTGCCGTGACACCACCACGACAGTTGGCGCCCACCGTGGGGCTAGCAGCGCTAGCAGGAGTGAAGACCCGGACGGGAAACCTCATCGGCACCGGCGAGCGCATCGTCTCCGGGCTTGTTCAGCGCTTCGGAGCCCTGGACTTTGTCAGCGACAATGCTGGCTGCTTCGGCAAGCGACCCCTTCCGCGCAACGGCCTCTTCGTCAAGCTTGGAGCGCACAAGATCTATGTCGCTGTGGATGTGTCGTGCGTTCACCCGCGGCACGTCGTTGAGGGAGGCGAGCCATCCCTTAGCGCGGTTCATGGGGCACGTATCACTCGCTCCCCTGACCGCGCCGATGTGATGATGATAGCGCCTGGCGCTGGCGCGAGCAAGGATCCGGCACCAGATCCGGAGGTAACACCCAAGGCACCAAGGAAAAGTAGAGGTCCTCCACTAGAGAGGCCAGACAACGTGCTGTAGCAGGCGATAGATAACCTAGAGAGCCCCATAGCACCTGCAGTAGATCCAGCTCAGGCACAGGCCGAGTTAGAGGAAACTAGGCAGAAAATACTAGAGGGTGTGAAAAAGATTGCCGCGGCTCAGCAGTCGTTGAACATGACACTGCGTGAGTACGCAAGAGCAAATAAGGTAGATGCTGTAAAAGTAAAGGGGAAAAACCTCATCAGTGATACTAGAGTTGAGGAGTCAGAGAACTTTCTGTCCGCGGGGCTGCCGAAGTACAGTACCCTGGCAAAGAACCTCAGAGCAGCGGATGCAGCTGCATCCGAGTTAGAGGGTTTGACGGGTGAGGCCCGACAAAGATAGCAGGAAAGAGTCAATGAGTTAGTTCGGATCGCAAACAGACAAAATGAAGAGTTTCTCAGGGCTAACCCGGCAAGGGCTAGCGCCTCCAAAGTCGTTCACTCAGCAGTAGGTAACCCGGAGAAATCTGCTGGAGCTGCATCATCGCCTCATGGTGGCCAAGAAGAGAGGAGGTGGTAACTTCGGCGAGGAGAAACAAACAGATAGTTCCATATGACCCGGCAAGGGCAGGGAAAGGAAAAGCAGTGTAGGCAAATGATGATCGACGAAGTGTCAGCCGAGGTGAGGCTGGCCGAGGTAACCACGACCAAGGCAATGCCGGTCAGGGAAACACTGTAAACGGCAATGCCGGACAGCGCAACTCGGCGGGAGCAGGGCAACCGCAACAGCGGAATATACCACAAAAAGAGCAAAGTGTCGGCCGAGGTATGTAACAGAAAGGCGCTCCACGAGAGCAAGACAGGTACAATGATGGTGATTTGGAAATGGTGAACGCAGGATACCCAAGGCCAGACTATCACGTGATAGGGTCAAGATTGGGAAGCAAGGACTTGATGCCTGACGATGCCAGGTTAAAACTGGATCGGCTTTACAGATCGGAGCAAATTGAGTGTCAAGGTCCTCTGGGTCCGGCGTGTTTTGCGCCCCGAATCATGAAGGAGCCTCCGGTACCGAACTTCCAGTTACCCAGAGGCACGAAAACATATGACGGCAGCACCAAGTCGGAGGATTGGTTGATCAACTACGCTATGGCGGTGAAAATTGCTACAGGCAACTTGATATGGGCTGTGAGATATGTACCTCAGATGCTGGAGGGGCCAACAAGGGTATGGCTAAACAATTTGCCACCCGGAAGTATCAACTGTTGGATTGATTTTGAGGAAATATTTGTCAGCAACTTATCGAGCACGTATCAGAGGCCGAATAGGCCACAAACCTTAGCGATGTGCAAACAGCGACCAAAGGAAACAGACAGGGAGTTCTTGACCCGCTGGTGCACCGTGAGAAACTCATGTGAGGGCGTGATCGAGTCACAGGCAATAGCTTGGTTTGCACAAGGGTGTAGATATGCAAGCATGCTATGGCAAAGGCTACAAAGGGATATGCCAACTACACTAGCAGAGACAATCCGGATTGCTGATTCATATGTCTTGGGTGATCCGACTCAACCTATGCTTGTGTCAAACGAGTCAAATGAGGAGTACTACCAGCGAGATGGAGCCGGATCATCCCGGCGGAATGATTACAGGGGTAAGAGAAGAGATGATAGACCGGATTACAGGTACAGTTCGCAACAAGTTGCTGCTGTAAATCAAGACCAACCCGGAGCAGGGAGTAATCAGCGTCAGAAAACTGGAGGGCAACAATGGACTCCAAGAAATGATGGCAAGAAAACTTGGATGCCAGAGCAGAAGAAACAGTGGCAAGAAAAGAAGGACCGTCCGAGGTATACCTATGAGACAATGCTGGATCAACCGTGTAAATTTCACACGCTAAATCCGAGTAACCCGGCGGGTCACACGACTCAGCAATGTGAGTGGATGAGGAAGATAGAACAAAGTGGTTCAAGGAATGCTCAGGCACCTCAGAATGATCAACCTCGACAGGAGTTACCCCGGTAGAAATTGCTCTCCAGAGCAAACACGCAACTGTTAATGTTGCCACCCCCTCCGCCGAGGTATGAAAACCATGAGAGAAGGGATGCAGTGCATCAGGTAGAAAATCAGCATCAGCCAGATCAAAGGTATCCCGAAAATGAGGGGAGAAATGAATACAGAGAGCATCACCAGAGTTACTGTGTGTTTACCACGGAGGAAACAGATAGAAAGAGCTTACAGCGCCGACACATGGAAGTGAACACAGTTATGCCAGCAGTGACGAGGTATATGCCTTGGTCAGATCAGGAAATTACTGGGAATATTAGGGATCACCCCAAGCTTATGCCGAGTCCTGGTTCATACGCGTTGGTGCTGGACCCAACGTTCATCGGCCCCAATATCAATGTGAGATTCTCCAAGGTGCTGATCGACAATGGCAGCAGCATCAATATCATGTATGTGGATACGATGCGCAAGTTGGGCATCTCGGAGAACATGGTCCAAGCTACAAGAACAACTTTCCATGGTATTGTGCCAGGCATTTCCTGTGAACCTATTGGCAAGGTTCGGGTTGACGTGTTGTTCAGCACACGAGATAACTGCCGAACCGAAAATTTGGAGTTTGAAGTTGTGAACTTAGAAAGTGCGTATCACGCGTTACTCGGCAGGCCAGCACTGAACAAGTTCATGGCAAGTTGTCACATCAGTTACATGAAGATGAAGTTGCCCGGGCCAAATGGAGTAATTACCATAGCTGGAGATTTCCGACGTTCCATTGAGTATGCGTTAGCGGGTCTAACCTAGCCGAGTCACTCGTGATTGCGCAAGAGAAAAGGAAGGTTACAGGAAGTGGCGGCATTGGCTTAGTCCGCGCAGCAGTATATGCCGGTAATGAGTAACCTGCATGGAAGTGTCTCATTTCAAGCAACGAAGGATACGAAGAAAGTGCCTGTTGATGATCTGTTCCCAGAGCGCACCGTAACAATTGGTGTCGGGTTAAATGACAAATAGGAAAGCGAGCTCGTCAACTTCCTCCGTGAGAATCGGGATATCTTTGCTTGGTCCACACAGGGCTTGCAAGGTGTTCCGAGGGAGTTGGCCGAGCACTCTTTGAATGTGAGAACTGGAGCAAAGCCGGTGAAGCAACCTCTCCGCCGCTTCGCCGAAGATAGGAGAAAAGTCACTAGGGATGAGATAGGAGAAAAGTCATTGGGGTTTAGGGTTTATCATGGAGGTACTTTACCCAGATTGGCTATCTAATCCGGTGCTTGTGGAAAAGAAAAAAGATGATCCGAATGTGGCAGTGGTTTGGCGTATGTGTATCGATTACACGAACCTGAATAAGGCGTGTCCAAAAGATCCATTTCCACTGCCAAGGATAGACCAGGTCATAGATTCTATTGCTGGGTGTGAACTGTTGTCATTCATAGATGCATATTCTGGTTTCCACCAGATACCTCTAAATCCTAGCGATCAAATAAAGACTGCATTTATCACCCCGTATGGGGCTTATTGCTATCGCACCATGCCTTTTGGTTTTCGTAATGCAGGGGCGACGTACCAAAGATGTATGCAAAAAGTTTGCACGATCAAATTGGTGGAAATGTGCAAGTATATGTGGATGATGTGGTTATAAAAACCAAGGAAAGCAAAATGCTCCTTGAAGATATCAGGCAAACATTCGCGAACCTAAGGAGATTCCGGATGAAGCTTAACCCGGAGAAATGTACCTTCAGTCTCCCGGCTGGAAAATTACTCAGATTTCTTGTCTCTAGCCGAGGTATCGAAGTTAACCCGACGAAAATCCGAGCCATATAGCGAATGGAACTGCCGAAGTGTCTTAACAATGTCCAGAAGTTCACCGGGTGCCTGGCATCTTTAAGTCGGGTTGTATGTCGGATGGGAGAAAAGGCATTGCCTCTCTATCAACTAATGAAAAAAGCAGACAAGTTCGTATGGACGCCACAGGCCAATGAAGCCTTCATCCAATTAAACAAAATGTTAGCCACTGCACCGGTGTTATCCTCTCGACTATCAAAAGAGCCAATGTTGCTCTATATAGCCGCAACCAACCGAGTTGTAAGTGCAGTGGTGGTGGTAGAGCGCGATGAAGAGGGTAAGTCAGTGCAAAGGCCAGTCTATTACCTAAGCGAGGTATTATCCGCATCGAAGCAAAACTATCCTCACTATCAAAAAATGGCATATGGTGTGTACATGTCGGCAAAGAAGCTAAAACATTACTTTGAATAACACCCAATCAAAGTGATATGTGAAGCCCCCATATTTGAGATAATGAGTAACAAGGATGCAAGCGGCCGAATCGCAAAATGGGCAATTGACTAGCCCCTTATGCTCCGCAATACGACATGAGAGATGCGATCAAGTCTTAGGCTGTGGCCGACTTTTTCGTGGATTGGGCCGAGATGTAGTATGAGCCACCATTGCCAGATCCGAACTACTGGAGAATGCACTTTGACGGATCAAAGACCAAAACCGGGTTAGGCGCCGGAGTTGTACTTACCTCGCCAAAGAACGATCAGCTGAAGTATGTGCTGCAGATCCATTTTGTAGCGTCAAACAATGTCGCCGAATATGAGGCACTTGTGCATGGGCTCAAAGTGGCAAAGGAAATTGGAATACGTCGGATCCAATGCTTTAGCGACTCGGATTTGGTAGTTCAGCAAGTCTCAGGGCAGTGGGACGCTCTTGATCCAAACATGACATTGTACAGATTCCATGTGCAAAAGATATCTGGCTACTTTGAGGGATGCAAGTTTCACCATGTACCTCGGCTGGAAAATGAGGCTGCCGACGTATTGTTGAAGCTCGGATCAACCCGACAAGCAATTCCACCGGGTGTAGCACTAGAACACCTCAGAAAACCATCTATCAGACCGTCCCTAGAAACCGACTCAATCTATATCCCGGCAGATCCGGAGTCCGGAGCTATACCCATGGACATTGACGTGGGAAGTGGTTCAGGAAACCCGGGGACTGCTTCGCAGAACCCGGGGACTACACAGCGAGATCCGGCAGAGGTTATGCCGGTGGAACAAATGGAAGTAGATGAGGATGTGTTTCCAGTGCGAACCATACCTGCTTGGGTGTTGCCTATATTTCAATTCCTGAAGGATGGATCCTTGCCCGATGATGAAGTGCTTTCAAGGCAGGTTCAGCGGCACGCAAAGTCATACACAATTATCAATGCCGAACTATACAAGAGGAGCGTCACAAATGTCCTGCAGCGGTGTGTTGACCCGGAAGAAGGGCTTGACATCATCCGAGATATACATCAAGGGGAATGTGGGCATCACGCCTCATCTAGAGCTTTGGTGGCAAAAGCTTTCCGGCATGGGTTCTACTATCCAAGTGCCTTGGAACAAGCAGAAGATCTAGTAAGAAAATGCAATGGCTGTCAGAGGTATGCTACCAAGACACATATGCCAATGTCGGAGCTCAAGACCATACCGATTACCTGGCCATTTGCCGTATGGTGTTTGGATATGGTTAGCCCGTTCAAACCAACGAGGGGAAATATGACCCATATCTTGGTTATGGTGGACAAGTTTACAAAGTGGATTGAAGTGAAACCAATAAGAAAATGTGATGGAGCTACGACCATAACCTTCCTTAAAGATATTATTCTAAGATATGGTTATCCTCACAGTATCATAACAGATAATGGCACAAATTTTGCTGAAGGAGCATTTGCACGATTCTGCCGAGATAAGAAGATCCGACTGGACGTTGCCTCGGTAGCCCACCCCGCATCAAACGGACAAGTGGAAAGATCCAACGGATTAGTATTATCCGGGATAAAACCCCGGCTCATTGAGCCGCTGCAAAGATCAGCGGGGTGCTGGATAGAAGAACTACCAGCGGTACTGTGGAGTTTAAGAACAACTCTGAATCGATCAACAGGCTATACACCATTCTTTCTGGTATATGGGGAAGAAGCTGTATTACCAGCCGACATAGAGCATGATTCGCCCAGAGTCACCCAATACACAGAAGCCGAAGTGCGCGAAGCCCGGCAAAATGATGTTGATCTGCTGGAAGAAGCGAGAGAATTGGGATTGTCCAGATCTGCCATATATCAGCAAAATCTCCGACGCTATCATAGCCGGAAAGTTAACCCCCGAGTCTTTTGGGAAGGTGATCTGGTACTCCGGTTGGTACAACGTACTGCTGGCATGCATAAGCTATCCCCCCATGGGAAGGTCCATTCATTATGAGCAAAGCATTGCACAATGACTCGTATTATCTCATCGATGCAAAACCACAGGAGAAGAACAAGGCGGACAGGTCCGGCGAGGAATCTAAGCGTCCATGGAATGTAGCCCTACTTCGTCCGTTCTACACTTATCAAAGAAGTGTGTGTATCTGAGTCTTCTCATATGTCGGTATGTATGCCGGCAATGAGTTTATCAATGAAATCTTGGCACCTCGAGCAGTAACTCCGGGACTGCCTTAGTGGTATTTACTTTTTTCTGCATTTGTTATTCATATGTCGGCTGGCGTAAGTTGCTTCTACCTAAGCCGGATTAGTAGTGTGTGAGCACCAAAAACTCAACTCTTCGATTTGCTGCTGTCCAAAAAGATTTGGCTTCATGGCAAGCAAGAGAACAAGTTTGGAATTGTGTAGCACACAAAAAATAACTAAGGAAAAGAACTTAATCGAGCCGACATTTGTTATTCAGACTAACTTTATGATTACCTTGTTTTTACTTTGCTGAATTATTTTGAGCTAGTCCTAAAGTTTCCAAGTATTGTTAAGTCAATTTTTGAAACTCGGACTCGTAAGTCATAAAACCGAACCAAGGTAGACACGAGCCGAGCCAAGAAATTGGAGAAACAAGAAAATGAAACTCGGGGACTACGCCCAAGTTAATCCGGCACAAGCAACTTAGTAGCAAAACATAATTTGTGTGCTTAATACATTTGCACCCGGCATTACCGGGGATCTGATAAACTGCAAAGTGTTTGATCAAGGAGCAGCAGGAGGAGATAACTCGGTGCCTGATGACCCACAATTATAGGGGGTGTATCGCAGTATTTTCGATAAGAGTGTCGAACCCAACGAGGAGCAGAAGGTGCTGGCTAGTGGCATGGATCAGGAATTCTCTGCAAATACTTAGCAAATGGATTTTTAGGGGGTTTTCGATAAAGAAAGTAAACAAAGTACGAGTAAATAAAAGACAATAGGAATAAATGCAGCAAGTGGCCCAATCCTTTATGAAGCAAAGGACAAGCCAGTTGTATTACTTAAGATGACCAAACGTTCTCGAGGACACATGGGAAGACTGTCAAGTACTTTCGCTTCATATAGTTGATTAATCTTCTCTAGCTTGCTAAGTGTTGTGTGGGTGAACCTGTGCTAATGTACCGCCCCATCCAAGACTAATACATACTTGGGATTATACCCCTTGCAAACATCCGTAAGTACAAGAAAGTAATTAAGGTAGAAACCTAACCACAACTTTAAACTCTAAGACCGTTACGTCCCTTGTGCAATGGTTTCCTAACGGGGGTTCAGGTTTCTATCACTCCGGCAACCCCTACGATTAGTAGCCAAATACACAATGCATTCCCCTAGGCCCATATAGGTGAAGTGTCATGTAGTCGACGTTCATATGACACCACTAGAAGAAGTACACCACAACTTAAATAACAATCTACTGAATCTTTCTCAACACAACTCCACTACTAACAACAAGACTTCTCCCATGTCCTCAAGAACAAAACGAACTACTCACAAGACATCATATGGATCATGATCAGAGATGGAATAATGATGTATAACAATCTGAACATAAACAATAATTCAATGGTTCACTCAATAGCATCAACTACAGAGAGTAATCAACACCGGGAAAGTTTCCCCTATGAACTATGCAAGATTCAACACAATTGTTACAGCAATATGGAGATGGTGATGAGGGTGCTAATGGTGATGATGATGGTGGTGATGATGATGATGATACCGATGAAGTCCAGCTTGATGGTGGTGTTGATGGCGACGATCTCCCCTCTCCGGGAAGGAATTCCCCCAGCAGAAATCTGTCTACTAGAGAGATCTTTCTCTCTCGGTGTTTTCCTCCCCGAAGAGGCGGCGGAATCTTTCTGTGGTCCCTCCCCGAGTCTTAGGGTTTCGGGAGGATGATATACGCCAGAGGGGAGAGGCTGGAGTGGGCCAGGGTGGCCACACCACCTCCTGGCGCGGCCTAGGCCTGCCCGTGCCATGGGGTGGTGTGGGGCCCCTATGGCCCATCTCCACTCCATCTTCTGGCATCCTTAGTCTTCTAGAAAAATAGGATTTTCCGTATATTTTCCCGGATTTTCTAATCTTCGCGAATTTTTCCTCCAAACAGCACATTTTCCATCAGAATCCTGACTGCAGCAGTCCATGCTCCAAAAGTCATCAACCATGCAAAAATAGATGAAATAACATAAGTATCACCTCTCAATATGAAATATATCAATGAATAATAGTGAATTAAGACATAGAATAGTGATGCAAAATGGACGTATCAACTCCCCCAAGCTTAGACTTCGCTTGTCCCCAAGCGAAACTGAGCTCAATAAACATGACCTCAGGTTTATGGAGTGAAGAGTCGATAAAAGAATACGGACAAGAAGCATCACATTCATCAAATACATAGATTATAATAGAAGACAACTCACTATTATATAACTCAACTTGTAATAAGTAAAGGAAACACAATAAAGATACATAAAGTGAATCATAATTGGTAATGGCAAACTTAGCTCTTGGTCGAAGAATAGTTGATAATTTGCTGGAGTTCACAAATAGCTGGTTTTTCAATGATAGCTTTCAAAGTAGTAAACATCAGGATAAGAACAATGTGCAAAGCAAGGAACACAAGACATGATTGCATAAACCATCATATGCATGAATGAAACACAACAACTCAAGATACTTGCTGAGATAGAAGGGAGTAGGTTTACTGACTCAACTACAAAGTAAAAGAAAGGCCCTTCAAAGAGGGAAGCAGGGATTGCAAGTCTCGTAAAGAGCTCCCAAAAATTATGATACTTACTAGCTTTCAGCTCTCATTGCCCCTATCATAGGCATCTTTAGGTGATTAAGGTTAAAGTGATCAAAAATGAGGATATGCATTGACAAGTTGTAAGTTGAGAATCTCATGTCCATTGAATACGAGGGCCGCTCCTCATGCTACTCAAGTTTAGTCACGGGTAAGTTCTTGTCATCGTAAGCATATGTGTATCATAGAGAACCGCCAACGGGGTACCCCTTGCCCGATGATACGGAAGAATCCCCATATCAAAATGACAAGGCAAGCAGACAACAAGTATCTCAGCAATCTTCTTATTTACCATGGGAATATGGTGCTTTTTTCTCTCGTTCCTCTTTTCATAACCTCTTTTTTTTCTTTTCTCTTTTTCTCAATCTCTATCTATTTTTTATAAGAAAAATGCTTCATAGATACTCGTTATGGTTACATTGCAGGTTTCCACCATGCTAGCATGGATTAGACCAGCGGCCCAGGCGTTTCTCTAACACACATGCATAACACCATGGACTTACAAGCTCCCCTTTCATTTCACACCGACGACATCCATAGACAAAAGAGCATGATATCAACTTGGTACAAAGTACCAGTGCAATGTTGAAAGCGTTCCCCATGATAGCATGGTTCTGCTAATTCACAACTTACAAAGCGCAAGCATATACGCAACATAGGTGAGCACAATGGTTCAAGTTTATTAAATGCAAGAAAGTAAAGTGTTCCATCAAGTTCGTGAGAGCTTTAATCACTAATTTTCACATAACAAGTTTAATTTGGAAGGTAGATAAAAACAAGAATTTACTTGGAATAGCAATAATGCTAATAGGTAGGTATGGTGGACACAAATGGCAAAGGTTTTGGTTTAAAGGAGGTGGATGCACGAGAAGAATACCCTCTCAGTACAGGTTTTTAGCTAGCAAGGCTGGGTAGCAAGTAGAAGAGTTGAGGGAAACAAACAAACATACAAGTGATAAAGACAAACATGCAATCTTCCTTAGAAGCACAAAAGATCTTAACTAGAGAATACTAGACTTATGAGCAAATCAAGAAAGAAAGATGATGAAATTATTTTACTCTAGAGTATTTCTATCTTTTTCATTCAACTCTCAAAAATAGTGTTGCTACTGACCGATCCAGGTTTGCCAAAACCAACTAAATTAACTCAATGATCCCAGAGTGCTACCAATACTTGTTGGGTCCGCAACATAGAAAACAAAAAAATTCCTACGATGAGAACTATACGCCAAGATCTATCTACTAGATACAGAGCAACGGGTGGACATACATCCATGGAGAACTTACCCTCGAAGACAACGAGCTTTGTTAACGAGTAGGAACTCGTGGTTGATGTAGTCGTACACTTTCCGATCTCAAGATCGTGAGGAAGTCCGAGCGCCGCAACTCAGCAGCGCATCCGCACTCGCACACACGTTCAAGCCACCGGACAACCTCCACCTCCTCGCTCCAGCGATTCAGTAGAAGCAGCAACTCCTTCCAGACGAAATGCCACCGGGAACATGTATCTCGCTAATCCGAGACCATGGGGGAATAATTCTAGAGGGGGAGAGAGATCCTTCACAAGGAGGTGTGTGGATGAAGGAGGGAATGGGTGGCCTTTTATAGGAGGAGGGGGGGGGGGTTCCCCCTCTCTCCATGGCCGGCGCATGGGGGGGTGACCCCTCACCTCCCCCATTCATGTGGTGGTAACCCCTCCACATTAAAATGCCTCTTCACATTCCCTTTTAAAGTCTCCACTTTAAATGCATTAAATTTCTCCAAATTTAATGCTCTCTCATTTAAGAAAACTCTTTTTATTAAATTTATTCAGAATTTTGTTAATTACTTTAATTAACAAACATTCACATAAAGCCCCTTGCAATATTTCAATATCACATGCATAACCACCTTCTGCAATTTCACCCGAAACAATTTCCGGTTTTTATTGAAACAATTCCTACGCTTTGCAATTCCTGAAACATATGTGCTCCAAAATGGTGTCCGGTAACTCTTAAGTGTGCCACCCTACGGTTCGCGAATAATGCAGACATGATCGAGACCCTTCTCCGATCAATAATCAGCAGCGGGACCTGGAGATCCGTACTGACTCCTAGACATTCAACGATGACTCCTTTGATCGTGAGAACCTTTAACGCTTGTAACTAAATCCCTTTTTCTCTCGATATATTACATGTCCGAGATTCGATCATCGGTATCTCCATACCTAGTTTGATCTCGTTACCGACATGCACTCTTTTCTTGTTCCCGTGATATAACATTCTAGTGATCACATCACTTGCTTGCAAGCTATCCTAATGTGATATCACCGAGAGGGCCCAGAGTATATCTATCTGTCATCTGGATTGACAAATTCCACTCTTGATCCATGAGCCTCAACATAACACCTTCGTAGTACTGAACCCATCTTTATAGTCACCCTGTTACGGTGTGACGTTTGATGTTATCAAGATACTCTTCTGGTGTTAGCAATTAACATGATCTCATGGTCTAAGGATAAAGATTACTTCGTATGATGTTATAGCAATGTAAACATAATGACTTGATCGTAATGCTATACTTCGGATGAATGTTCATCACATCATTTCACAAATGCTGTGACCTTGTTATTAACAACATCCAATGTCCATGATCAGGAAACCTTGATCATCTTGTTAATCAACAAGCTAGTCTATAAGAGAGGCATAACTAGGAACCCTTTTTGTTTATTAAACACACATGTATTGATGTTTCCTATCAATACAATTATAGCATGCAAAATAAACATCTATCATATACAAGGAATACATAATAACAACTTTATTATTGCCTCTCAGGGCATATTTCCTTCAATACTAACAACAAGATCAATCATATAACCACGAATTGAAAACTAATATAAGCTATGCAAAAGGGTGAATGATAGAACTTCTCATTAATATTCCATAACGGCAACTCACACCAAGGGATACATATCTAACGAGAGAGGGGACACTTCCATAATGCAAACCATACTACATAATAATTCCTCTATTCATGATATGACTCCACTAATAAGGTAAAAAGATAGAAGATTATGATATGATACCGCGGCACTCCCCCAAGCTTGGAACAAACCAAGGGGATGCCAAACCTGATGGCGAATTACTCCTTCGGTGGTGGTGGTATCCTCTCGATGAGCTTCTTGACCAATTTCCCCAAGTCCTCAATCTCAAAAGTGAGATTACGAATCAACTGTGAATTTTGCTCAATGCGGCTCATGTCATGTTGTGTTGAGAATTCCAGCTCTTGCTATTCTTTCCCCACTCTTCCTCCTTAAAGTCTTCTTTTCCTGCATGGCTAGAACGAGGCAAATCCCAATTGGAGGGTAATTTCCCCTTGGGCATATTCTGGTATTGATGCTCATGGATAAGGGTATGGAAATGATTCTTGATGCGTGGAGGAAGTGACCAGGGCTCTGAACGGTGATGAGGAGGCTTCCCTCCAATGGCTGGATTTTCCACCACTCCAATGCTTGCAATGGTAGTGCCAGTATGCGGATGTTGGCCTTGCTCCTCTTCACCTTCACTCTTGATCTCCTTCTCCTTCCCGGGTTCTTGGAAGTGTTCCTCCATGGGATCCTTCCCTTTATCCTTGGCGGACACCATTGTGCTTCTAAGTCTTCAAAGAGTATGTCCGGGAAGAAACAGATCGAAACAAAAACATGACGAAAACACGATATACGGACCTCGGAAGATCCGGGGGGTTATATATTACGAAGTTTCGTATCAAAAGGAAGGTACTGGGAGAAAACGAGTCGGAGGCGGAGTCCTGGGTGGCCTCACCACCTGGTGGCGCGGCCAGGGGTGGGCCCGCGCCATGGGGTGGTGTGGGCCCCCACGGCTCCGTTTCCGTCCCTTTTTCGCTTTGTAACTTTCCTTATTGACTGAAAACTGCAAAAATATAGTTGGATAGTATTTTCGCGGAACTTTTCTTACCAGAACTATTACCTATATGAAAACAGACTCTGTAGGTATCTGAATTTGGTATCTAGTAGATTCTTTCGGAGACACTACTTGAATAACATCAATATCTTCATCTTCATACACTTATTACTTGAGTCATAAAACCCTTCTCTTCCTTATTACACCATTTTCTCCACTTCCTAGAATTTTTTTTCACACAAAACTTCACACAATTCTCATTAGCAACATTAGTATAAGTGAAGTGATAAAACCTTTTGAGTCCAATCTTCAACTGAAAACCATCAAAACATAAGCTACTGAATAAACTCCTTCCGAAAACCCAAAAATAATTCAAAAAGGAAATCGAATAAAGAAGCAGATGCAAGAGTGGCAAAATCTGCCAAAATAGACCAGCAGGTAAAGATCATTTTTTTCGAAAATCTTATGTTGCTCAAATCAAAAAGTGCAAAACTAAAGAAAGTTAAATAACAATCTGGGTCAGAAGGACAAAAAATTACAGCTCAATCCGACATACAGAGATCTCCCACGAATTTTTACGGTGAAGCACAAAATTCTGTTTCAGGACAGCAACTTCCCCAAATCTTACTTCTCTCTCATTAGAGGTTGATCTTGACACAAAAACCAAACAAAATGGATAAGGAGCAGTTATTACCGAAGTAATAACTTCCAAGACTCAAAGAAACAAAAACAAACTAAAAGCAAAAACAAATTGGGTTGTCTCCCATAAAGCTCTTTCTTTATAGACATTAAGATGGGCATGATAATTTTGAAGAAGCTCTCATACGGATATGAATTGAAGCGAAAGAGAGCATTAAGAAGCAAAAACACACACACATTTAAGTCTAACCCGCTTCCTATGCAAGAGAATTTTGTAAACAAACAAGTTCTTGAAACCAGAGGCAACTTGCATAAGAAGGCAAAGCAAGTGCAACATAAAAACTTTCAGCATAAAGCGAGGAACCTTGATATTATTGAGATACATAAGAGCACTTTTCCCTCTCTCATAGTAGCTTTCAGTATCATGCATAAACTTAACAATATAGCTATCACAAGGACCATCATAGCAATGATCACTTATTTTAACAGAAAACAAGGAAATACTAGCTCTCATAACACTACTATGTGAAACAATATTAGAGGTATCCTAGCAAAGGATAGGGTGTCCCTCTTTTTCATATTTAGTGACAAAGTCTTTCACACTTGCTATTATAGGTTCATCAACCATTTGTTTATCAGGTTCAATAGCTTTACTCATACTTTCATTAACCATACTAGCTATCATAGAATGTTCTTTTACCTTAACTGGAAAAGGCATTTTCTCAATATAAGGTTCAGGTAAAACATGATTAGCAGTATAAACTTCAGTATTTCTTGCAGGAACACTCTTAGCAACATCTTTATAAGGTTCATGATACTTATTCCACTTCTTTTTAGGCACTTCAATATAGGAAGCAAAATCCTTAAAATAATAAGCAATAGCTTGAGAATCTAGACCATAAGCACTTTTAATATTTTGAAAGTCATCAGTTCCCATAAAAGATTCAATGCATTCATAATCATAATTTATACCTGACTTTCTACCTTTGTCATTCTCCCAAGCTTCAGTATTGTCTTGAATACGGTCCAGAAGATCCCATTTAGCTTCTTCTTCCATACGAGTGAATGATCCAGCACAAGAAGCATCCAATAAATCTTTATCATGTAGAGGGAGCCTTGCATAAAAGTTATTGATAATAATATTGTTGGGGAGCTCATGGATGGGATATTTGAGCATTAGTAACTTCAATCTCCCCCAAGCTTGAGCTGTACTCTCTCCATCAAGAGGCCAAAATTTGTAAATTTGATTCCGATCTTTATGAATTTCACTAGGAGGATAAAACTTTGAATAAAAGAGAGGTACTATTTCCTCCCATTCCAGAGCTTGGCCATTCTTCAGCAGCTTATACCATTCCTTAGCTCTTCCTTTCAGTGATAATGAGAATAACTTCTTCTTGACTTGATCTGTACTGATACCTGCATACTTGAACAACCCACATAGTTCATGTATAAAGAGTAAATGATCACCGGGATGGACAGTTTCATCCCCAACATAGTAGTTATCCATAACACGATCAATAATTCTTGTAGGTATTTTGAAAACATCATTCTCAGCAGGTGGTGGCTTATCTACTACCTTAGCAGTGGTAGTAGCGTTACCAAATAAGAAACTCAGTGAATTATCCATAACAAAAATAAAGCAACTAACAGAAGTAAACAACACTCACAGTAGAAGTTTCCTTTACCAGTTCCACTCTCCAATAGCGCTTCACTCCCCGGCAACGGTGCCAGAAAATAGTCTTGACGACCCACAAGTATAGGGGGTGTATCGCAGTATTTTCGATAAGTAAGAGTGTCGAACCCAACGAGGAGCAGAAGGTGCTGGCTAGTGGTATAGATCAGGAATTCTCTGAAAATACTTAGCAAACGGATTTTTAGGGGGTTTTCGATAAAGCAAGTAAATAAAGTACGAGTAAATAAAAGACAGTAGGAATAAATGCAGCAAGTGGCCCAACCCTTTATGAAGCAAAGGATAAGCCGGTTGTATTACTTAAGATGACCAAACGTTCTCGAGGACACATGGGAAGACTGTCAAGTGCTTTCGCTTCATATAGTTGATTAATCTTCTCTAGCTTGGTAAGTGTTGTGTGGGTGAACCTATGCTAATGTACTGCCCCATCCAAGACTAATACATACTTGTGATTATACCCCTCGCAAACATCCGTAAGTACAAGAAAGTAATTAAGGTAGAAACCTAACCACAACTTTAAACTCTAAGACCCTTACGTCCCTTGTGCAATGGTTTCCTAATGGGGGTTCAGGTTTCTGTCACTCCGGCAACCCCTACGATTAGTAGCCAAATACACAATGCATTCCCCTAGGCCCATATAGGTGAAGTGTCATGTAGTCGACGTTCACATGACACCACTAGAAGAAGTACACCACAACTTAAATAACAATCTATTGAATCTTTCTCAACACAACTCCACTACTAACAACAAGACTTCTCCCATGTCCTCAAGAACAAAACGAACTACTCACAAGACATCATATGGATCATGATCAGAGATGGAATAATGATGTATAACAATCTGAACATAAACAATAATTCAATGGTTCACTCAATAGCATCAACTACAGAGAGTAATCAACACCGGGAAAGTTTCCCCTATGAACTATGCAAGATTCAACGCAATTGTTACAGCAATATGGAGATGGTGATGAGGGTGCTGATGGTGATGATGATGGTGGTGATGATGATGATCCCGATGAAGTCCAGATTGATGGTGGTGTTGATGGCGACGATCTCCCCTCTCCGGGAAGGAATTCCCCCTGCAGAAATCTGTCTGCCGGAGAGATCTTTCTCTCTCGGTGTTTTTGCCCCACAGAGGCGGCGGAATCTTTCTGTGGTCCCTCCCCGAGTCTTAGGGTTTCGGGAGGATGATATACGCCAGAGGGGAGAGGCTGGAGTGGGCCAGGGTGGCCACACCACCTCCTGGCGCGGCCTAGGCCTGCCCGCGCCATGGGGTGGTGTGGGCCTCCTGTGGGCCATCTCCACTCCATCTTCTGGCATCCTTAGTCTTCTGGAAAAATAGGATTTTCCGTATATTTTCCCGGATTTTCTGATCTTCGCGAATTTTGCCTCCAAACAGCACCTTTTCCATCAGAATCCTGACTACAGCGGTCCATGCTCCAAAAGTCATCAACCATGCAAAAATAGATGAAATAACATAAGTATCACCTCTCAATATGAAATATATCAATGAATAATAGTGAATTAAGACATAGAATAGTGATGCAAAATGGACGTATCAGCGCCAGCAGGTGGAACTCCAGCCTCGGCTTCAGCATCATCTTCATCTTCTTCGACGTCCGAGGCTTCGTCCTTTTCCTCCTCACCCGAACCATCTTCGACATATTCATCATCGACAGCGCTAAGGAAGCTTGGTCCCTCATTCCATTGATGGATGCGGGCATACTGAATGAGGCTATGGGCGCAAGCCTTGCGCCAAGCTATCCAATCCGGGTCGGTGGACCACCTTGATCCGGTGCGCATGCGCTCGAGAAGCTTTAGGTTTATCTTTTTATACCATGTGAGCACATAGTGGAGGACGATTTCAGCTCTGGCGCGTCCAGCGGATTCCCTCCAAAGGTCAAGCTGGGTGTTGCACTCCATTAACTTGGCAATAAGAGCAGTGGCCCCCTCCGGAGTATCTTCATCACGCCAAAAGGCATTGAAGATCTGGATTGCTACATCCAGGATATCCTTGCCATAGTTCTTCATGATCTCGACGCGAGAAGATAGGCTGACCAGCAGGTCCTCCATGTCATAGGGAATGTTTTCAGCGCCAGAACCAGTTGGGGTACCCCTCTTCTGGCGAAACTTGGCAACGGCTGTGGCGGCAATGGCGTCACCCTCCGGAAATTTGTCTGAAAATGAGACAAGTGAAATAACTAAAAGAAGTTGACCTGGAAAGATTGATGTCGGTTGAAGGAAAAGAGCTTACGAGAAATATGGCTATGGATCCGGGTCAGCTCCTTGGTGCAGTTGTTGCGCCTCTTCCAGAGTTGCACAAGTTCGGCATTTGCCGACTCAAGCTTAGTGTCGGCCTCCTTGAGCAGTTCTTGATCTTTGGAAATTTGGAGGTTGAGACGTTCTCGCTCTTCAGTAAAGTCTTGGCCAGCTTTATCTAGCTCGGTTTTGTGGAGCGCCTTGAGCTTCTTCATTTCTACCTTGAGTTTGGCAATTTCATCATCCTTGGTCCGGAGAAGGGCGAGCTCATCATCCTTCTTCTTCAGTTCAGCCTGATGTTGTCCTTCTTGTTGGAGAAAATGCAGCATCATATCAGGCACGGGCACACTATCTTCAAGAGATGCTGAAATAGTTCGTTGACCCAGCAAAGCCGAGGTATGAATATTTGACGAGCCAAGAAGAAAAGGAGATAGAGCGCAGAGGAAGATTAAGCAAAAATGACTTACCCTTTATTTGGTCCAAGTTTTTCCTCATGAGGATGTTCTCGGCCTCCACTCCGGCTGCACAATCCAAAATAACAGATTAGTTCAGCGGGAAAAGACATAGAGAGATAGAAAAAAGTTAAAGGAAAAAATACCCCTTTTCTCGAATTTGGCAAGAAGCGTAGTATGTTTCGAGCGCAGCAGCTTATGGGTGTCCAAAAGACGCTGAAACTCAGCGCTCCGGCGATTGGTAGTCATCTGAAAAGAGGACAAAAGGATAGCTTAGTCATGTGCGTATTCGAAGTGTACAAAATCTGGGCCAAGTGGAACTTAGCCCGGCTCTAGGTGTGTGAATATTCGAAGTGTACAAGATCCAGGCCAAGTGGAACTTAACCCGGCTCTAGGTGTGTGCATATTTGAAGTGTATAAAATCCGGGCCAAGTGGAACTTAACCCGGCTCTAGGTATGTGCGTATTCGAAGTGTACAAAATCCGGGCGAAGTGGAACTTAACCCGGCTCTAGGTGTGTGCATATTCGAAGTGTACAAGATCCAGGCCAAGTGGAACTTAACCCGGCTCTAGGTGTGTGCATATTCGAAGTGTACGAAATCCGGGCCAAGTGGAACTTAACCCGGCTCTAGGTACGTGCATATTTGAAGTGTACAAAATCCGGACCAAGTGGAACTTAACCCGGCTCTAGGTATGTGCATATTCGAAGTGTACAAAATCCGGGCCAAGTAGAACTTAACCTGGCTCTAGGTGTGTGCATATTCGAAGTGTACAAGATCTGGGCCAAGTGGAACTTAACCCGGCTCTAAGTGTGTGCATATTCGAAGTGTACAAGATCCAGACCAAGTGGAACTTAACCCGGCTCTAGGTGGGTGCATATTCGAAGTTACTAAGGAGTTACACTAATTCTCTAAGGAGCATCCGGCCGAGTAACAAGTTACTCCCCCGGAGGCTCGGGGACTAATGGTTATATGACTAAGCACTAATACATGTTAAAGAAAAGACGAAGTAGCGTACCTCCATCATCTGACCCGCAAGGTTGATTGCCTTGGCAACTGTGTTCATCTGTGCTGCAAACTCGGCAGGCACAAATTTCTCCGGGAGATCGTCATTATGGACGAACTCCGCCTTGTTCTAGTTGTTAACGAACTCGATCAAGGTCGGAGGATTGCGTTCCCCGCTAAGCATGTGAGGCGCGATCAAACCCTTAGCATGGGCTTCCCGCCTTTCAACCTAGGCAACAACAGGGCTAGTGTGCAATACAAGTTGCACATCAGCTGACCCGGCAGAGGTGTCCTTCTTCGGCGGGGTCTTCTTCGAGAGCATGGACGCAAGTGTACGCTGTCCAGCCTCGATAGATGCTGCCTTGGCGGTGTCAGGAGCTTTCTTGCCCTTGGGCTGCTGCTGAGAGGTTGAAGTTTGTGCTGTGGATTTGCCCTTGGGCACAACCTTACTGCTAGCCTTGGTGCTGGTCGTGCCTTCTCGCCGAGCCTTGGAAGACTCGGACGAGGTGGAAGGACTTGATGCTGTTGCTGATGCTTGGGCTTCTGCTGTTGGTGTTGGCGCTGATGCTGGCGCTGGGGTTGGTTTTGACGGGGGTGCTGTAGGTATCTCGGTGGTGGCAGGTTGCGGCTGAGCCGAATAGGAATTGGGAGCAACCGCTGCCTTGGCAGAGCCACTTCCCCCTGTTTTGAGGTTGCCCTCCTCTGGACGAGGTGGGCTAGAACCCGAAGCAGCCGATGAACCCTCCTGGATGGGGCTCAACGGGCGTGTATCATCGCCACGAGAGGGAGAAGGGCTATGTCGGAGCGGCGAGGCGATGCCGGATCCACTCTGAGGAACCTCCACCGCAGCTCTGCCGAATCAGACGACAAACAATAAGTTACAACAGAAGAAAGGCACGAAGCAGAAAATTGGATAAGGAAGAAATGACTTACTCATTAGAGGTCAAAGGCTCCTTGGGCTTGCGAGCTCTCCGGGTTATGGCCTTGGTCGTAGGCTTGGTGGCAGCTTTGTCTGCGGACTTCTTTCGTCTCTTCGTGGGTTTGGAAGGTCCGGAAGAAGAAGCAGATACAGCTCCCCTTTTCTTGGACGCAACCGGAACAGGTTCGCCCATGGCGAGAGGAGGATCTTCATGAATCTGCCCATCGGGGTTAGCTGATACCGGAAAGGCGTAAGAAAGGGGGACAACGTCAAATGCTTCCATCACCTCAACATCAGAATCATCTTCATCGTCAGGCCAATCTCTAATGGAAGAGAATTTACCGGTGTGTCGCTTGGTCGCATCGGGGAACGGCAGGAACATCTCCTGATCCGGCTCCTCCTCGTCCGGGATATCTCGATCATATGCCCACTTGAGAGAAGGCTCGGTGCCATCTTCAAGAGTTTGCTGAAGAAACATCTAAGAGAAAGAAAATGCGAAGGGATCAAACAAACAACAAATTCCGATATATGATATAACTCAGAAAAAGATTGGATCACAAGATTTACCGCAGGAGGAAGCCTATCTCGGCAGAAGTGCTCGATCCCCCACTCCCAATCAGCGGAGAAGTTTTTGTTAGTAGTGAAGAGGGCCTTGACCCGGCGGAATATCTCGGTATTGCTCAACTCGAATGAGGAGGTCCGGTTGGGGTCAAGGCGCCATCTCATGTGGCAAAGTTTATATGTACGTTTCTAGAGAGGGGAGATCCGGTTGCGGACGCACGTGATCATCGCGTCCTGGTTGTGCAATCTCGCATCCTTCAGCTCCTGGAACCGTTTGTTGACTTGGTTCGCCAGGACAGTGGGTTTCTTGGGGATCTGGTCCTAGAGATCCAGATTAGGAGGACCCGGAATGTAGGGGCGCAGCCGGATAAGATCTTAATTCGTGCCATTTCTGACATAAAAGAAGGTTCCGGCCCAGCCTTTGCAAGAATCAAGCCCCGTGACTTAGGAAAAGACGGACTGTTTCCAAGGAGAAATAGAGGCAGCGCCGAACTGCGTAAGTTGTTTGTCCTCTGGGTCAAGCTCTCTATTCGGAATCACGTTCCGACGGAGACCGAAAACCGGATCTAGAGCTCCTTAGTGGGCCACAATCCGGCGTAGCCCTCTAGTGGAAGCAAAGGCAGAAAGGGAAGTGATGGCATTCGCCGGAAGGTGATGCGGTTGAAGCTCGTAGGTGTTGAGCTAATCGTGGAAGAAGTCACTGATGGGGAGGCCAAACCCACGCTGGAAGTGGGAGAGGAACACTATGAACTCACCCAGATTGGGTGAGGGAGCGAGCTCCTCGGCGCTAGGCGGGCAACGTCGCCCTCCGGGATACGGCGCGTACGGTAGAGCCAGTCGAGGTCGTCCTGGCATACCCAGGACCTATCCCAGGCGCCGCACTCGGCGTTCTCCGCATCCTCCTCCATCTCCTGTTCCGCGACAGTGAGCTCTTCCTCTGTCATTTCTAGGTCGCTGTCCTCACTGGCCCTATCGGCGGTGGGGGACAGTACCTTGGACAGGCGCGGACCCGTGGCGGAGGAGATGCGTGGGGGTGGCGGCGATGCTAGTGCGCGAGGGACGGTGCGGCGGCGGCACAGCTAAGCAGGTGCAGCAGCGGCGGCGCTATCGCTGGGAAGAAGAAGAAGAAGAAGAGGCAGAGGGGCGCTAGGATGGGGAAAAGTCCCAAGGGGCGCGCCCCTCCCCTATTTAACGACGCCCCAGCGGGGTAGTGGGATCATGCGGTGCGGAAGGGCCACACGGTGTGGCCGTGTATAATCCGGATTAGCCAATCAGAGACGAGCCACAGGAAGGGCCACAGGGCGCCGGAGATCCCACGACGTGACGTGGTGATGCAGTTAACGAGGAGACAGACACGATGTGACGTGTGCAACAGTGATGACCCACAAGTATAGGGGGTGTATCGCAGTATTTTTGAGGGAAGTGAAACAAAATTTATTGATTCGACACAAGGGGAGCCAAAGAATATTTATAAGCCTTAACAACTGAGTTGTCAATTCAGCTGCACCTGGAAACAATCTTGCTCACAGCAGTTTATCAGTAGCAACATCTTTGTAGTAGGAATAGTAAAGTAACAACAGTAGTAAAGCAAAGACAGTAGTAACAAAAGTAGTAAACAGTGGGATTCGAGTGCGGTAGGCATAGGGATGGATGGACGGGCGTTGCATGGACAAGACAATTCACATAGCAATCAGAACATAGGGCAATTGCAGATAAATAAGATAGAGCATCCAAGTACTAGACAATCCTAGGCATGTGTTACATATATAGCATACGTGCTCGCAGTGAGAACTTGCACAACATCTTTTGTCCTGCCAGCCCGTTTGCAGCGGGGCCTCTAGGGAACTACTGGCAATTAAGGTGCTCCTTTTAATAGAGCACCGGAGCAAAGCATTAACACTCAGTGAACACATGTGATCCTCACATCAAAGCCATTCCCTTCCGGTTATCCCGATTTCTGTCACTTCGGGGCCTTAGGTTCCGGACAACAACATGTGTATACAACTTGCAGATAAGACCAAAAACAATACTATCATAATGAATCAATAACATGTTCAGATCTGAAATCATGGCACTCGGGCCCTAGTGACAAGCATTAAGCACAACAAGTCTCAACAAAGTCATAAAACACTAATAAAAGATACTAGGCACCATGCCCTAACAATTTGATGCCATTACATGAACGATCTCATCCAATCCATACCATCCCCATAGCCTACAGCGGGGGATTACTCACTCATAGATGGGGGAAACATGGATGGTCGATGGAGAAGCGATTGTGATGATGATGGCGATGATCTCCTCCAATTCCCCGTCCCGGCAGGGTGCCAGAACGGAGTTTCTGGTGATGTTTCGTGGAATCTGGTGGTGGCGGCGGAGCAGAACTCCTTCTAGAAAAACGTCGAACCCCCCGAAGTTTTTAGGTCAGGAGGCTCCTTATAGGCGAAGAGAGAGGCCGAGGGGGTGCCTGGGGGGCCCACACCACCCCCTGGCGCGGCCTGGCCTGGCCCGCGCCACCAGGTGGTGTGGCCACCCCCTGGCTCTTCTCCGTCTCGTATTCTGGCTCCTGGAGTCTTCGTGTGAAATAGGATTTTTGGCATATTTTCCGGGATTTTCCCTGATAGTTGGTTTTCTGCACAAAAAGTAGACACCAAGGCAATTCTGCTGAAAATAGCGTCAGTCTGCATTAATTGCATCCAAATCACACAAGTTTAGAGGAGAAACAATAGCAAAAGTGTTCGGGAAAGTAGATACATTTTGGACATATCAACTCCCCCAAGCTTAGCTTATTGCTTGTCCTCAAGCAATTCAGTTGAAAACTGAGTGCGATAAAAGAACTTTCACGAACACATTTGCTTCATATGATGTAAATATTCTCAGCAATGTGATCAACTACTTAGACAGTTCATAATAAAGAGTATGCAACTGAGTCTACTTAATAGTCATTGCAAGCTATGAAAAGATTCCAACTCAAGAATAATAAGTAGCATGAAGCACAAACATAAGCAACATTACAATGCTCATAAAAAGGTATGATAGAGTGGTATCTCGCTTGCCCTTTGATTATGAATGCCAAGGCACCTATAAAGTTCAAGTGATGACTAGAAGTAAAGATATCAAGGATACAAGCATCAAAGTCATAACGCAAATAATCAAGTAATGGAACAAACACAAAGAATGACAACTATGCTCTCAAGAAGGTGCTCAAAGAATATGTGGAGACTCAACAAGTAGAAGAAAAGGTTTTGAATAATTTGAAAGGCTTCCAAATGCTGAAAGTATGGTACTCATTAGCTTTGAGCTCTCATTGCCCCTATCATAAGCATCTTTAATGTGGTTAAGGTGAAAGTGAGGTCCAATCTGAGTTACATGCTTGACAGACTATAAACTGAAAATCCCAAGTCCCTTGAGTACGAGGGCCGCTCCTCATGCTACTCAACTTTAGTTACCGGTAAGTTCTTGTCATCGTAAGTATGTGCGTGTCATTGAGAACCGCCAACGGGGTACCCCTTGCCCGATGATACGGAAGAATCCCCATATCAAAATGACAAGGCAAGCAGACAATGAGTATCTCAACAATCTTCTTATTTACCATGGGAAAATGGTGCTTTTTTCTCTCTTTCCTATTTTCATAAAACTCCTTTTTTTTCTTTTTCTCAATATCTATCTCTCTCTCTTCTTTTTATAAGAAGAATGCTTCATAGATATCATTATGGTTACACTGCAGGTTTCCACCATGTCAGCATGGATTAGACCAGTGGCCCAGGCGTTTCTCTAACACACATACATAACTCCATGGACTTACAAGCTCCCCTTTTATTTCACACCGGCGACATCCGCAAACAAAAGAGCAAGGTATCAACTGGGTATATATTTACAAGTGTTGAAAGCATTCCCCGTGACAGCACGTTTTTGCTAATCCCCAGCCTATAATTTGCAAGCATATAACTTTCATGGAGAGTTCACAATGGTTCAGGTTTATTAAGTGCAGGAAATAAAGTGTGCCATCAAGTTCGTGAGAGCTTTACTAACTAATTTTCCCATAAAAAGCAAACATTTTATTTGGAAGAAAACAAGGCATATTGAATATGCATGGGAGTAGCAAATGATGCTACTAGGTAGGTATGGTGGACACTTTGGAAATATTTGGTTTAGGGAGTTGGAAACATGAGTAAAACACTCAGTGGAAGTGAAGGCTAGCAATAGTAAGGGAGCGACAAACGAGAGAGCAATAGCTATCATTATCATGCTTGCAACAAAACAGGACTACTCATGGCATGAAAGTGATTCAAGATCCTCAAGGCAAAATAATTCATCAAGGCTTAACTGATTATCACAGTCCTGTGCATGCGTGAGCATGTGCCAAGTCAATTCAAATGAAACATTTAGAGGAGGATACCGCGGTGTCATACCAATTTATGAATAGAGCAATGCAAGCAAACATTCATAAGACATGCTACAAACTATTAGCGAGCTGGAGCTAATCATAAGAAAGCAAGAACTACTAAGCATCCAAAGATAACATACACCCTACTTGAACGGACTAAGCAAGCCCACAGTGATGAGTATATGTACAAAAATGAAAACAAATAGAGTTCGTTACCAGCCTCTTACCACGCCTCAAGTAGTCATTGATCCTCATTATTGCTCTTCCCTTGTGTGGCTTGAATAATAATATGAAACCAATATCCACTGAGGACTGCCGAACTTGTAGCAAACTCGCAAAAACCAAACAAGAACCACAAATATTTTTGGTGTTTTTGATTTTTAAACAAGAACCAAAAGAGAAAAACAAGCAAAGCAAAATCTTTTTGGGTTTTTCGAATAGTTCAAACAAAGCAAAAAGGGAAAATCAAACCAAGGCAAAAAGAAGAAGCAGACCAAAGAGAAACAACAGAAATATTTTTGGTCTTTTTGTGTTTTTAGAAAGAAAAAGCAAAGAAGAACGAAAACTAAAAAGAGAACGAAAACATGAATATACAAAGTACCGATGCAACATGATATGGAGATGAGTGCGGTGTCGGCGTACCTCCCCCGAAAGCTTAGGCTTTTGGCCTAAGTGGGTATCAATCCATGTACGAATAGGGGTTCCAAGCGGGCGGATCTTGGTAAGAATGGTCGTAGCTGGGCCCATGATAAGAAGAAGAAGCTCCCCAATCATAAGTGGGCTGCTGATATGAAGATTCTCCCTCATTCGAGGGCTGGACCGAATCATTCATGACCTTCCTTCTAGTGTCCTTCTCCTGTTGGGAGAGCTCTCCCAAGTACGTGTCAAGCTTCTCCTCAGCGAGGGACCATCCTTCCCTGTTATCAAGGTTAAACAAAATAGGTGCAGGCAAAAGAACAACACGCTCAGACTTTCTCTTTCTCCAACCAGCTTTGAGAAAGGTTATTTCATAAGATAACTCACTCATACTAGCCCACGAGGAAACAAATTTATGTTGTATCATGGAATTAAGATCAAGCCTTTCTATGGGAAACTGTAGGTCTAGATGATGAGGCACTAAACCATGCAATGCTAGTAAACGAGAAGCAATGAGGCCTCCACAAATTCCACCTTTCTCACGGTTAGCAGCAAGACGGAAAGCTATCAAAGCACCCAAGTTGTAAGACCTATCTCGTCTAAGAGCAGCAGCGATAAATGCTAGATCAAATGAAGATAACTTATTAGCAGTTTTCCTAGCAAGAACACACTTGGCAATAAAGTAGGCAAAGTAGCGAATGGAGGGAAGATGAATGTTACGGATTTTCCCACTCTCCTTCGAGAAGCTACTCCCTTGGCAAATTTCTGCGTATAAATCCATGAGTGGTTCAGGTCTCTCCTTAATCTTTCTACATGATCCCCATTGAGGTACCTTAATAGCTGGACAAAAATCATCAAGAGAAAGGTCGACAGCTCTATTGTAAATTTTGTAATGGACCATGGGGTTAGGCAAAGAGTGACTAAATTGGAAGTCCTGCACCACAGACATGGTTAGCTACACAAATTGACAAGGTTCATCTTCCAAAAAGTGCTCTAACCCTGCATTAGAAACCAAAGTGTGGAAATCTTGTAGAATTCCTGCAGCTCTCATGAACTCAGAGCATGGATAAATGGAAGGAAAAAACTTCCTCCTCCCGGTGGACCTTCATGACCTCAGGCACCCAAAGCTCATGTTGGTTTAGGTGGTGTTCACTCATCTTCTATTCAGGGAACAAATGCTCCAAATTTCAGCAAGAAAGATGGGCTGAGCAAGGAGATCGAAAAAATCGAGAGCAAGCACAGCAAGAACGCGATTTTGAGCTATGAACTGGAGCTTACTCGGGAGAGAGAAGAAAGTGGCAGGTGAGAGAGTTAGTGGGGGGGCCAGGGGTGGCCCACACCAGGGCATGGCGCCACCCAAGGCTGGCCGTGCCACCATGTGGTGTGCCTGCCTAGTGGGCCCCCTAGTATCTCCCAGGTACTCCTCTGCCCCTTTTTTCATGTAAACATTTAATATGAATTTTCTAGAATTTTTCGAGACACTTTATTTTAGGGCATTTTTCAGAAATAGAAGAATAATTTTTCTGACAGACAATTTTTTTTCTTTTTTTTGGAAACATGATGCAAGGACTAAACAAGTCTAGAACTACAGAAGTTCTAACATGCAAGCAACTAACAACAAAAAGAAAACTAAACGAAAGCAAAAACTAAAATGCAAAGGATAGAAATAAACGGAGATAATCATAATGAAAACATTGTTTTGTTCAATGGAATCCTTTTGTTAACAAGGTTGATCAAGTCTTTCTACCAAAACAATTACATATGAGACAAAACTTTGTACTCCACTAATGATTATGTTACCTCAACCTTGATAGCAATGGTCCCAATCATAATAGTTTCAAATTTTTCTCTTGGTATGGGACAATATATTTCTCCAACTTGAATGCCTTCAACATTTTCAATTGAATTCAAACCATAAGTCCTTTCAATCTTCTTGGGTAAATAGACAGTATGTTCCTTGTCATTAACATTGAAGGTCACCTTTCCGTGATTACAATTAATAACAGCTCCTGCAGTATTAAGAAAAGGTCTCCCAAGAGTAATAGACATATTATCATCTTCGGGCATTTCAAGCACAACAAAATCAGTTAATATCAAGCAATTGTGAGCCACCTGAACAGGTACATCCTCACATATACCCACAGGAATAGTGGTAGATTTATCAGCCATTTGCAAAGATATATCAGTTGGTATTAATTTTTCAAGTTGAAGCCACTTATAGAGAGAGAGAAAGGCATAACACTAACTCCAGTTCCCAAATCACACAAAGCAGTTCTAACATAACTGTTCTTAATAGAGCAAGGGATAGTTGGAATCCCTGGGTCTCCAAGTTTCTTAGGAACCTTACCATTAAAGGAATAATTAGCAAGCAAAGTAGAAATTTCTTCATTAGGGATCTTCCTTTTATTCGAGACAATGTCCTTCATATACTTTGAGTAAGGAGGCAATTTAATAGCATCAGTCAAAGGAATTTGCAGGAATAAAGGTTTCATCCACTCACAAAACTTATTATAGTGTTCATCTTCCTTTGACTTGTGTTTCTTATCAAGGAAAGGCATAGGTTTTTGGACCCAAGGTTCTCTTTCACTACCATCTTTCTTAGCAATAAAATCTTCTTTGGTGTATTTAGTATTCTTAGTGTGGTTTTCAGGTTCTTCTTCAACTTTTTCTTCATTAGGAACAACATTTTCTTCATTACCACTTTCAGTTTCAGCATCAGAGATAGATATACTATTAGGATCTATAGCAGGTTCAGAGGGTTCTACAACAGTTTTATGTTTCTTTTTCCTTTTCTTACGAGTAGAACCACTATTTTCAGCTTGTTGAGAATCCTGCTCAATTCTTTTGGGATGCCCCTCAGGATATAGAGGATCCTGGGTAGCAGCACCACTTCTAGTTCTAATTTCATAAGCATGTTTTTCTTTAGCAGCATTAACTAGCAAGTCATTTTGGACTTTAACGAGTTGATCTATTTGAGTTTGAACCATTTGAAAGTGTTTAACAATCATTTTAACATCATTAGAGGTTCTTTCCACAATATCTTTCAACTCAACAATATCTCTAGTGTTTTCCATTAGATGATTTTGCACCCTTTTATTAAAGTTATCTTGCTTAACAAGAAAGATATCGAATTCTTCTAAGCATTGATCAGGAGGTTTAGAGTAAGGGATATCACCTTCATCAAAGTGTTGGAGAGAGTGTACCTCAATAGTGGATGAGTAGGGAATAGGCTTACATAATTCTTCTATAGGAGGTAAATTCTTGACATCTGCAGCTTTAATTCCCTTCTCCTTAAGACATTTCTTAGCTTCCTTCATCACTTCATCATTTAATTCAATAACTCCCCTCTTCTTTGATGTTGGAATAGGCACAGGAATAGATGGTTCAGGTACAATTACTTCAGGTATGGCTTGTTTAGGAGGAGTCCAATCTTCATAGTTCTTACTTATTTTAGCCATTAATTCCTCAGCTTCCTTAGGAGTCCTATTCCTGAAAACACAATCAACACAACTATCTAGGTATGTCCTAGATTCTTCGGTTAGTCCATTATAAAATATATCAAGAAGCTCATTCTTAGGTAATGGACTTCCAGCCTGTGCATGAACCAAAGCACAAAACCTTGCCCATGATTCAGGCAAAATCTCTTTTTCTCCCTGTTTAAAATCAAAAAGTTCCTGCAAATTAGCATGTCTAGCACTAGGAGGAAAATATTTCTGCAGGAAAGTACTAATCAAGCACTCAGGGCTATCAATAGATCCAGGAGGTAAATTACTAAACCAAGTTTTAGCTTCTCCTTTCAGTGAAAAAGGTAAAATCTTAGCAAAAAATTAAGTACGCATCTTAATATCATCAGAAAACAAGCCACTCATGGTAGAAAGTTCATTCATATGTGCTACCGCACTTTCATTCTTAGTCCCACAAAAGGTTCTTTCTCGACAATAGTTATGTAAGATAGATCGAGAGAGAAATCATAATCTTCATCTATAATGTTTATGGGAGAAGCAGCAAACTTAGCAGCAGGATATAATTTGGGTCTAATAGTACGCCTCTCAAGGAGACTCTTAGCAGCGCTCCTATCATGGGTGTTCTTACATTCTTTAATAAACTCATCGGTCATCTCAACATAACCATCTTCAATATCATAACTCTCACTAGACTCGGGTGAGCTAACAGGTGTGGTAGTGTCTTCATTAGGAGTTTCGGTATTTCCAGCTATAGTTCTAGCAATCGTAGCATCTAGGAAAGGACCTAATGATTCACTCTTATCAAGCATAGTAGAAGCAGCATCATAAGCATCAGAAGTTTCAGATTCAGCAGTAGTAGCAGTGTGTGTAGCATGTGTATGTGGTGGTGTAAGGAACTTACTCAAAACAGACGGTGAATCAAGAGCAACAAAGGTGTTCAGAACCGTACCTCTTTTTGTAGTGGATGGTAAAATAGGAACCTTGCCATCACGAGACTTACCCATGATGGATGGATAGCAGCGAATAATAGAGAATCCAAGTGAACTTGATAAATAAAGCTATGCTCCCCGGCAACGGCGCCAGAAAATAGTCTTGATGACCCACAAGTATAGGGGGTGTATCGCAGTATTTTCGAGTGAAGTGAAACCCAATTTATTGATTCGACACAAGGGGAGCCAAAGAATATTTATAAGCCTTAACAACTGAGTTGTCAATTCAGCTACACCTGGAAACAATCTTGTTCACAGCAGTTTATCAGTAGCAACAGCTTTGTAGTAGGAATAGTAAAGTAACAGCAGTAGTAAAGCAAAGACAGTAGTAAACAGTGGGATTCGAGTGCGGTAGGCATAGGGATGGATGGACGGGCGTTGCATGGACAAGACAATTCACATAGCAATCAGAACATAGGGCAATTGCAGATAAATAAGATAGAGCATCCAAGTACTAGAAAATTCCTAGGCATGTGTTCCATATATAGTCATACGTGCTCCCAATGAGAACTTACACAACATATTTTGTCCTTCCAGCCCGTTTGCAGCGGGGCCTCTAGGGAACTACTGGCAATTAAGGTGCTCCTTTTAATAGAGCACCGGAGCAAAGCATTAACACTTCGTGAACACATGTGATCCTCACAACAAAGCCATTCCCTTCCGGTTATCCCGATTTCTGTCACTTCGGGGCCATAGGTTCCGGACAACAACGTGTGTATACAACTTGCAGATAAGACCAAAAACAATACTATCATAATGAATCAATAACATGTTCAGATCTGAAATCATGGCACTTGGGCCCTAGTGACAAGCATTAATCACAACAAGTCGCAACAAAGTCATAAAGCACTAATAAAAGATACTAGACACCATGCCCTAACAATCTGATGCCATTAGATGAACGATCTCATCCAATCCCTACCATCCCCATAGCCTACAGTGGGGGATTACTCACTCATAGATGGGGGAAACATGGATGGTCGATGGAGAAGCGATGGTGATGATGATGGCGATGATCTCCTCCAATTCCCCGTCCCGACAGGGTGCCAGAACGGAGTTTCTGGTGCTGTTTCATGGAATCTAGTGGTGGCGGCGGAGCGGAACTCCTTCTGGAAAAACGACGACCCCCCCGAAGTTTTTAGGTTAGGAGGCTCCTTATAGGCGAAGAGAGGGGCCGAGGGGGTTCCTGGGGGGGGGGGGGGCACACCACCCCCTGGCACGGCCTGGCCTGGCCCGCACCACCAGGTGGTGTGGCCACCCCTGGCTCTTCTCCGTCTCGTATTCTGGCTCCTAGAGTCTTCGGGTGAAATAGGATTTTTGGCATATTTTTCGGGATTTTCCCTGATAGTTGGTTTTCTGCACAAAAAGTAGACACCAAGGCAATTCTGCTAAAACAGCATCAGTCCGCATTAGTTGCATCCAAATCACACAAGTTTAGAGGAGAAACAATAGCAAAAGTGTTCGGGAAAGTAGATACGTTTTGGACGTATCAAACAATAACACCTGACATTAACTGCGGCAGTAACTGGCGCAGGCCCTTAAAATGAGGCAAAATAATGATTACCCTCCATGTGGGGAAGCGTACGAGAGAAGGAAGAATAACTCGGATAACTATAGGGTGACCCGGCCAGCGAGTGAAAACTCAGAATGTGCCAAGGGAAAAGATAGTCAATGAAATCCGGGATAGGAGGTAACTCGGAGAAGGGAGCAAAAGGCTCGAAAAAATTGAACCTGCTATAGCCTTAGCGGCTGAGGCAGCCAAGACCGCACCAGCTTCGGGGACTAATGTTGGGTGGATACCCCCGGGTAGGGTCACGCCGGGGTATAATGGCCGAGTTAGCCAAGGTACGGCAAGGTCAAAGCAAGTTCTGGCCGAGTCACCTCAAGGCAGGCCGAATCACGGAGTAAACCGGACCTGAGGATGTCCGCCTAACTGAGTCCCAACCGACTTATGTCGTATGCCAGCAGGATTTATGTAACTTGTATGTAGGTACCGGTGTGGCCGGATCAACCAGGCACGATCCGGGTTATATCAAGCTTGCAAGAGAAGGAAGGTATCTCGCTGGTCAAAAGGTGACCACTGTATGCAGAGTGTGAGCAAAGAGGACAGAGGCCAGGACCACCAAGGCATGGCCAACAAGGGTGACGTTGCCTGTGTCGGATGATGCTGGTGCCGCAGAGGCTCACGTAGCCTCTGCATGGCTTACGAAGGAGAAAAGTGACCCAGTCAGTTTGGTATTTTGGGAAGAGGCATATTCCCTGGAATATGCCTCCACGTATTCCCTAATTAGAGACCTAGCCACCCCTATATAAGGAGGGCTAGGGCCTCTGTAGAAGGGGTTGATCTCTAGTTGGTTGAGCTTTACTTGGTTATTCTCTAGTATGTTCCTGAGGGCTAGCTAGTGAAGAGAGTAAGAGAGTTCCTTCTTCCTCCTCTCCCCAATATAGCTCAAGGAGCACTTGTAACTCTTGGAAAGATATTGAATACAACACATCTGTGTGTGGAATCACCACACTATCCCTCCATGGATTTCTATAGTGCATCTTGTCCCCACCTTTAGCCTATCCATGGCATCTGCCGTGACACCAACACGACAGTGTCTCCAACCGGGATTAAAGGTTCATCTTTAGTCCCGGTTGGAGACACCATCCGGGACTAAACGGGCTTGCATCGGCCCAAGCCTGCCGCAACCCCTTAAGTCCTGGTTGGTGTCTCTAACCGGGACTAAAGATGGAGTAGGAAGTTTTTAAATCAATGCATAGTTTTTAAAGATGGAGTAGAAATTTTAGACCGGTACTAATTTTAGCATCATGATTGTGTTTGATGTACTTATATAATGCAGATGAGCCAGCCATGGATGTACGCTTCCGATGCTTTGGCGATTTCATTAAAGGCGTGCATTCTTTTCTCATTGTGGCCGAGGCAAACAATCAGAATGGTTTTATATGTTGTCCATGTGGTGTCTATCAGAATCAGAAGGAATACTCTTACTCAAAAGTCCTTCACGACCACCTGTTTTGGTTCGGTTTCATGTCCGGCTATAATTGTTGGACCAAACACGAAGAAAGAGGGGTTATGATGGAAGACAACAAAGAAGAAGAGAATGATAACAATTATCCTATGTTCCCTAAATACGGTGGTACTACAATGGAAGATAATGATGAAGAAGAAGCTGAAGAACGGGCATCAGATGAGTCCACTGATGATCTTGGTCGGGCCATTGCTGATGCAAAGAGAGACTGCAAAAGTGAAAAGGAGAGGTTGAAGTTTGAGCAGATGTTAGAGGATCACAATAAACTGTTGTACCTGAATTACAAAGATGGCCATAGAAACCTAGGTAGCACACTGGAATTGCTGCAATGGTAGGCAGAGAATGGTGTGACTAGCAAGGGATTTGAAAATTTACTGAAAATAATGAAGAAGCTTCTTTCAAAGGATAAGAAATTGCCCGTCGTTATGTATGAAGCAAAGAAGGTTGTCTTCCCTCTAAGATTAGAGGTGCAGAAGATACATGCATTCCCTAATGACTGCATCCTCTACCGTGGTGAGGAGTACGAGTATTTGGATGCATTCCTGGTATGCACTGCATTGTGGTACAAGATCAGACGAGATGACCTTTGGTGATGTTGAGGGCGAGCGCCCAGGAAGAGGGTTCCTACCATGGTGATGTGGTATGCTTCTATAATACCACGGTTGAAAGGTTTTTTCAGAAACAAAGAGCATGCCAAGTTATTGCGATGGCACATGGAAGACCGTAAGAAATACGATACGTTCAGACACCCCCCTGATGGGTCGCAGTGGAGAAAAATCGAGAGAGAGTTCCCGGACTTTGCAGGTGACGCGAGGAACTTATGGTTTGGTCTAAGTATAGATGGTATGAATTCTTTTGGGGAGCAGAGCTGCAGTCGTAGCACCTTTTTTGTGACTCTATGTATCTATAACCTTCCTCCTTGGTTGTGCATGAAGCGGAAGTTCATTATGATGCCAGTGCTTATCCAAGGCCCGAAGCAACCCGGCAACGATATAGGTGTGAACCTAAGGCCATTAGTTGAAGAAGTTTTATAGTTGTGGCACAAACAAGGTGTACGTGTGTGGGATGAGAACAAACAAGAGTAATTTGACCTACGGGCATTGCTATTCGTAACCATCAATGATTGGCTTACTCTTAGTAACCTTTCATGATAGACAAACAAGGGATACAATGCATGCACACATTGTTTAGGTGAGACTGAAAGTATATATTTGGATAAATATAAGAAGAATTTGTACCCAGGGAATCATCGATTTCTTCTGCCCAGGCATCCCTTAAGAAAGAAAGGCAAGCATTTCAATGGTGAGGCAGATCACCGGAGTAAGACTATCCGCCGTACTGTTGATGATGTATTTGATATGGTGAAGGATTTAAAAGTAATCTTTGGAAAATGTCCTGGTAGACAATCTATCCGAATGACGCTAGCAGACACGCACCAAAATCTATATTTTTGGAGATGCACCTGACGAATAATCTTTGCATGATCCTGCTAGGCTTATTGGGTGTGTATGGGAAGAATAAATATACAACGGAAGCACGACAGGACCAACAACGCATGACAGACCGAGATGACATGCATCGAGAGCAGTTTCAAGGTCCTGCCAGCTACGCTCTTACCAAATAAGAGAAGGTAATATTTTTTGAATACCTAAGCAGTATCAAGGTCCCGTCTAGCTTCTCGTCAAATATAAAGGGAATAATCAATATGGCAGATAAAAAATTCCAAAACCTAAAGTCTCATGACTGCCACATGCTTATGATGCATTTGCTTTCGGTTGCATTGAGGGGGCTTCTACCAGAAAATGTTTGAGTACCCAGTGTGAAGCTATGTGCATTCCTTAGTGCAATTTCTCATAAGGTAATCAATCTAGAAAGTCTACCAAGGTTACAGAATGATGTGGTCCAATGTCTTGTTAGCTTCGAGTTGGTGTTCCCACCATCCTTCTTCAGTATTATGATGCACCTCCTAGTTCACCTAGTCGAAGAGATTACCATTCTCGGTCTTGTATTTCTACACTATGTTCCCTTTTGAGAGGTTCATGGGAGTCTTAAAGAAATATGTTCATAACCATGCTAGGCCATAAGGAAGCATCTCCAAGGGCTATGGAACAGAGGAGGTCATTGAGTTTTGCGTTGACTTTATTCCTGATCTTAAGCCGATTGTTGTTCCTGAATCACGGCATGAGGGAAGACTAAGTAGAAAAGGAATGCTAGGAAAGAAAGCAAGGATATGTATGGATGGGCATTCTTTCACTCAAGCACACTACACAGTTCTACAAAATTCCACCTTAGTGGCTCCATATATCGAGGAACACCAGAATATTGCATGCTCCAAAAACCCAGGATAGTCTGACTCCTGGACTAAACTTGAACACATGGCGACTTTTGGTGGTTGGTTGCAGACACATCTCATAAATAACACCACTATTGGAGATTAGCTATACTAGTTGGCTAGGTCACCATCTTCGACTATATTGACTTTCCAAGGGTACAAGATAAATGGGAATATATTTTACATGGTTGCCCAATAAGATAAAAAGAGCACCAACCAAAACAGTGGTGTCCGCTTTGATGCAACATACGACAATGGGAAAAAGGACACATATTATGGTTACATAGAGGAGATATGGGAACTGGACTATGGACCTTATTTTAAGGTCCCTTTGTTTCGGTGCAAATGGGTCAAGCTGGCAGGAGGTGGGGTAAAGGTAGACCAGTAGTATAGAATGACAACAGTAGATCTCAACAACCTTGCGTACAGATACAAACCATTCATCCTAGCCAATGATGTGGCTCATGTTTTCTATATGAAGGACATGTCTACCAAACCAAGAAAAAGAAAAGATAAGCAAAATAATACATCATACAATGAGCCAAAGCGCCACATAGTTCTTTCAAGGAAAAGAAACATCATGGGAGTGGAGGAAAAGACAAACATGTCAAAAAATTATAATAAGTTTCATGAAATTCTGCCATTCATAGTGAACACTGACCCAAGCATCCTATTAAATAAGGAAGATGCTCCATGGTTACGGCGCAAAAGAAAATCCCAACACTAGATGTGGATGTTGGTGATGTGTAATAATGTATTAAACATTTTATGTAACCATGTTTTGGATATGAACTAACTCTCAATAGGATGTTGTTGATTCATAACGGAGAGGTAGTATTGCAATTCACTATGGCCAGTTAAGATTATTCCCTCTCCTTGTGTGTCATACTGAGGTCTACCTTCTTACTAGCAGTAGCCATTCCTTTCTCATAACAAATCTCATTCATCAGCTGAAACCTCTACATTGGCTTCCTCATAGTTATCCAATATCTAAAACCACTGTAGTGGCTTCATCAACTGAATACAACAAAGTCTTCATAGTTTGGGAGAGTTGCAGAATGACAAAATGAATTTGAGTTAGACTCTATGAAAAGACTTGAGTTAATCCATTTTTAATTCAAAATGGAAAAATGATTAATAGTTTGAGTAGTTAGAATAATAATTTTAGAAAACATAAAATGGTTTTGGATTGTTGAAAGTTTTGTCAGATTCGAAAATATGCAAAAGATATGAATTAATGCATTTTCTAATTCAAAATGGAAAAATGGTTAATAGTTTGAGTAATAATTTTAGAAAACAGAAAATGGTTTGGGATTAGTTATTCTAATTCAAACACTTTTCATGTTGAAAGTTTTGTCACACTCGAATAGATGCAAAAGATATAAATTAATGCATTTTAATTGAAAATGGAAAAAAGGTTAATAGTTCGAGTAGTTAGAATAATTATTTTAGAAAATAGAAAATGGTTTTTGGATTAGTTATTCAAATTCAAACACTTTTCATATTGAAAGTTTTGTCAGATTCGAAAAAGATATAAATTAATAAATTTTTAATTGAAAATGGCAAAATGGTTAATAGTTTGAGTAGTTAGAATAATTATTTTAGAAAACATAAAATGGTTTTAGATTATTTATTCAAATTCAAACACTTTTCATGTTGAAAGTTTTGTCAGATTCGAAAATATGCAAAAGTTATTGAAATTCATATTCAAACACTTTCCAAATATTCAAAAGGATGGGTAGATTAGAAACAGATTTTTGGTTTGGTGCTAAAAAAACCTTTAGTCCCAGTTGCAACCACCAATGCGGACTAAAGGTGGGGCTCGCGCGCGCACTACGCGGCGGTCGAAATTATTTTTAGTTTCGGTTGGAACCACCAACCGGGACTAAAGGTGCGTGGGTATAAATACCAACCGCCGCCTCCCTGGTTCAAGCGATGAGCTGGGACACCACCACTTCATTTCCTCCGAGGCCGCGTCGCCTGTTCGCCTGTAGAGGAAGGAGACCGCCGCCACCGCCCGCGCTGCGCCACCCGTGCGGAGGACAAGAACCCCTAGCCGCCTCCAGGACAAACCCTAGCTTCTTCTTTCCCCAATTCCCTTCCCCAGCCGAACCCTAGCTCACAGGAGTGCCGACTCGCCGTCGCTCCTCACCACCTCTCGTTGTTCTAAGCTCACGGGCGAGTCCACCGTAGTTGACTCGGTCAATTGCCCTGGTCAGCGCAAGCCAGAGTCGTCCCCATCGCCCCAATCAAAGCCTCTTTCCTCGATGATACATTGCAAATGTATCTATCATTTTTGATGTTCCATGCTTGGTTTTATCCACTTTCTTGTGTTTTGCCACACTTTGGAGTACTTTTCATATGATTTCTTGGACTAACCTATTAACAAGAGCCACAGTGCCAGCTGCCTGTTTTCTGCTGTTTTTGGTTCCAGCAAAGTTAGAAAATGAATATTCTTGGAATTGGACGGGACAAAAGCCAAAGTGCCTATTTTTCCGGAAGTCATCAGATGCCAGAATACAAGATGGAGAGGGGCCAGAGGCCGGCCACACAACCTGGCCACGTGGCCAGGCTTGGCCCACGCTAGGGGGTGGTGTGGTGGCCCCTGGCACCCCCTCGGCCTCCCCTTCCGCCTATAAGATGCCCTCGGGACAAAAACCCTAAGTGCCCGATCAAAAATCCACGAAAGAGTCTGTAGCCGCCGTCATCTCCATCCCTAGACCGGGATGGATCTGAAGCTCTTCTCGACACCCTGCCGGAGAGGGGAATTCACCCTGGAGGCCTTCTTCATCACCATGCAAGCCTCCGGTGTGATGCTTGAGTAGTTCATCCTTGGACTACAGATCCATGTAGTAGCTAGATGGCTGGTTCTCCTCCTTTTTGCTTTCATGTCTAGATCTTGTGAGCTCCGTTCATGATCAAGATCATCTATTTGTAATCATACATGTGGTGTTTGCGGGGATCCGATGGATATTGAGATGCTATTTCAGATTGATTATTGATTCTATCATGTCTTTGTTATTTGTGATCTTGCATGTTTTCCGTTGTTAGTAGCTATCTTGCCAAGTAGATGCTAGCAACTCCAAGAGTTATTATTTATGCTCGATAGTGGGTTCATGCCTCTGGTAATCTGGGAAGTGACAGAAATCTCTAAGGTACTAGATGTGATGTTTCTACTAGGGAGAAAACAACAATCCTTTGTTCATAGAACAATCGTATTGTTTACTTTACACGCAATTCGTAAAGCAATAATCTGTTGCTTGCAACTTAATACTGGAGGGGGTTCGGATGATAACCTGAAGGTGGATTATTAGTCATAGATGCAGTTGGATGGCGAGCTATGTATAATGTTGTAATGCCCAATCAAGTTCCAAAGGAGTCAAGATGATTAGTATATGCATGTATTGCTTTCTCGATGTTTGTCAATTGCCCCGCTGTAATTTGTTCACCCAGCATGTTATCTATCTAAGGAGAGCCACCTCTAGTGAACTATGGATCCCAATCCTTTTTCTTTACATACAATCTACAAACTATTACTGCTTTGTGTTTACTTTTTGCAAACTTTTACTTCTTTCCATTCGATAGGTTTAATCCTTTGTTTTCCGCAAAACACAGTGAGATTGACAACCTCATCGCAAGTTGGGGACAAAGTTCTGTGGTTGTGTTGTGCATGTCTCCACGTTGCTACTATCACCGGTAGTGCGCCCTGCCAAAGCTCAGCTAGTAACACCTTTGGGGTGTTTCCTTGCTCCTACTGGTTCTATTAAACCTTGGTTTCATACCGAGGGAAACTTGCTACTGTGCTCATCATACCTTCCTCTTGGGGTTCCCAACGAGCTCTACATCAACACCGCTCCAGCATTTTTCTGGCGCCATACACAAAGCCACCACTCGACACCGTCCACCATCTCCGCCATCGATTCTGGCTGCATCACGCCTCGCCATCAAGCCTGTCTTGCACCTGGTGAGCCCCCGGTGCTCTAGCACCCCTTAAATGCGTCGATTGCCGCATGTAGCATCGCCGTGTGTTGGGGATATACTTTCCGGGTATCCTCACAGTTCCTCACTGACCAGGGTGGCCCACTTTGGGTTAGAGCTTTGCTTCACGGGCGGCCTAGTCAGGGAGAAGAGACGGAGTCCAATCCGGCTACGGGAAGGCCCAGAAGACTTACCGACTTAGGCCCATAGTGTTACTTGTAGTTCAAGGTGTACTCTGTAACCGACTCTTAGTCGTAGCCGGATAGATCTCTCCTGTAAACCCTAGGCCGGATATCTATATAAGCTGTCCTAGGGAGAGCCTTTAGGGCACCCTCAATAGTCTACAATCTCAACTCGCACAGGCGAACCCTTGTAACCCATATTCTGGCTCTACCGTATTAATGGATTGCTAGAAGGAGTAGGATCCGTCCAAAGCCGGTGGATTCGAACCTGGGTAAACTTGTGTGCTCACCGTCCCGGAACACCGTACGTCTCACACCCCTCTCTGTCGCACGCCTCGAGGACCCCCTCATGGTGTACTTGTCATCAATCCGACGACAGTTGGCGCCCACCGTGGGGCAAGTGAGCTTCGGATCTGCGTTCTGAGCGGAATCTGCAAGAATCGGAATCGGCAAAACTATCGTCGTTGGTCGCATCCTCTACGCCAGCGACATCCCTCTCATCGTTCTCGACGAGACCTAGATTCTGGCTAGGGAGGCTGTGACTGCCTACACCATCATGTCTTTTGGCGAGATTGATGTTTACATCGACTTTGCTGAACCTGTCCCACTCACCCCAGCGGTGATGATAGAGGCAGGGGAAATTTTTGGATCCCCTTTGTCTGCGGAGGCGGCAGAGTTCCGGATCTCAGAAAACCCTAATCCCACCCAGCCCGCACCAGTTGCGGAGATAGTGGAGAAATCCGAGCCTAAAGAAGACCTAGCGGTCCAAGTCGAATCTGGAGTGGATCTCTTTGGAGAGGCCGAATCCCAGATCGACCCACCTGCTGAAGTCGAAATCCAGGAGGAGCATATCAATGACACTGATTCCGGCTCTAATGACGCCAGGACAGATAGGCCTTTCCTGAGGTACACGCTCCAATGTATGATAATGCAAAACTCAGGCGCAGATGCAATTCTCGAGACCATCAAAAGTTTCGACGAAGCTGATCATGAGAGCCGCAGGTACCTCAGGAAGCACGCGTCGCACGGGTATGTGGGATCCGGATCTGGCTCTGCCGATGCTAGAGACAACACCGACTCTGTGCTAGAGGCAATTGGAAAAAACGCCGACGTACCCGCATCCTCGGATGAATCGATGATGTCAGCAGATTTCTGAAAGTTCTCCGCAGAATATGAAGAGGACTATAACTCCAAAGCTGCAGAGGAAGGAGAAGCCATGGATGAAGGATCCGGGGAACATTCTCCCAAAACGCAGGATGACATGGAAATCGGAGATAATCCCGAGATCCAGAGGTCCGAAAGTACCGATCAGATCTTGACTCCAGGAAACAGACCCAAAGCCGTCTTTGCTACCGGCGCTGCCAAGAAGGCAAAGAAGAAGAACAAGAGCCCGGCAAAAGACCCTCTTGCATAGGGGGTGATTGCCAAGGAATACGAGGAAGACTCGGATGGAGCGCTTATCTCAGACGAGCCCAAAAAAGAAGAACTGGTGGATGGACACGTGATCACTGAAGGTGCGCGTAAATTCATCGATGCTGCATTAACCACACCTATTCCTATAGCTGCAGAACTTACTGCTGAAGAACTGGATGAGAGGGCACATGCCCTAGAAGCGTGTCGTCAAGTACTCCTCGATGAAGCCAAAAACATTGAGGAGGAAAAGAAACGCATAGCATCTACGGAGAAGTACAACTCCAGGCAATACCAAAAGACCAAGAAGCGTCATACTAATGACAACCAATTCCCGCAGATTCACGCCATCCTTTTCGGAGAAGAGATGGGGAAGCCTCGGAAAGATAGCAAAGGGGATTGGGTGTATCCAACCCCAGTACAAAATACCGTGGCGGCCCGAGAGATTCTATCGGTAATCCAGGCCTGGAGGAGATCCGGTTGGGAATCAAACTACTCAACAAGGGACTGGAGCAGCAAAAGGTCGCCATGTCCGGAAGTCAAAACTGGTCTCTCATTCTGACCAGTGTCGCACATATCCGGCATGGGCTGACGTAAGACCCTAGCGTGTTCCGGATCAGCATCACCGTTCCGATCGCAGGGAGGACAATTACTCAAGAACCGGATCTTCGGGGCAACACCATAAAGCTGCCCGTGACTGGTGTAAAGTCAAACCAGTTGCGGAGCAAGAGGCAATTTCTGCACTGAATTCGAGGAACCCGCCCCGGCGAGAGTCGAAAGACCGCAGGGACGATGATAAAGAGAAACGTCGGGAGGAGGACCGACAAAGAATGCCACCTCCTAGACATGCAAGCCGTCTGCATGACAGACAAAGGAACGACGGACACCGTGCCGAGACAAGCTGGCAAGGGGCTCATCACAATGAAGACCCTCCCTGGAACCGGAATAATGACGTTCTGGATGGAGGCCGGCGATTAGCCGGAAAATACCCAGCTACTCCACCCTCTCCGCCAAGTAGCCATCACAACGGCCCCCAGGGAGGCAATGGAGGGCATCATGGTGGAGGAGGTGGTGACAGAAGCCGAAGTCCGGCTCCAAGGCACCGCAGCCACAGCCGACACTCGGGACGATCTCTATCCTCGAATGACGCAAGGCACAGGATCAACTCCAACATAGAGGCGTGGTGCTACGAAAATGATGATATCTACGTGGGTCCAAAGTGCTTCGGACCATGCATTAGAGCTACAAGATTCCCGGAAGGAATTGCTATCTCACAACATATCCAAGCCTATGATGGCATTGCTCGGCCATATACCTGGTTACAGGATTTCTTCCAAGCTTGTTGCATTGCCAAAGGCGGAAACAACCTGGTCGCAACCCGATATCTCCCACTCATATTGCGGAAGATGGCACGATCATGGCTTAATGAACTTCCGGAGAACACCATCCACAACTGGTATGACATGCAAAGTGCCTTCTTTCGGAATTTCGAAGGCACATACCGGAGGCCCTGTACGGTCGGGGACCTACAGCGTTGCACCCAGAAAGCCGGAGAAACTTGCCGCGATTACCTCGGACTATGGATCGACACCAAGAACTCCTGTGAAGGAGTAAATGATCAAACTGCGATTGAAGCTTTCATTGCAGGTCTCCCAATTGGTTTGCTACGTCATCGCTTGAAGTGCGACAAAGTCACTGATTTGGGAGAGATGATAGAAACAGCGAGCAAGTATGCAGATGCTGACGACGATGCAGAGGGATTACTCAACGCCCTAGCTGTGCCACAGTCGGCAAAACAACCAAAGCAGCAAGCTCAGAAGCGCAAAAATACCTCGGAAGAGAAACCTAACGCGGAAACGGCAGTGGTTACTGCTACTTTCGGGTCTGGAGGACGAGGAGGACACGGCGGAGGCCACGGGTGTGGCCGTGGGGTAGAGGAGACCAGCAACCGGGCAAAACCTACACTTGGGCCGACATTGCCAATAACCCATGTGTGCATCACTTAGACGCCAATGGGGGCTCGTCCCACACAAATGCCGAGCGTCGTTTCAATGACGACATTAAAAGAGATGATACCGCTGGCTACAGAGCTAAGCAGAAGAAGGGAAAGAAGAATCCCGAAAAGGATAAAGAAACCAAGGAAGATTCCGACATGGAGGAAGCCGATGCTTCAAATCCCAAGCCGGAAGGGAAGAAAAATTTCCCGACCAAAAAAGACACGTATGTCACCTTCCTCGGTTCTCAACCAGCAAAGGTCAAGAAAGTAGTTCTACATGAGCTCAATGCAACAGTTCCAGCTGTCCCCCAATACCTGGACTGGTCGGAAGTGGCAATCATATTTGACCACGCTGATCATCCGCCTAAGCTACATAGGCGAGGAAAATATGCCTTAATCATCAATCCACTTATTGACAGTTATGGTTTCTCCAACACCCTCATGGACGGTGGCAGTAGTATCAATATTCTCTCTGTCGAAACGCTACGCCGGATGAAGATCTCGGAGACCCAGCTAAACCATAGCTCTGTGATTTTTCACGGAGTTTTCCTAGGAAGACAAGCTAATTCCCTAGGAGAAATCACTTTGGATGTTACCTTTGGAACTCCAAAGAACTATCGGACGAAGGCACTTTCCTTCGAAGTGGTCCCGTTCAAGAGCACGTACCACGCTATATTCAGACGTCCGGCTTACTAGGCTTTTATGGCTCGTCCATGTTACATTTACAATATGATGAAAATTCCAGGTCCCAACGGTGTAATCACCATCAGGGGAGATCCGAAGAAAGCGCGAGAGTGCAAGGATGGAAATGTCGCCTTTGCTGAAGCCGTGCTGCACGCCTAGGAGTACTAGGAGATCAAGAAGAGCATAGATCCGGCCGAGATGCCCGCAACAAAGAAGGAGGTGACAAAGCCGAATCCGGAGTTCAAGGCATCAGAAGAGACGAAGAAGACGTCGTTGCAGGATGATGACCCCTCCAAGGTGACCCAGATAGGCATAGGCCTAGATAGCGCATAGGAAACCACGCTCGTCAAGTTCCTCAAAGCAAATCAAGATATCTTTGCATGGCAGCCATCTGACATGACTGGAGTACCTAGGGAACTTGCCGAGCACTCTTTAAATGTAAACTCGAATGCTAAACCCGTCAAACAGTCCTTACGATGTTTCAGCGATGAAAAGCGCAAGACAATAGCTAAGGAACTAGCGCGGCTCGAGTTAGCCGGATTCATAAAAGAGGTCATCCACACTGAGTGGTCGGCCAATCCTGTAATGGTCCCTAAAAAGGACACCACTGATTTAAGGATGTATGTTGATTATACTGCCTTGAACAAGGCTTGTCCAAAAGATCCGTTCGCTCTGCGTAGGATTGATCAAGTTATCGATTCTACGGCAGGCTCGGAACTCCTCTGTTTTCTCGACTCATATTCCGGTTATCACCAAATCCGGATGAAGGAATCTGACAAAGTCAAAACCTCATTCATAACCCCTTTCGGAACCTTCTGTGTTGTTATGATGCCTTTTGGGCTGAAGAACACATGAGCTACCTACCAGCGCACGATGCAGCGTTGCCTCCATGACCAACTCGGATGTAATGTACATGCATACATGGATGATATTGCGGTGATGTCCAAAAAGAAGGAAACGTTGATTTCCGACTTGGAGGAAACGTTCGCCAATCTACGAAAATACAACATCATTCTTAATCCGAAGAAATGCTTCTTTGGAATTCCAGCCAGAAAATTGTTAGGTTTCATCGTGTCTCAAAGAGGCATAGAGGTAAACCGAGACAAAATCAAGGCTATAATCAATATTTCTAGGCCAACTCGCCTGAAGGACGTACAAAGACTAACTGGTTGCATCGCTGCAGTCAGTCGGTTTGTAAGCCGGCTCGGTGAAAGAGCCGCACCATTATACAAACTCTTGAAAAAGACCAAGGATTTTGTGTGGACCGACGAAGCTGAAGCTGCGCTACAAGACCTGAAGAAAGTACTATCATCTGCTCCTATCCTTGCTGCACCGGAACCACAGGAACTGATGTTGCTTTATCTTGCTGTGACAAACAAAGTCGTTAGTATTGTCATGGTGGTGGAGAGACCGGAGGAAAATCAGGTACACTTGGTGCAGCGTCCGACTTACTTTGTCAGCGAGGTCCTGACAGAATCAAAACAGCGGTATCCGCACTATCAAAAGCTGGCTTACGGTGTTTTGCTAGCATCTGTAAGCTACGACACTATTTTCAAGAGCATCCAATTTCCATGGTGAGCACAACTCCCATGAGGGATATAATCAACAACAGTGACGCCACAGGACACGTCGCCAAATGGGGCATAGAGCTTTCAGCTTTCGATATTGAGTATAAACCCCGGACAGCAATCAAATCCCAAATCCTTGCCGACTTTGTTGCTAATTGGACAGAGACGAAGGAGAATATGACCCTCCCTGAGTCAGAATATTGGACCCTATACTTTGATGGGTCTAAGGCTCAAGGGGGCTCGGGGGCTGGCGTGGTGCTCAAATCACCCCAAGGAGATAAACTTCTATACGTGTTGCAGATCCACTTCACAGCAACAAACTATATTGCCGAGTATGAAGCACTGCTACACGGAATCCGGATCACTAAGGATATCGGCATCCAACAATTGATGTGTTATGGAGATTCGGATCTTGTTGCTTAGCAAGTGTTGGATATTTGTAACGCAAATAAACACATGGTAGCATATAAAGCTGTCGTAGGTGATTTATCTAAATCGTTCAAAGGGTTTGAGGTTCAACACATCCCTCGAGCAGAAAACGAGGAAGCAGATGCACTATCTCGGATAGGCTCTGTGCGGAAAGAGGTCCCGGATGGCGCTTTTTTAGAGCACCTCAAAGTTCCCTCAATAAAGGGAGTAGATGAGGAATATCCGACCAAATCCGACTCACCTCTAATAGCAGTCCTGGCTGTAATTCCCAGCTGGACTCAACCCTACCTTGATTATCTGGTAGATGGAAAATTACCTGAAGACGAGGTTCTGAGCCAGCGGATTATCCGACGAGAGAAAGCCTATACTATAGTAAAAGGTGAGCTCTATAAGCGGAGTGTTTCTGGGGGTTTTCAGCACTGCGTATCTCCAGAAGAAGGAGTGGAAATCTTAAGGGAAATCCACGAAGGAAAGTGTGTTCACCACGCTACAGCCAAATCTTTAGTGGCAAAAGCTTTCAGTCACGAATTTGTCTGGCTTACAGCTCAGGCAGATGCCGAACGATTAGTCAAGACGTGCAAAGGCTACCAAAAGTATGCCAAACAAGCTCATGTTCTGGCTGATCAGCTGCGAACAATACCTATAACATGGCCTTTTGCGGTCTGGAGGCTTGATATGGTAGGATCGTTTAGACGTGCTCCAAGTGGATTTACTCACCTCTTAGTGATGGTGGATAAATTCACCAAATGGATTGAGGCTAAACCCGTCACTAGTTGTGATGGAGCAACAACCAAAAGATTTGTCGAGGATGTTATAATCCGGTATGGTTATCCGCATAGTATTATCACGGACAACGGGAGTAATTTCTCTATGGGAGAATTGGACGAATTCTGCAACGAACAAAATATCCGGCTTGACATTGCGTCAGTCCCACATCCACAGGCTAACGGACAAGTCGAAAGGGAAAATGGTTTAATCCTACAAGGCCTAAAACCGAGACTCGAAGCACCACTACGACGTGCTGCGGGGGCTTGGGCAGAGGAATTACCCTCTGTAATATGGAGTTTACGAACAACTCCGAACAGGTCAACCGGATACACACCTTTCTTCTTGGTCTATGGCGCAGAAGCAGTTCTTTCTAGTGATTTAATTCATACTTCTCATAGAGTGGCCGCGTATATCAAAGAAGATGCCGAGATTTCTCGAAAAAATGATCTCGACTTAGTCGAAGAAGTTCGCGTCGTTGCTGAAATAAGATCAACAGCCTATCATAGCCAGAGAGTCAGAATCAGATCTTTCAATAAAGGTGATTTGGTTCTCCGGCTTGTGCAACAAAGAAAGCACAAACTTTCCCAAGTATGGGAAGGGCCCTTTTTAGTTAGTCGAGTATTACACAATGGTTCGTACTACTTAACTGACATGAGGCCACTCAAAGAAAGACCTGCTACTAAGAAGAGAAAGAGAGCTAGAGGCAGTACAAATCCGGATGAGTTAGACAGACCATGGAATATTGCTTAGCTACGTCCCTTTTATTCTTAGTTTATCCTTCTTTGTAATCATACATATGTACATGCTCTGTGAGAAATAAAAGTCTTGGTTGCCTCAAGTTTTTTCTAAGAAGTTCTTACCATCTTTTTTCCGAATGATCATGTCATAGTCGAAAATCCCAGAATACTTGAAAGTACTTTATGCTCATGTTTGTTGTGGTTTAGATTTCCAATTCTAAAACTGCTACCTTCGGGTATAACTCTAAAGTTTCTAGTCTATACTTTGGTTATTTGTCTGATTGCCGGATGCGGGTATTTTCCGAGTAGTGAATTGTTGGTATAGGAAGCCGACTTTGTTTCCGAGTTTAAACTGGTTTAGCAATTAAGCTCCATTGCTCGGCAAAGTTTCCGTGCAGAAGGTTTAGCCGGCTCACGAAAGGGACAAGGCGGAAAGCCAGATAAACGATAAGTATAGACGAAAAAGTATAAGTGCTTATGTAAACATTTCAGGCACACAAAAATTTAAAGCCAAAAGTGCTGAATAGATCAAAAGCTTAGCACTAGCAAAATTATAGTACTGCATATTTTACAGACCCATAATGTTTCTCGGAATAATACAATTGTTTCTGGTAATCTATGGTGCAGGAGAAGAGGTAGGCGCTGTCGGCTCGCTGGATGCATCGGCCTCAGTTTGATAATGATCTGAGATGTTCAGATCCGATACGGTCTGTTCATCGTCGGAAGGTTCAGCTGCTTCTTTCGGAGGCGGGGGCGGTGTATCCACGCGAGTGAAGAAGGGAGTGTCGTAGCTGGTTAAGTCAGCCACGCGACACCCATATCCGGTGCAGGAGTCCATGATGGCACTGATATCTTGCTCCTGGCCATCTTCATCCACCTTGCAGTACCCTCTGGTCACTTGCCATATCTCCATGTTTCCATGGTGGCTCATGACCATGGTGAGAGTGTTCTGCACCACGAATCGTGCGTAGGACATGTTCCAGTCCCGGACGAGCTGCGGCATCTCCTTCGCCTGGTCTCGCACCTGAAAGTCCGACTTGTTGTGCATGTCCGGAACCCTGAGAGCTTCGCCAATATCCTTGATGGGGATTGGCGGAAGTCATGAAGTAAATCACCGACTTGGGTAAGTCGGTGGGTGCGAGGCTCGGTGGAGGCAGAATCCATCAAGTTAAGAGGACCTATACATATAACACAAAAATGGTTAAGAAAATCCGACATCAAAAGAGTCGAAGAATATACACAAGTCAGAAAGATGGAAACATACCGAAGATGACGTCGTCAACTTTGGTCTTCTCTTCTCGAAGACTCCGGAGTTCAGCCCGGAGTGCCTCGAAAAGGTCCTTCTCTCTGCAAAGCTCTTTGTTGAGATCTGAGATTCTCTGATCTTGAGCTGCAATCTTACGATCACGCTCATCAGTAGCCATGGAGGAGGATTCAAGAACTTGAGCAATGCTCTTCTCATGATCTGCCTTGAGCTTATCCAGCTCTTGGCGAAGTTCTTTGTTCTCCACCACCAAGGTTTTGAGGTTCTCGGCCTCTTCAATCATAGCGCATGACTGTTTTACCAGTACTATAAGTCAAAAAGAACAACAGTTCGGTAAATAATATTCGACTATGAAAACACAAAGACAAGATTTGAGTCTCGGAATGTTTACCTTCGGCCTCATCCTTAGAGACCTTCAGCTCAGCATTTTCAAGCCGGAGAGCTTTGATCTCTCTCCGCTTGTTGCAGATGTTCTTCAACAAATCCTGGTTATATGAATTAACTTTTTGTATGTCAGAATACCCAGAGTCAGAAGTCTACTGAAGACTCGGGCTAATATTGTTACTAATATCAGCACAAGCCTTGGGGGCTACACTAGTTCATTCTTTGGCATCCTAAGGAAGCATAAACTCGAATTGTATATCCTACTTCATGCTTGGGGGCTAGAGGATATGATATAAAGTGCAATAAAGAAAATCGTAATTTGGAATTCCGACTTACATGATGTTCATCTATGAGCTTGCTCAGACACATGTTCACCTTGGTGGTAACCTTCTCGGTGAGGGTAAGTGGAATAACCGGAGGTGGTGGAAGCACACCAGCTCTAAGTCCCTCGTCGCGAAGGCGAACTTGTTCAAGAAGGTCGGAGTACTTGATGTCTTCCGCCTCTTGTGCTTCTTCTTCGGCAGAGAGATTTCTCTTCTCTAGGCATTGCCGGGCCAGAAACTGGATTTATTCTATAGATTTCTGAGACAATCCAAATTTGGCAAGTCCTGGATTGTCCAGGAGGTTTTCGGCAAAGGTCTCTGCCGAGGGATCATTACCCGAAGAGGGTTCACCCTTATCTAAACTTGAGCCACCCGTGGTGGCATCAGTCTGCGACTCAAGGGTCGCTGGCCCCATAGTAGGAGTCGGATCTTCTGCGACAGCCGGCGAAGGAGTAATCACCGGCGTTGCAGAGGGTTGTGGGGCAGGAGTCGGAGGAGCCACGACAGGAGAAGCTATGGTCAGCTTCATCTACCGCAAGGGCTTCGAAGAAGTTCCCTTTCCCTTGCCCTTGATGAGCTGTTTAGCCTTGAGAGTGTAATAGAATAAAATACATTACATCTTGGAAGCAGAATTCGAGTAAGGTACAAAGGCGGAAGTTGTGTTGAAAGTTACCTCTTCACGACTGGAACCTCCTTTATGCCGACGGCCACTATCAGAGCCTTACGCTTCCTGCGCACAATGTCCGGAAGTGGGACCAGTTCCGCCTCCTGAGAAAATTCTGGAGGATATCCCTCACGTGGAGAAAATTCTGACTCAGGGAGGTCGGCAAGCTGAAAAGAAGAAAACATCTCAGTATTGCGAAATAACTTAAAAGGTGAAACACATAAAAGGGTTTATTATTGAAGCTTACCGGAACCAAAGGGTCTTCTGTTGTATGCATATCCAGAGACAAGTCCGGAATCTTCCTTTTAATCCGCTCCTTGATCAGCCATTTAATATGGCTTATGTAATCCTGTGGCTTTAAAGCCTTAGTACTGATGCGGAGGGAGTCATTCTTCGACGCCGTGATGGAATGCATCAGACGGTCGACGTGGTCTTGGAGAGGCTGGATCCGATGTGCAACCCAGCATTGGACTAGGTCGGATCCTTTCAAGCCCTTGTGTTTTATCAGACATTCGATCCGCCTCTTAGCGAGGATCAGATCGTCACTAAGAGCCCGTGGGGCCTCGTCCCAAGACGGTTGGGCCGTGGCGGCTCCGTCGATGAAAGCCGGCAAAGCAATAGCTTTCCCGGGAGCAGGAATATCCTTATGGTAGAAGAAAGTGGCCGGACATTGTTTGACCAAGTCACTAGTAGAAATACGAGGATAACTACGCTCGCGTCTAACAGAAAGGCTAATAGTGCCGGTAATATAAGGATTACCGGCTGTGATGGAGTTTCTATGGACATGGAAGTAGAAACGAAACAAAGTGAGACTCGGTCTAATGCCGAGATACCCCTCGCACAAAGTTGCGTAAGAACTCATCTCTAAGAGGGAGTTTGGGGGAAGATCATGGAGCTGTACACCGTAATGATCAATCACCTCAGAAAAGAATTCTGAGGGAGGAAAGGACAAACCTCTGTCGAGGTGGGTGCCGAAGTGGACCCGCTCGTCGGCGCACGAGTGGGGGATGGTTTCGCTGAAACCGCTCCGCCAGTCGCCAGCGTGGAGGAGACCTTCATTCTCCACACCTTGGAGTTTCTCATCGTCGAGCAAGCACGGGATCTAGACTCCCCGGTTGCTTTCCTTCTCTGCTGCAGCCGTCGCCGCCGCTACCACGGCCAAACCGGAAGAGGAAGAAGAGGCCATTTCTCCGATGCGCCGGTGACCTTAGATGGGCGGCGCTAGGAAATCTGGGAGGAGGGAGAGCTCTGTGCGCTAGGGAGATGTGGAGGAGAAGAAACGGCAAAGGGAACAGGTTAAGAGAGAAGGAAAATCCTCACCCCTTATAACCACCTACCTGCGCCAAGATTCGTGCAAACAGCACTGTGTAAATGCCACGCGTCGTGGAAGGAACTAGGAAGGACCCACGTGATCATTATGTCGCCTCGGTCTCCGCATACACATTGAAACGGCGCCTCGGTTCCGCGAACAGCGAACCCACCAACGTCGTGCTGACAGGATGTTTGTCAGATGACGTGACTTGACCATGACGAGTGTCAGATGACGTCAAAGACCAAGTTCCGGCTTAGTTTGAAATCAAGCTGGAAAGTCCGAGTAACATGTTGATAGATCTGACTTATTTTTAAGACCCGGATTGTGTTTTTTGTTGTGAAGTTTTAGGAACCCTTCAAGATTCTGCAAGCCGAAGATCAAGCTAGATGATGATGAATCCGACTTTGGATCTTGGAGACTTCCGGGGGCTGCTGTTGGGGATATACTTTCCGGGTATCCTCACAGTTCCTCACTGACTAGCGTGGCCCCATTCAGATTAGAGCTTTTCTTCACGGGCAGCCCAGTCAGGGAGAAGAGACGGAGTCCAATCCGGCTACAGGAAGGCCCAGAAGACTTACCAACTTAGGCCCATAGTGTTACTTGTAGTTCAAGATGTACTCTGTAACTGACTCTTAGTCGTAGCCGGATAGATCTCTCCTGTAAACCCTAGGCCGGATATCTATATAAGCCTTCCTAGGGAGAGCCTTTAGGGCACCCTCAATAGTCTACAATCTCAACTCGCACAGTCAAACCCTTGTAACCCATATTCCGGCTCTGCCGTATTACTGGATTGCTAGTAGGAGTAGGATTCGTCCAAAGCCGACGGATTCGAACCTTGGTAAACTTGTGTGCTCACCGTCCTGGAACACCATACGTCTCTGATACGTCCATTTTGCATCACTATTCATGTCATAATTCACTGTTATTCATTGATATATTTCGTATTGAGAGGTGATACTTATGTTATTTCATCTGTTTTTGCATGGTTGATGACTTTTGGAGCATGGACCACTGCAGTCAGGATTCGGATGGAAAAGGTGATGTTTGGAGGAAAAATTCGCGAAGATCAGAAAATCCGGGAAATAAATGGAAAATCCTATTTTTCCAGAAGACGAAGGAAGCCAGAAGGGGGGCTGGAGATGGGCCACAGGGGACCACACCACCCCTTGGCGCGGGCCAGCCTAGGCCACGCCACTAGGTGGTGTGGCCGCCCTGGTCCACCCCTGGCACTCCCCTCTAGCGTATATTATCCTCCCGAAACCCTAAGACTCGGGGGGCGACCACACAAAGATTCCGCCGCCTCTGCGGGGCGGAAAACACCGAGAGAGAAAGATCTCTCCGGCAGACAGATTTCTGCTAGGGGAATTCCTTCCCGGAGAGGGGAGATTGTCGCCATCAACACCACCATAAAGCTGGACTTCATCGGGATCATCATCATCATCACCACCATCATCACCATCAGCACCCTCATCACCATCTCCATATTGATGTGACAATTGAGTTGAATCTTGCATAGTTCATAGGGGAAACTTTCCCGGTGTTGATTACTCTTTGTAGTTGATGCTATTGAGTGAACCATTGAATTATTGTTTATGTTCAGATTGTTATACATCATTATTCCATCTCTGATCATGATCCATATGATTGTCTTGTGAGTAGTTCATTTTGTTCTTGAGGACATGGGAGAAGTCATGTTGTTAGTAGTGAAGTTGTGTTGAGAAAGATTCAATAGTTTGATATTTAAGTTGTGGTGTACTTCTTCTAGTGGTGTCATGTGAACGTCGACTACATGACACTTCACCTATATGGGCCTAGGGGAATGCATTGTGTATTTGGCTACTAGTCGTAGGGGTTGCCGGAGTGACAGAAACCTGAACCCCCGTTAGGAAACCATTGCACAAGGGACGTAAGGGTCTTAGAGTTTAAAGTTGTGGTTAGGTTTCTACCTTAATTACATTATTGTACTTACGGATGTTTGCAAGGGGTATAATCACAAGTATGTATTAGTCCTAGGAAGTTTGGTCCATTACCACAGGTTCACCCACACAACACTTAGCAAGCTAAAGAAGATTAATCAACTATATGAAGCGAAAGCACTTGACAGTCTTCCCATGTGTCCTCGAGAATGTTTGGTCATCTTAAGTAATACAGCCGGCTTGTCCTTTGCTTCATAAAGGATTGGGCCACTTGGTGCATTTATTCTTACTTTCTTTTATTTACTCGTACTTCGTTTACTTGCTTTATAAAACCCCCCTAAAAATCCGTTTACTAAGTATTTGCAGAGAATTCCTGATCCACACCACTAGCCAGCACCTTATGCTCCTCGTTGGGTTTGACACTCTTACTTATCGAAAATACTGCGATACACCCCCTATACTTGTGGGTCATCAAGACTATTTTCTAGCGCCGTTGCCGGGGAGTGAAGCGCTATTAGAGAGTGGAACTGGCAAAGGAAAATTCTACTGTGAGTATTGTTTACTTTTGCTAGTTGCTTTATTTTCGTTATGGATAATTCGCTAAGCTTCTTATTTTGTAATGCTACTACCACTGCTAAGGTAGTAGATAAGCCACCACCTGCTGAGAATGATGCTTTTAAAATACCTACAAGAATTATTGATCGTGTTATGGATAACTATTATGTTGGGGATGAAACTGTCCATCCCAGTGATCATTTACTCTTTATACATGAATTATGCGGGTTGTTCAAGTGTGCAGGTATTACTATAGATCAAGTTAAGAAGAAGTTATTCTCATTATTGCTGAAAGGAAGAGCTGAGGAATGGTATAAGCTGCTGAAGAATGGTCAAGCTCTGGAATGGGAGGAATTAGTGCCTCTCTTTTATTCAAAGTTTTATCCTCCTAGTGAGATTCATAAAGATCGGAATCAAATATACAACTTTTGGCCTCTTGATGGAGAGAGTACAACTCAAGCTTGGGGGAGATTGAAGTTAGTAATGCTCAAATGTCCCATTCATGAGCTCCCCAACAATATTATTATCAATAACTTCTATGCAAGGCTCCCTCTACATGACAAGGATTTATTGGATGCTTCTTGTGCTGGATCATTCACTCGCATGGAAGAAGAAGCTAAATGGGATCTTCTGGACTGTATTCAAGACAATGCTGAAGCTTGGGAGAATGACAAAGGTAGAAAGTCAGGTATAAATTATGATTATGAATGCATTGAATCTTTTATGGGAACTAATGACTTTCAAAATATTAAAAATGCTTATGGTCTAGACTCTCAAGCTATTGCTTCTTATTTTAAGGCTTTTACTTCCTACATTGAAGTGCCTAAAAAGAAGTGGAATAAGTATCATGAACCTTATAAAGATGTTGCTAAGAGTGTTCCTGCAAGAAATACTGAAGTTTATACAGCTAATCATGTTTTACCTGAACCTTACATTGAGAAAGTGCCTTTCCCAGTTAAGATAAAGGAACATTCTATGATAGCTAGTATGGTTGATGAAAGTACAAGTAAAGCTGTTGAACCTGATAAACAAAAGGTTGATGAACCTATAATAGCAAATGTGAAAGACTTTGTTACTAAATATGAAGAAAAGGGACACACTATCCTTTGTAAGGATACCTCTAATATTATTTCACAAAGTAGTGTTATGAGAGCTAGTATTCCTGTGTTTTTTGTTAGAATAAGTGATCATTGCTACGATGGTCCTTGTGATAGTTATATTGTTAAGTTTATGCATGATACTAAAAGTTACTATGAGAGAGGGAAAAGTGTTCTTATGTATCTCAATAATATCAAGTTTCCTCGTTTTATGATGAAAGTTTTTATGTTGCACTTATTTTGCCTTCTTATGCAAGTAGCCTCTGGTTTCAATAACTTGTTTGTTTAGAAAATTCCCTTGCATAGGAAGTGGGTTATACTTAAATGTGTGTATTTTTGCTTCTTAATGCTCTCTTTCACTTCAATTCATATTCCTATGTGAGCATCTCCAAAATTATCACGCCCATCTTAATGGCTATAAAGAAAGAGCTTGTTGGGAGACAACCCAATTTGTTTTTGCTTTCAGTTTGTTTTTGTTTCTTTGAGTTTTGGAAGTTATTACTTCGTTAATAACCGCTCCTTATCTGTTTTTTTTTGGTTTTTGTGTCAAGGTCAACCTCTAATGAGAGGGAAGTAAGATTTGGGGAAGTTGCTGTCCCGAAACAGATTTTTGTGCTTCACCGTAAAAATTCATGAGAGATCTCTGTATGTCGGATTGAGCTGTAATTTTTTGTGCTTCTGCCCCAGGTTGTTATTTAACTTTAGTTAGTTTTGCACGTTTTGATTTGAGCAACAGAAGATTTTCGAAAAAATTGATCTTTACCTGCTGGTCTGTTTTGATAGATTTTGCCACTCTTGCATTTGCTTCTTTATTCGATTTCCTTTTTGAATTCTTTTTGGGTCTTAGGAAGGAGTTGCTATAGTAGCTTATGTTTTGATGGTTTTAAGTTGAAAGTGGACTCAAAAGGTTCTATCACTTCACTTATACTAATGTTGGTAATGAGAACTGTGTGAAGTTTTGTGTGAAAGAAATTTCTAGGTAATGGAGATAATGGTGTAATAAGGAAGATAAAGGTTTTATGACGCAAGTAATAAATGTATGAAGATGAAGATATCGATGATATTCAAGTGGTGACTCCGGAAGAATCTACTAGATACCAAATTCAGAGACCTGCAGAGTCTGTTTTCAAATAGGTAACAGTTCTGGTAAGAAAAGTTCCGCGAAAATACAGTCCAACTATATTTTTGCAGTTTTTAGTCAACAAGGAAAGCTATGAAGCGAAAGAGGGGCGGAAGCGGAGCCAGGGTGGCTCACACCACCCTGTTGCGCGGGTCCACCCCTGGCCGCGCCACCAGGTGGTGAGTCCACCCCAAACTCTGCCTCTGACTCGTTTTCTCCCAGTACCTTCCTTTTGATATGAAACTTCGTAATATATAATCCCCCGGATCCCCTAGGTTCATATATCGTGTTTTCGTCGTGTTTTCGTTTCGATCTGTTTCTGCCAGGACATACTCTTTGAAATTTTAGAAGCACAATGGTGTCCGCCAAGGATAAAGGGAAGGAGCCTATGGAGGAAGACCTCCAAGACCCCAGGAAGGAGAAGGAGATCAAGAGTGAAGGTGAAGAGGAGGCAAAGCACACCGGCACTACCATTGCAAGCATTGGAGTGGTGGCGAACCCTGCCAGGATCAGAAGGACTGCACGGATGCAGACTGGGCGGAAAGCTCCTCGCCACAGTTTGGCTCCACGGTCACTTCCTCCACGCACCAGGAATCCTTTCCATACCCTTATCCATGAGCATCAATACCATAATATGCCCAAGGAGAAATTACCCTCCAATTGGGATTTGCCTCGTTCTAGCCATGTAGGAAAAGAAGACTTCAAGGAGGAAGAGTGGGGAAAGAATAGCAAGAGCTGGAATTCTCAACCCGACATGATCATGAGCCGCATTGAGCAAAACTTGTAGCTTATTCGTAATCTCACCTTCGAGATTGAGGACTTGGGGAAACTTATCAGAGAGCTCATCGAGAGGATACCACCACCACCAACGGAGTAATTTGTCATCAGGTTTGGCATCCCCTTGGTTTGTTCCAAGCTTGGGGGAGTGCCACGGTATCACATCGTTATCTTCTATCTTTTTACCTTATTAGTAGAGTCATATCATGAATAGAGTAGTTATTATGTAGGATGGTTTGCATTATGGAAGTGTCCCCTCTCTCGTTAGATATGTATCCCTTGGTGTGAGTTGCCGTTATGGAATATTAATGAGAAGTTTTATCATTCACTCTTTTGCATAGCTTATATTAGTTTTCAATTCGTGGTTATATGATTGATCTTGTTGTTAGTATTGGTATCACTTCGGGATCATTGAGTTAATTTAGTTGGTTTTGGCAAACTTGTCCCGGTTAGTAGCAACACTATTTTTGAGAGTTGAATGAAAAAGATAGAAGTACTCTAAAGAAAAATAATTTCATCACCTTTCTTTCTTGATTTGCTCATAAGTTTAGTATTCTCTAGTTAAGATCTTTTGTGCTTCCAAGGAAGATTGCATGTTTGTCTTTATCAATTGTATGTTTGTTTGTTTCCTTCAACTCTTGTACTTGCTACCCAGCCTTGCTAGCCAAAAACCTGTACTGAGAGGGAATTCTTCTCGTGCATCCACTTCCTTTAAACCAAACCCATGCCATTTGAGTCCACCATACCTACCTAGTAGCATTATTGCTATTCCAAGTAAATTCCTGTTTTTTTCTACCTCCCAAATTAAACTTGTTAGGTGAAAATTAGTGACTAAAGCTCTCACGAACTTTATGGCACACTTTATTTTCTTGCACTTAATAAACTTGAACCATTGGGTCCTTCTTTGTTGCGTATATGCTTGCGCTTATGAGTTGAAGTTAGCAGAACCATGTATCATGGGGAACGCTTTCAACACTGCCATGGTACTTTGTACCTAGTTGATATCATGATTCTTTTGCCTATAGATCCCGGCGGTGTGAAATAAAAGTGGAACTTGTAAGATCATGGAGTTTATATGTGTGTTAGAGAAACGCCTAGGCCGCTAGCCTAAGCCATGCCTAATCATGGTGGAAACTTGCAGCATAACTATAGTGAGCATTCTATGAAGCGTACTCAATAAAAACCTATGCAAATAGCAAATAAAAAGATCGCTAAGATGCTCACTGTCTGCTTGCCTTGTCATTTGGATTATGGGATAGCTCCTGTGTCATGTGCAAGGGGTACCCCATTGGCGGTTCTCAATGATACATGTGTATTTACAATGACAAGAGCTTACTCGTGACTGAAGTTGAGTAGCATGAGGTTCGGTACTCATAAGTAAGGGGCATGAGATTTCAACTTATAACTTGTCAATCATATCCTCTTAGTTGTGTCACTTTAACCTTAATCACCTAAAGATTAACTTGTCAAGCATATCCTCTTAGTTGTGTCAAGCATAATTTTTGGGAGCTCTTTATGAGACTTGCAATCCCTGCTTCCCTCTGCGAAGGGCCTTTCTTTTACTTTGTAGTTGAGTCAGTAAACCTATTCCTCTCTATCTCAGCAAGTATTTTGAGTTGTTGTGTTTCATTCATTCATATGATGATTTATTCAATCATGTTTCTTATGTTCCTTGTTTTGCACATTGCTCTTATCTTGATGTTTACTACTTTGAAAGCTATCATTGAAAACCATTTATTTGTGAACTCCAACAAATTATCGACTATTCTTCGACCAAGAGCTAAGTTTGCCATTACCAATTATGATTCACTTTATGTATCTTTATTGTGTTTCCTTTACTCATTGCAAGTTGAGTTATATAATAGTGAGTTGTCTTCTATTATGATCTATGTATTGATGAATGTGATGCTTCTTGTCCATTATTTTTTATCGACTCTTCACTCCATAAACCTGAGGTCAAGTTTATTGAGCTTGGTTTCGCTTGGGGACAAGTGAAGTCTAAGCTTGGGGGGAGTTGATACGTCCATTTTGCAACACTATTCTATGTCATAATTCACTGTTATTCATTGATATATTTCGTATTGAGAGGTGATACTTATGTTATTTCATCTGTTTTTGCATGGTTGATGACTTTTAGAGCATGGACCGCTGCAGTCAGGATTCTTATGGAAAATGTGCTATTTGGAGGCAAAATTCGCGAAGATCAGAAAATCCGGGAAAATACATGGAAAATCCTATTTTTCCAGAAGACGAAGGAAGCCAGAAGGGGGGCTGGAGATGGGCCATAGGGGGGCCACACCACCCCCTGGCGCAGGCCAGCCTAGGCCGCGCCACCATGTGGTGTGGCTGCCCTGGTCCACCCCTGGTACTCCCCTCTAGCGTATATTATCCTCCCGAAACCCTAAGACTCGGGGGGCGACCACAGAAAGATTCCGCCGCCTCTGCGGGGCGGAAAACACCGAGAGAGAAAGATCTCTCCGGCAGACAGATTTCTGCCGGGGGAATTCCTTCCCGGAGAGGGGAGATCGTCGCCATCAACACCACCATCGAGCTGGACTTAATCGGGATCATCATCATCACCACCACCATCATCACCATCACCATCTCCATATTGCTGTAACAATTGAGTTGAATCTTGCATAGTTCATAGGGGAAACTTTCTCGGTGTTGATTACTCTTTGTAGTTGATGCTATTGAGTGAACCATTGAATTATTGTTTATGTTCAGATTGTTATACATCATTATTCCATCTCTGATCATGATCCATATGATGTCTTGTGAGTAGTTCGTTTTGTTCTTGAGGACATGGGAGAAGTCATGTTGTTAGTAGTGGAGTTGTGTTGAGAAAGATTCAATAGTTTGATATGTAAGTTGTGGTGTACTTCTTCTAGGGGTGTCATGTGAACGTCGACTACATGACACTTAACCTATATGGGCCTAGGGGAATGCATTGTGTATTTGGATACTAATCGTAGGGGTTGCCGGAGTGACAGAAACCTGAACCCCCGTTAGGAAACCATTGCACAAGGGACGTAAGGGTCTTAGAGTTTAAAGCTGTGGTTAGGTTTCTACCTTAATTACTTTCTTGTACTTACGGATGTTTGCAAGGGGTATAATCACAAGTATGTATTAGTCCTAGGAAGGTCGGTACATTAGCACAGGTTCACCCACACAACACTTAGCAAGCTAAAGAAGATTAATCAACTATATGAAGCGAAAGCACTTGACAGTCTTCCCATGTGTCCTCGAGAACGTTTGGTCATCTTAAGTAATACAACCGGCTTGTCCTGTGCTGCATAAAGGATTGGGCCACTTGCTGCATTTATTCTTACTGTCTTTTATTTACTCGTACTTCGTTTACTTGCTTTATCAAAAACCCCTAAAAATCCATTTGCTAAGTATTTGCAGAGAAATTCCTGATCCATACCACTAGCTAGCACCTTCTGCTCCTCGTTGGGTTCGACACTCTTACTTATCGAAAATACTGCGATACACGCCCTATACTTGTGGGTCATCAGTCTCACACCCCTCTCTTCTGCACGCCTCGAGGACCCCCTCATGGCATACTTGTCATCAATCCGATGACACCGTGTAGCGAACCTGAGCTCGCCGCCGCAGAGGTTCATCGGAGGTGGAGCTCTGGTGACCATATAGGGGTGGCGCCACCTCTATGTGGTTTGCCTCGCCTCGCTCTCTCCAGCGCACCTAACCATGCTTGCTAAGGTGGCCTGTGTCGCCGGTGATGACCACCGTGTGCCGTGGCGGCCATCGATCCGACGTGTCGCCGACATGGCCACGATGTAGCCATGACGTGACGCTGACGCGGGCACCGACAAGGTTTGCCACGGTGGCAGTCCTATGTGGCCCAGGTCCCACTCGTCAGTGTCTGTGGGTAGGTTTAGGTGTGGTAATAAAAGAGTCTGGAGGTGTTGATGGCGTCAGGCTGATGTCATAAAGTTTTAAATATTTTTAGAAATGATTTAAAATGGTAGAAATTATTATAATCTTATAAAATTCATAACTAATTCATATTAATCACAAAATATGAATAATATATCAAAATTCTCAGAAAAATGAGACCTGCCTATTTAAGTTATAATCATGCACTGTTGATCAACCTAAAACCCTAGTTTATGTAGAGGAACATCGAACCCCCTTAAGTACATGTGGGTTCGATGGTGTGCCTTTACCAAGGCATCCCGAACCCTCTTAAATCGATGTTGCACCTAGGGCTAGTGTATAATATATAATCTAACATGTCATACATATTGATTGAGGATTGCATTATGCCATGTCTTGAATGTTGTCTTTCTTTCCGGTATTGCTTCTTCGCGATAGGATTTGAGCACGAGGCCGAAGTCAACGACACCGAAGATCCGTACATGTCTACTAAAGAACAAGGCAAGTGTAGCCTCTCATTCTAAACCTATGTTTTACAAAGTATCTACTTTTGCACTATAATGCACATGATTACAATGTGGTCTTCCATCAGTGGCTAGAGTTACCTATCTACTGCATAGTTTCCATTTTGTAGCCTTATACCCTGATCCACTGCTCCTAGCATACCTAGGTCTAGCATGTGAGCATTGCTAGAGCTTATACATCCATCAATCTTAGCCTCCACGCATAAGTTTTGCAACTAAAATAATTTAGAAATGTTATGTTAATGCTAAAATTATTTTATCTTTCTTTTGTATTAGTGAAGATATGGACTTCAGTGGTAGAGACCGTGAGGAAGAAATATTCGAACTGATATACATGGGTGGAGCACATGACGGTGAACCAGATGACGAATCACAATTTCTGAATGAGTCCGGTGAGGGAATAAACATATAACCTTCAAGAGACGAAGCGCCAACAAGCACTGATTGCGTTGACGGCACACAAAATGTTGGACCCCTAACAAAGTTCGGTGAGGTATATTAAGTTGATGGTGATCACTAGATAGATGCACTAATTAATTTATATATATATTAACAAATGTTTCTTCTCTTAGACCTCCGAATCAAGCCAATCAAGGAAACGAGGCCCGACTAGAAAGATGGCACCTGATAGTGCGCATCTCACTATTGAGGCAGTCTCTGAAGATGGCGCACCGTTGGAGCCCGAAAAGAACTCAAAAGAATTTGTAACTCAATGCTGGGTTATTGTTAGGGATAGCATCCTGATCACCATTCGAGACTGGAATAAGCCAGCAAAGGTAGTTGGAGTTTTCTTTTGTCGATGAAAGACAGAAAAATTGTCTTTGGGAAGAGATCATGTCACATTTCAGCCTACTGGTCTTGGAGACTGCTGAGGCAACAAAGAAATTGAGGTTGAAAGTCAAGAAGTGGGCTCTTAGGAAGATGGCCACACAATTCTAGAACTTCAAGAAAAGATTATACAAGAACTATCTCAAGGACAAAAAAGCTCCAGAATTCAAGTGGCCACTAGAGAAGCAGCAACATTACTGGCCCGCATTTGTGGAGTACAAGGAATCGGAAGAAGCTCAGCAAAGGTCGCAAAAGAATAAGATAAATGCTGGGAAAAATATATATCACCATAAGCTGGGGATAGGTGGCTACAAGACTGCCATTCCTAAGTGGAATAAAACTGAGTTTGAGATGATGGGTAAAGGGATCATTCTAGTTATAGTTGATTGGCCCTTGAGGTCAAGAAATTGGCTACTTGGGCATGGGCCATCGTATGACCCACAAACACATGGGAGATTATTGCAAGAAAAGAAATTTTTGAACCCAAGGAAGCCCTTGTTAGAGTGATGAAAGAGGTTGAAGAGAGAAAGTTCCATCCTGATAGAGAGAACGACGAGCTGACAAAGGCCCTCAGGAATAAGGAACGCCATGGATGAACACGACGCCTTGGACCTTCTTTTCCATGGAGGGCTGAGTTTTCCGAGGACAATAACACTTATAGAAGCCAAGAGAGAGCAAAGAAGGGGCAGTAAGAGGAGGAGGCAGACCGGTTGTCGAAGGTAGAAAGAATGAACAATGAATTGCTAGCCATAATTGAGTGGCAACAGCAGCAAATTGATGAACTTAGAAGAGTGTGTTGACAACAAGATCCTGCATTTGATAGTACCGGTAGCCCATCTCAGAGGAAAAGCATCATGGCTTCCACGGAGGTCCCGGCTGACGATGCACTGATGATAGATGGTGCACCGATTATGGATGATGCATGGATGATAGATGGTGTACTGATGGATGGATACCCCATGGATGCAATCAAGGAGAAGACAAGTTGTGTGTGTCACCGAAGAACATATCCATGAAGGTGGCAGTCAGTTATGCTTTACCGTCTGCACCTAGAGCGACTTACCATTGCCATCCGATTCTAGCTGGCTATGCTCGTGTCGGTGTGGATGTAGTTCAATCGGTATTTCAGTCACTGCAGCTTGACATCCCTAGAGGTTAAGGGGAGACGACACTAGGAGAAGTCACGAGTGGCTTCATTCTATGGAAAAACAAAAACATCGTGTTTCCGGGCTCGGCGCCAAGGCCACCATCTCCTCCGAGAAGCAATCCATCACCTCCAAGGCCACCATCTCCTCCAAGCAGAAGTCTACCCCTCCTCGAGAGGGACCGCAACGCGAGTCCATCTCGATCTCCGACGCCTCAGCCGACTCAGCCCACTAAGTCAAAGGGCCAAAAGCGGAAGAGTACCACCGATTCGTCGATGGATAATCGACAAGGAAACCGACAACGCCTCCCAAGAGTACCGCCGGCTCCTCCCAAGTCAGCTTACCACCGGACTGATGAGGAAAATAGGGCGATCATAAGGGCCAAATTGAAGGCCCATTTTACACCAAAACAACCCGAGCCAACAGAGTCAATAGATCTGAAAGTTAGGGAGCACTTTAGGAGTCTTCTTGCTTAACCATCCCAACATGAGTTAAATAAGCCATATGACTATACACGCTGTCTTACGAAGACATTGAAAGAGAAGAGATTAAGTAGTAGATCAGCTGGAAAAGAGATGATCCCTAGCTCGGAGAACAGGCAAAACAATCGACCCCCGGCTCAAGGTATTACCCGAACAACAAATAGATATGGAAGAAACTTTGAATATGAAAACAACTGAGCTATTAGCTAAGAAATGTAATATGTCTATTGCTGAAATTCTAGGTGGCGCTGCTATCCCCAAGGCTGACGTAGCATGGCAATATGTCCGCGGGGAGCCTCTGGTCATCGATTAGATACCCCGATGTCTGCAAATAAAAATGCAACAATTGCATGACTGGTACTTGAAAGTCACAAATCAAGGGCGGGAAATGATCCTAGCGGAAGTTGGAGAGGAGCATTACTTCCTTAAAGATGAGATCCATATTGATCTTACAGAAATCTTTCAGTTATTCAATCAAAGGGAACTCGACAAATCTCTCTTCAGTTTCTATTGTCTGTAAGTGATTAATTTATTTCTGTAATTAAGTCTCTAGCTCAGCTCGTTCAACTCATTGCCTGTAATTATCCTCACTATATCCTTTTATACGTTATTATGCAGAATGAAGATTCTGAAATGTAAAAGAAAGAGAATCTATTGGGTTGGGTTCATTGATCCAAATCGAGTTAATTCTGCTACAATACAGATGAGTCTCGTGGACATGGAGCGTAACTTGCTAAGGTTTTTAAAGGAGAAAAATTACTATAAGGAAATACTATTTCCTTACAACTACATGTGAGAGTATTACTGTCTTGTACACATTCACTTTTGCTTACTCAATGTTAAGTGTAACTAATGAGTTATTGACGCATATAAACCCTCCGCAGCTTCCACTAGATTCTGCTAAGCATTGACATTGATTGTGCAAGAGTTGAAATCTTGGATCCATTAAAGAAAAACATGGAAGAGTACCGCAACCTGCTTAATATGTTCCAGAAGTAATTTCAATCATTATCGCACTATATCGGTCTCTATCGTTCATTTTCTCAGATATCAAGTAATTATTAACTCATTCATTCATTTTCTTTATCGGGCAGTGTTTGGAAACAGTTCAAGAATTTGGTTCCCGGTCAATGGCGTGAGGAGCTGAGTTTTATTCCGGTCCCGATAAGTAGTACGAGCTAGATCCGCGGATCTCTTTAATTTTAGTTTCAATACAACTATCATGCTTGATTATTATTTGATTTAGTTCTATTCTTATAAAGAGCGTGAGGCAGCCACAGGGGACTAATTTATGTAAAATGCCATGTTTGCGAGTTCATTCGCATGCCGACTATTGAGCAGGGTGCGCAATTTATCCGAGTACGTAAACAATATATTCACAATTTATTTTTATTATCATAATTTGTGTTGAGTTGCATTCATAATTTTTATTATGATGATTGATATATTCATATTGATCTCCTTCATTATAGTTGGATGCTATACGGGATGAGCTCCTACCACATGACCGCCTACTAGCAATTTAAAAGGAATTTGCGGGATTTTTGCTTGATAAGGTCATATCCACAATTATAGAATACAGTATAGATATAGTCTAAAACATTCATGTAATTTAATGATCTCCATGTAATCAAATAGAAGGGCTCTAGTCCTGGTTGGGACTCGTCTACCAAATTGTATACATATATGTATGTTCATAAGAAAAATTATATTATATATGCGTCAACGTGTACAGTACTCTCTCCGATCCTTAATATAAGGTGTATAGTTTTCTTGCACGAATATTAGCGCACAGGCTAGGAGGGCAAATTTCGTTGCTTTCGGATGTGAATACCCTAGGTGATTGACGTGATACAGAGGGAACGTACGAAATCTAGGTATCCTCTCTCTCCTGATCAGATTAATTGCCTCCTAAATAAGAGGAACAAATCCAAAAATTCTCTATACACCTTATATTATAGATTTTTTCACAAAAACTATACACCTTATATTAAGAAACGGAGGGAGTATGTAATAGCGTAGAATATGCATACGAAAACTTGTTTCAAATCAAAACACAAAATGAAAAATAATTGATCACAAAACACATAATTAAAAGGAAAACACAAAACTCTAAACCCTAAACCCATCTCCTGCCGCGACAGCCGATTGCTCCAAAACGCTACCATGGCAGAACAACTCACCAACCGGGACTAAAGGTCCTCCAGCCCGACGCACTACGCGGAGTCATGTGGATGGCCTTTTGTTCGAGTTTGTAAGCCAACCGGGACTAAAGGGTAGGGTCTTTGGTTCCGATTCGGCAGTCCCGGTTGGACAATCAGGTTTCCCGAACCGGGACTAAAGACCCGTTTTCCACCGTGTACGTCTTTAATTAATTTACATGCACATTATTTAGGTACATTTTCAGAACCTTGACGACCTTTAGGTGGTCAAATCACAACCATTTCATGTCATTTAAGTTCAATGGATGTTTTTTTTACGTGTTTTATATCTTTTTGTTTATACAACATAAAGTTTCTAGAGATTCTCTTGCAAGAGATGGGTATCGTTGGTGTACTATGATGGAGTGTAGTACTAGTAACGTAACCTTATGGCCGATTTTACATGCTTTTTTTGAGTTTGAGAGGTTCAGGGGATACGTACGTCTTTGGTGTTCGGACACGGCCCGTCAATCGATTGATCGTTCGATGGAACGTAACGTACATACCGGAGTCTCGTGAAAAAGATGTTTTTGGATCCATGATAATGCATGGTGTGGCTGAAAGCAGCACACTGCAGTCAGGCCATGACAGGGATCAGTTTTCTCGCTTTCCTGGAGGTCCCAAAGCCTTTAATTGGGGACTGACTACTTTGCATCAAAATGTGTAATGTGTAATGTGTTGTACCTCCTGCTGTTTGTTTCGCTGACCTATATAAGCCTGATATATATAGCTCCTAGTATACCATAAGTACTGGCATGCAGTGCACTCCAAGTATTGACATCTCAAGCTAGCTAGCTAACTAGACTTTACCGCGCGTTAATGCCCATGAGTAGTATTTCTGAGATAAGCCTTAGTTAGGTGCTACATTGTTTCTGGCTTTCAGTAAAGGTATAGTTCACAAATATGTTCTATTCCACTAGCCATCTAGTCGAGGTACTTTTTTTTTGTCATGCTGATAGTAATTAATTCGAAGGCTAATGATAGAGACATCATGTTTAATTAGTGACTGTACTCAAATTCACACTAATCGGAATGATGCTCTTTTGACTCCCCCATCAACTTCAAGAAGATTGGTTAACTGGAAGCTACTGAGCCAGTACTCTACTACGAATAGTATATAATAAAATGACATGGAAGACCAATACAATACAAAGTCTATATCCATCAGGGCGTGGGGTTTGATCTTGATGGGCATATCAGGCTGTGAATTCAATCAATGGACCAATGATGCGTGTGTAAATGGCAAAAAGCTGCCCCTTTTGCTTAGCCCCGCTTTACCACTCACTCGGCCCCAACCTTTTCCCTTCCTTAACAATAGAAATGAGCTGAGAGCCCATCATTCTCCCGGAAATCATACCGGCCTTTCCATCCGGCCCTTTTTCCACTTTTGAGACAAAGTTGTTATGCGCCCTAATTTTTTTGCCCTGCCTGGCTGAAAGATCGTGCTCACTACATTTGTCAGATATACCAAACCCAAAGCTGCAAGAGATGGTGAAAGATACACATGCACGAACACTACACATCACATGTTCAGAACAAAGGGATCTTTATGTCTCATCTTCCTGGTGTTATTGCTGATCAAATCTCGTCCTTGACGTGTGCTCTTGGGTGACAATTCTAGGAGCCTTTGGCTCTAAGGATTCTCGTAGGAAATATTACAATTAGAATCCTTATGAAAAAATTATACATGGCTGATTTGATTTTTGGGATTAAAGTCGTCATAAGGATTCACTTGCAACAAATTTTGAACAAAAAAAAGTCTGATGACAAAAACAATTCCTCATGGAAATATTTATCTCCGTGCGACCTAAGTAAATTAGATACAAATTCAATCATTAAGATTTGGAGTTGCCATGGCATTGCATTTTTTTCTTTTTTTTTCTTTTCATGTGCTTCCAAAATGTTTGGATGCAAAAAGGCTCGATGTATCTTATACTATATTCAACCATGCAATTTAAAACCTTTTGTTTGAGTGCAAGTTTGCCGTTCTACATAGTTAGTCTTCTAGGTGACTTCCAACATGTATCAGTCTTGTCGAATCCTCATTAGCTTTGGAGCGGTAGCCTGTATTCGAACATCATGGCACGCAAAAATGGCATTTTTTTTAGCAAAAGTTCATATCGTTTGCAGGTTATCTGCCAGTGTACGCATTAATATATTTATGGTCTACTTTTCAGCAAATGAACAGCACGAACTATGTACCGTGATGTGTTTGTAGTTGAAGATGGCGAAAAAATATATATGTCTATATCTGACAGGGATGGCGGTTTGGTCTTTGGATAGGCCATTTGTTCTCATATGCTTTATATTACTAATCGTGTATGACTATATTTCTACACCTTCCTTTATGTGCATTTGTGTTTGTTTGCAGAGAGTGCATCTTGATTACGTGAGGACCGGGTGCGAACGCTATATGCTTATATGGCATTGATGCGATTTTTTGAGTTTAATAGAAGTGGCCTCTATCTAGAAAATATAAAATAGTTACATTTATTAACAGAATCAGTCGATACAACCGTACAATTTGGACCTCTAGTATTTCCATGTTAAGGTACACTCGACCAAACATCTACACACAACCAAACACATATAAACATATGATATCGTCACTAACTCCCGATCCTCACGTCGTAAAAACGCTCCAAGCATGTCCAAGGGGCCGACGTGAATATATCCTATAATAGAGAATCAGTGTTTATATTTTGAAAGATTGCATCATTCTTGTATAGCCGTAGTGCCAAACAAAGAAACACGGCCCTAAACAAAAATTAGCAAAGGTTCATATCATTTGCAGGGGAATTTGATAGGTGTTATTATGGAGGTTTAAGACTCCGGACAGTGCGTGCATGCTCCCAATGGGAAGATTTCGGTGGTTCCTATAAAGGACACCCAATCTCCCCAAAGGGTATCTTGTTGTTCTGAATTGAAACTCTTTTACTCTCTGTTGTTAAATCTCCCAAGCTAGCTAAGTCATCAAGCCTTTCGGATAAATGAAAGAGCAGCCTATATGATCTATGATCCTACCAATATTATTTTGTTGCATTACTTTTTACTCTTGGATTCATTGGTAAAACCTAGGAGTTTAGGGTTTCCATGAAGCTTCGAAGGTGTGGATTTACTCCAAAAATGTTTATTAAGGTTATAGACATCCTCATGGTCCTTGGCTCGTGGGAGACCTCATACTTTGTTTGGTGAACTCAAGAGAGAAGAGGGCTATATTTGAGGTATCATTGTGATCTTGGTTATCCCATGAAATATCAAGAAGAGATCAGAGTCCCCTCGAGGGATTGATCTTCAAATTTGATATTTGTCGTGTGCTTATTTCCTTTCATATTCTATCATTTGCATTATTTTTGCTTGCATCGATGTTGGGAATATACCCTAGAGAAAAATAATAAATGACTATTTGTTATTCCTTTTGTTCATGATTATAGTTTATCCATTATGGTATAACTTCTCCATGTATTAATTGTGAGAATCAAAGGAAAACTCAGAAACTGGAAGGAATATGCCCGAGAGGCAATAGTAAATGCTTATTATGTTATTCCAGGTTTATAATAGATGTTTATTTCTCATGCTATAATTGTATTAAAAATAAGCGTTAATACATGTGTGTTTAATAAACAAATAGAAGGTTCCTATTGATGCCTCTCATTATACTAGCTTGTTGATTAACAGATGATCAAGGTTTCCTGATCATGACATTGGATATTGCTAATAACAAGGTCACAACATTGGTGAAATTATGTGATCAACACGCGCCCAAAAGTATAGTAATACGATCATTCCATTATGTTTACACTACTATAACATCACTCAAAGTAACCCTAATTCTTAGACCATGAGATCACGTCAATCGGTGACTCAGGAAGAGTATTTTGATTACATCAAACGTCACTTTGTAACTGGGTGATTATAAAAGTGTCTTTAGATACTTGGAAAGTGTCAGTTGAGGCTCGTGGATCAAGAGTGGGATTTATCCATCCTGATGACGAAGAGATATACTCAGGGCCCTCTCAGTGATATCACATTAACATAGCTTGCAAGCAAGTGATAACAATCACTAAGAATGTTAAATCACGGGAACGAGAAAAGAGTACTTGTCAGTAGCGGGATCGAACTAGGTATGGATGATACCAAATGATTGGATCCTGGACAAGTAAAATATCACGAGAAAAAAGGAATTGGTTACTGCAAATAAAGGTTCACGTGATCACTAGTTTATCGTTTGAGCCGGTGGGAGTCATTATGGATCTCCAGGTCCCGCTGATGATTATTGATCGGAGAGTGTCTTGATCATGTCTACTCAACTCGCGAACCTGTAGGGAGATGCACTTAAGGGTAGTTGACGCATTTGAGTGGATAGGGAACACCGGAGAAAATACTAGACAGTGCAAGAATTGTTCTGATAAATCTGCCGGAATAGTTTCGGTGTATCGAAATATTATTAGGAATTGGATTATCAATGTGTTCATTAAATGAAGTACTTACTAAATGAAGTGTTCATTGAATGAGTGGCATTAAATCAAGTGAATTAAAAGGGAGTTTTAATTGCATGACTCTTGATTTTGAGTGGAGATTAATCATGAGAAAGTGGAGTTGAATTTTGAGTGAGTGGAGCCTCCACCCACATGAATAAGGGAGAGGTGGGGGCACCCACCTTGGCCGCCGGCCATGGAAAGGGGCTGCCCATCCCCCTATAAAAGGTGGGGTGAAGCTCCTCTCTCTCTCTCACACACTCACACTCATCCTCTCCTCTCATATGCCCTTTGGTTGGCATATTCCTCCCGGTTCTGGCCTTGTCCATTGTCACGAGTATGGAGCTTAAGCAAAGTCCTGCTCAAGATCTTCTCCACCTCCACCACCACCACCATATCGTAGTGTTGGCGGAGCTCCCAGGGATCCACTACTTCTGTTGCCGCACTGGAGTGACGGACGGAAGTTGTCAGAACACCGTACGTGTGACTGATTACGGAGGCCCTGCAGTTGTGGCATTGGGTCATCGCTTCCTTGAGGACGGTCATGAACACTCTACAACAACCACATTTGTTTGCGGGAACCTTAACCCGCGTTACGGTCTTCAAGGGTGAGTCTATATAAAACCATTACAAGTATCTCCTAGATATGATCTTGGTAGTTGCGACCGTATGATTTTTATTGTTTTCCATGCAACAAACCCCATAAGTGGTATCAGAGCTATATTTATGCGTAGATGCTTTGTATAGTTAGGACACATAGATATGTGGGTGTTGATAGTCTTGTTGTTTCATACTTGCGTAAATTTTGATCATGGTGGTATGTTGGGATGAAGCGGCCTGGACTAACTTTAAATGTCCTCGCACATGAGACCTATCCCACGCTTGACATGCAACTCGTATTGCATAAGTAGCTCAGCAGGTGTCTGTCTCTCCAACATAGTCATGACCTAATGATGGCTCAAAATATGTAGAGCTTGTTGGGAACCCTAAGAGGAAGGTATGATGAGCACAGTAGAAAGTTTTCCCTCAGTTATGAAACCAAGGTTTTCGAACTAGTAGGAGTAAGGAAACAACTCCAAGGTGTTGCTAACAACTTGGAATCCTCCACAACACAACCACAGAACTTTGCCCTAACTTACAATGAGGTTGTCAATCTCACTGATTTTGCTGAAAACAAAGTATTAAATGTATAGTGTGGAAGATAGTAATTGCTTGCAGAAAGTAAATAGTAAACGGTAAATAGTAGATGGTATATCAATGGTAAAGGAATGGACTAGGGTCCATAGTTCACTAGAGGTGTTTCTCCTTAAGATAAATAGCATGTTGGGTGAACAAATTATAGCGGGGCATTTGACAGATTGAGAAAACATAACAATGCATATAATAGACATCTTGACTCCTATGAGATTTGATTGGGCATTACAACATAGTACATAGACCGTAATCCAACTGCATCTATGACTAATAATCCACCTTCAGGTTATCATCCAGACCCCTTCTAGTATTAAGTTGCAAGCAACAGATAATTGCATTAAGCAAAGTGTGTAAAGTAAACAATACAATTGCCCCATGGACAAAGGATTGTTGTTTTCTCCCTAGTAGCAACAACACATCTACAACCTTAGAGATTTCTGTCACTTCCCCAGATTACTAGAGGCATGAACCCACTATCGAGCATAATTATTCCATCTTGGAGTTGCAAGCATCTACTTGGCCAATATAGCTACTAGCAATAGAGAGCATGCAAGATCACAAATAACATAGACATGATAGAATCAATAATCAATCTGACATAGTATCTCAATATCCATCGGATCCCCGCAAACACAACATATAGGATTACAAATAGATGATCTTGATCATGAACGGAGCTCACAAGATGTAAACATGATAGCACAAAGGAGGAGAACCAACCATCTAGCTACTGTATGGACCCATAGTCTAAAGGTGAACTACTCCGGAGGCTGGCATGGTGATGAAGAAGGCCTCCAGGGTGATCTCTCCCCTTCGACAGGGTGCCGGGAAGAGCTTAGGGCCCCCTGATCTAGGGATGGAGATGGCGGCGGCTACAAACTATTTTGTGGAATTTTGATCGGGTCCCTAGTGTTTTTGTCCCGGGGTACTTTGATAGGCAAAGGGTCAAGGTCAATGGAGGCCTGAGGGGCCCACACCACCTGGTGCCGCGCCCCCTGGATGTGCCACCATAGGGTGTGGCCACCTCATGGCCCCCTTCGGCTGCCCTTCGGACTCCGTGTTGCTTCGGGTAAAATATTGACTTTGGCTTTTGTCCCGTCCAATTCCGAGAATATTTCCTTACTAGCTTGTCTGAAACCAAAAACAGCAGAAAACATGCAACTGGCACTATGGCATCTTGTTAATAGGTTAGTTCCAGAAAATGTATAAAAATACCTCGAAGTGTGAACAAAACATAAGAAAGTATATATAAAACAAGCATGGAGCATAAAAAATTATAGATATGTTTACGACATATCAAGCATCCCCAAGCTTAACTCCTGCCCGTCCTCGTGTAGGTAAGTGATAAAAATAATAATTTTTGAGGTGACATGCACCATCACAATCTTAACCAAGGTATTTGTAACAATAAGCATGAAAGATAGAGTTCTAACAATAAGACCAAGCAACTATGTTGTAACATGAGAAAGGTATAAACAAAAGATCATGAATAATAATGCATTGAAAGACGTTTGTTTGTTTCATATATAGAAAACATAATAAGAGTGGTATTCAGCTTGTCCCTCATGGTATAGCAAAACATAAATGCATAGGACTGATACGTCCAAAACGTATCTACTTTCCCGAACACTTTTGCTATTGTTTATCCTCTAAACTTGTGTGATTTGGATGCAACTAACGTGGACTGACGCTGTTTTCACCAGAATTGCCCTAGTGTCTACTTTTTGTGCAGAAAATCAACTATCAGGATAAATCCCTGAAAATATGCCAAAAATCATATTTCACCAGAAGACTCCCGGAGCCAGAATATGAAACGGAGGGGGCTGGGCCTAGGCCACACCACCTGTCCGCGCGGGCAAGCCCATGCCGCACCAGGGGGTGGTCTGGCCGCCCCAGACTCCCCCGCGGTCTCCCTCTTCGCCTATAAGTTGCCTTCTGACCAAAAAACTTTGGGGGGTTCGACGTTTTTCCAGAAGGAGTTCCGCTCTGCCGCCACCACCAGATTCCACGAAACAGCACCAGAAACTCCGTTCTGGCACCCTGCCGGGATGAGGAATTGGAGGAGATCATCGCCATCATCATCACCATCGCTTCTCCATCGACCATCCATGTTTCCCCCATCCATGAGTCAGTAATCCCCCGCTGTAGGCTATGGGGATGGTAGGGATTGGATAAGATCGTTCATGTAATGGCATCGGATTGTTAGGGCATGGTGTCTAGTATCTTCTATTAGTGCTTTATGACTTTGTTGCGACTTGTTATGCTTAATGCTTGTCAATAGGGCCTGAGTGCCATGCTTTCAGATCTGAACATGTTATTGATTCATTATGATAGTATTGTTTATGGTCTTATCTGCAAGTTGTATACACACGTTGTTGTCCAGAACCAATGGCCATGATGTGACAGAAATCGGGATAACCGGAGGGAATGGCTTTGATGTGAGGATCACATGTGTTCATGGAGTGTTAATGCTTTGCTCCGGTGCTCTATTAAAAGGAGCACCTTAATTGCTAGTAGTTCCCTTGAGGCCCCGTTGCAAACGGGCTGGCAGGACAAAAGATGTTGTGCAAGTTCTCATTGCGAGCACGTATGACTATATATGGAACACATGCCTAGGATTATCTAGTACTTGGATGCTTTATCTTATTTATCTGCAATTGCCCTATGTTCTGATTGCTATGTGAATTGTCTTGTCCATGCAACACCCGTCCATCCATCCCTATGCCTACCGCACTCGAATCCTACTGTTTACTGCTATTGTTACTGCTGTCTTTACTTTACTACTGCTGTTACTTTACTATTGCTACTACAAAACTATTGCTACTGATAAACTATTGTGAGCAAGATTGTTTCCAGGTGCATCTGAATTGACAACTCAGTTGTTAAGGCTTATAAATATTCTTTGGCTCCCCTTGTGTCGAATCAATAAATTGGGTTTCACTTCCCTCGAAAATACTGTGATACACCCACTATTTTCTGGTGCCGTTGCCGGGGAGCATAACTTTATTTATCAAGTCCACTTGGATTCTCTATTGTTCGTTGCTATCCATCCATCATGGGTAAGTCTTGTGATGGCAAGGTTCCTATTTTACCATCCACTACAAGAAGAGGTACGGTTCTGAACACCTCTATTGCTCTTGATTCACCATATGTTATGAGTAAGCTCGTTACACCACCACATACACATGCTACACACACTACTACTACTGCTGAATGTGAAACTTCTGATGCTTATGATGCTACTTCTACTATGCTTGATAAGAGTGGTTCATTAGGTCCTTTCCTAGATGCTATGATTGCTAGAACTATAGCTGGAAATACTGAAACTCCTAATGAAGACACTACTACACCTGTTAGTTCACCTGAGTCTAGTGAGAGTTATGATATTGAAGATGGTTATGTTGAGATGATCGATGAATTTATCAAAGAATGTAAAAACACCCATGATAGGAGCGCTGCTAAGAGTCTCCTTGAGAGGCGTACTATTAGACCCAAATTATCTCCTATTGCTAAGTTTGCTGCTTCTCCCATAAACATTATAGATGAAGATTATGATTTCTCTCTCGATCTATCTTACATAGCTATTGTTGAGAAAGAACCTTTTTGTGGGACTAAGAATGAAAGTGTGGTAGCACATATGAATGAACTTTCTACCATGAGTGGCTTGTTTTCTGATGATATTAAGATGCATACTTACTTTGTTGCTAAGATTTCCCCTTTTCACTGAAAGGAGAAGCTAAAACTTGGTTTAGTAATTTACCTCCTGGATCTATTGATAGCCCTGATTGCTTGATTAGTACTTTCCTGCAGAAATATTTTCCTCCAAGTGCTAGACATGCTATTTTGCAGGAACTTTTTGATTTTAAACAGGGAGAAAAAGAGATTTTTCCTGAATCATGGGCAAGGTTTTGTGCTTTGGTTCATGCACAGGCTGGAAGTCCATTACCTAAGAATGAGCTTCTTGATATATTTTATAATGGACTAACCGAAGAATCTAGGACATACCTAGATAGTTGTGTTGATTGTGTTTTCAGGAATAGGACTCCTAAGGAAGCTGAGGAATTAATGGCTAAAATAAGTAAGAACTATGAAGATTGGACTCCTCCTAAACAAGCTATACCTGAAGTAATTGTACCTGAACCTACTATTCCGGTGCCTATTCCAACATCAAAGAAGAGGGGAGTTATTGAATTAAATGATGAAGTGATGAAGGAAGCTATGAAATGTCTTAAGGAGAATGGAATTAAAGTTGTAGATGTCAAGAATTTACCTCCTATAGAAGAATTATGTAAGCCTATTCCCTACTCATCCACTATCGAGGTACACTCTCTCCAACACTTTGATGAAGGTGATATCCCTTACTCTAAACCTCCTGATCAATGCTTAGAAGAATTCGATATCTTTATTGTTAAGCAAGATAATTTTAATAAAAGGGTGCAAAATCATCTAATGGAAAACACTAGAGCTATTGTTGAGTTGAAAGATATTGTGGAAAGAACCTCTAATGATGTTAAAATGATTGTTAAACACTTTCAAATGGTTCAAACTCAAATAGATCAACTAATTAAAGTGCAAAAACACTTGCTAGTTAATGCTACTGAAGAAAACATGCTCATGAAATCAGAACTAGACGTGGTGCTGCTACCCAGGATCCTCTATATCCCGAGGGGCATCCCAAAAGAATTGAGCAGGATTCTCAACAAGTTGAAAATAGTGGTTCTACTCATAAGAAAAGGAAAAAGAAACATAAAACTGTTGTAGAACCCTCTGAACCTGCTATAGATCCTAATAGTATATCTTTCTCTGATACTGAAACTAAAAGTGGTAATGAAGAAAATGAAGTTCCTAATGAAGAAAAAGTTGAAGAAGAACCTGAAAACCACACTAAGAGTACTAAATACACTAAGGAAGATTTTATTGCTAAGAAACATGATAGTGAAAGAGAACCTTGGGTCCAAAAACCTATGCCATTCCCTGATAAGAAACACAAGTCAAAGGAAGATGAACACTATAATAAGAACAGTTATGTAAGGTTCCTAAGAAACTTGGAGATCCAGGGATTCCAACCATCCCTTGCTCTATTAAGAACAGTTATGTTAGAACTGCTTTGTGTGATTTGGGAGCTGGAGTTAGTGTTATGCCTTTCTCTCTCTATAAGAGGCTTCAACTTGAAAAACTGATACCAACTGCTATATCTTTGCAAATGGCTGATAAATCTACCACTATTCCTATTGGTATATGTGAGGATGTATCTGTTCAAGTGGCTCATAATTGCTTGATATTAATTGATTTTGTTGTGCTTGAAATGCTTGAAGATGGTAATATGTCTATTATTCTTGGGAGACCTTTTCTTAATACTGCAGGAGCTGTTATTAATTGTAATCAAGGAAAGGTGACTTTCAATGTGAATGACAAAGAACATACTGTCTATTTCCCCAAGAAGATTGAAAGGACTTATGGTTTGAATTCAATTGAACATGTTGAGGGCATTCAAGTTGGAGAAATATATTGTCCCATACCAAGAGAAAAATTTGAAACTATTATGATTGGGACAATTGCTATCAAGGTTGAGGTAACATAATCATTAGTGGAATACAAAGTTTTGTCTCATATGAAATTTTTTTGGTAACAAGACCTGATCAACCTTGTTAACAAAAGGATTTCATTGAACAAAACAATGTTTTCACTATGATTATCTCCGTTTACTTCTATTCTATCCATTTTAGTTTTTGTTTTCGTTTAGTTTTCTTTGTTGTTAGTTGCTTGCATGTTAGAGTGTCTTAGAACTTCTGTAGTTCTAGCCTTGTTTTGTCATTGCATCATTTCCAAAAAAATCTGTCTGTCAGAAAATTATTCTTCTATACCTGAAAAATGCCAAAAAATAAAGTGTCTCGAAAAATTCTAGAAAATTCATATTAATTTTTTACGTGAAAAAATGGGCAGAGGAGTACCTGGGAGGTGCCAGCGGGACCCACCAGGCAGGCTCACCACCTGGTGGCGTAGCCTACCCTGGGTGGCGCCATGCCATGGTGTGGGCCACCCTTGGCCCTCCACTAACTCTCTCACCTGCCACTTTCTTCTCTCTCCCGAGTAAGCTTCAGTTCATTCCTCAAAATCGCGTTCTTGCTGTGCTTGCTCTCGATTTTTTCGATCTTCTTGCTTAGCCCATCTTTGTTGCTGAAATTTGGAGCACTTGTTCCCTGGTATGTGACTCCTCCCCTTGTCCAAGTAGATTTGTGTTTAGTGGATTATATCTTGAGTATTTTGCTGCTGTAGGTGACAGGTTATGAGAGCTTGTAAGCTTGTTTGATGCTTAGAGATATATTTTTGATGCATGTTTAGGCCTCTTACAAGTCCCTATGAGTAGTATCCTTCATTATATTCACTTTGCAATCACTTGTTTAATAGGTGTTTAAATTTCAGAATAGAAGATGAATGAGCATCAACTAAACCAACATGAACTATGGGTGCCTAAGGTTATGAAGGTCCACCGGGAGGAGGAAGTTTTTCCTTCCATTTATCCATGCTCTGAGTTCATGAGAGCTGCAGGAATTCTCCAAGATTTCCACACTTTGGTTTCTAATGCAGGGTTGGAGCACTTTTTGGAAGATGAACCTTGTCAATTTTTGAAGCTAACCATGTCTGTGGTGCAGGACTTTCAATTTAGTCACTCTTTGCCTAACCCCATGGTCCACTACAAAATTTACAATATTGCTATCGACCTTTCTCTCGATGACTTTTGTGCAGCTATTAAGGTACCTCAATGGGGATCATGTAGAAGGATTAAGGAGTGACCTGAACCACTCATGGATTTATACGCAGAAATTTGCCAAGGGAGCAGCTTCTCAAAGGAGAATGGAAAAATCCGTAACATTCATCTTCCCTCCATTTGTTACTTTGCCTACTTTGTTGCCAAGTGTGTTCTTGCTAGGAAAACTGCCAATAAGTTATCTTCATATGATCTAGCATTTATCTCTGCTGCTCTTAAACGAGATAGGTCTTACAACTTAGGTGCTTTGATAGTTTTCCGTCTTGCTTCTAACCATGAGAAAGGTGGAATTTGTGGAGGCCGCATTGCTTCTCGTTTACTAGCATTGCATGGTTTAGTGCCTCATCATCTAGACCTACAGTTCCCTATAGAAAGGCTTGATTTTAATTCCATGGTACAACATAAATTTGTTTCCTCGTGGGCTAGTTTGAATGAGTTATCTTATGAAATAACCTTTCTCAAAGCTGGTTGGAGAAAGAGCAAGTCCGAACATGGTGTTCTTTTGCCTGCACCTATTTTGTTTAACCTTGATAACAGGGAAGGATGGTCCCTCACTGAGGAGGAGCTTGACACGTACTTGGGAGAGCTCTCCCAATAGGAGCAGGACACTAGAAGGGAGGTCACGGATGATTTGGTCCAGCCCTCGAATGAGGGAGAGTCTTCATATCAGCAGCCTGCTTATGATTGGGGAGCTTCTTCTTCCCACGGGCCCAACTACGACCATTCTTATCATGATCCTCCTGCTTAGAACCCTTACCCGGCTTGGGATTGATACCCACTTAGGCCAAAAGCCTAAGCTTGGGGGGAGGTACGCCGACACCGTGCTCATCTCTTTATCATGTTGTGTCGGTACTTTGTATATTCATGTTTCGTTCTATTTTTAGTTTTCGTTCTTTCTTTTGCTTTTGCTTTCTAAAACACAAAAAGACCAAAATTATTTCTGTTGTTTCTCTTTGGTTTGCTTCTTCTTCTTTTCGCTTTGGTTTGTTTTTCCCTTTTTGCTTTGTTTGAACTATTCGAAAAACCCAAAAAGATTTTGCTTTCCTCGTTTTTCCTTTTTGGTTCTTGTTTTAAAAATTGAAAACAACAAAAATATTTGTTGTTCTTGTTTGGTTTTGTGAGTTTGCTACAGGGTTCAGCAGTCCTCAGTGGATATTGGTTTCATATTATTATTCAAGCCACACAAGTGAAGAGCAATAATGAGGATTAATGACAACTTGAGGCGTGGTAAGAGGCTGGTAACGAACTCTACTTGTTTTCATTTTTGTACATATACTCATCATTGTGGGCATGCTTAGCCTGTTCGTGTAGGGTGTATGTTATCTTTGGATGCTTAGTAGTTCTTGCTTTCGTATGATTAGTTCCAGCTTGCTAATAGTTTGTAGCATGTCTTATGAATGTTTGCTTAGATTACTCTATTCATCACTTGGTATGACACTGTGGTATCCTCCTCTGAATGTTTCATTTGAATTGACTTGGCACATGCTCACGCATGCATATGACTGAAATAATCAGTTAAGCCTCGATGAATTATTTTGCCTTGAGGATCTTGAATCACTTTCATGCCATATTTAGTCATGTTTTGTTGCAAGCATGATTATGACAGCTATTGCTCTCTCGTTTGTCGCTCCCTTACTATTGCTAGCCTTCACTTTCACTGAGTATTTTACTCATATTTCCAACTCCCTTAAACCAAATATTGCCAAAGTGTCCACCATACCTACCTATTAGCATCATTTGCTATTTCCGTGCATATTCAATATGCCTTGTTTTCTTCCGAATAAAATGTTTGCTTGTTATGAGAAATTTAGTTAGTAAAGCTCTCACGAACTTGATGGCACACTTTATTTTCTGCACTTAATAAACCTGAACCATTGTGACTGTCCATGAAAGTTATATGCTTGCAAATTATAGGCTGGGGATTAGCAGAACCATGCTGTCACGGGGAACGCTTTCAACACTTGTAAATACATACCCAGTTGATACCATGCTCTTTTGTTTGCGAATGTCGTCGGTGTGAAATAAAAGGGGAGCTTGTAAGTCCATGGAGTTATGTATGTGTGTTAGAGAAACGCCTGAGCCGCTGGTCTAATCCATGCTGACATGGTGGAAACCTACAGCGTAACCATAATGATATCTATGAAGCATTCTTCTTATAAAAAAAGAGAGATAGATATTGAGAAAAAGAAAAAAAGAGATTTATGAAAAGAGGAAAGAGAGAAAAAAGCACCATTTTCCCATGGTAAATAAGAAGATTGCTGAGATACTCATTGTCTGCTTGCCTTGTCATTTTGATATGGGGATTCTTCCGTATCATCGGGCAAGGGGTACCCCGTTGGAGGTTCTCTATGATACGCACATATTTATGATGACAAGAACTTACCGGTAACTAAAGTTGAGTAGCATGAGGAGCGGCCCTTGTACTCAAGGGACTTGGGATTTTCAATTTATAGTCTATCAAGTATATAACTCAGATTGGACCTCACTTTCACCTTAACCACATTAAATATGCTTATGATGGGGGCAATGAGAGATCAAAGCTAATGAGTACCGTACTTTCAGCATTTGGAAGCCTTTCAAACTATTCAAAACCTTTTCATTTCCTTGTTGAGTCTCCACTTATTCTTTGAGCACCTTCTTGAGAGCATAGTTGTCATTCTTTGTACTTGTATCATTACTTGATTATTTGTGTTATCACTTTGATGCTTGTATATTTCACATCTTTACTTCTAGTCTTCACTTGGATTTCAAAGGTGCCTTGGCATTCATAATCAAAGGCAAGCAAGATACCACTCTATCATACCTTGTTATGAGCATTGTAATGTTCCTTATGTTTATGCTTCATGCTACTTATTATTTTTGAGTTGAAATCTCTTCATAGCTTGCAATGACTATTAAGTAAAGTTATTTGCATACTCCTTATCATGAATTGTCTAAGTAGTTGATCACATGCTGAGAATATATACATCATATGAAGCAATTGTGTTCGTGAAAGTTCTTTTATCGCACTCAGTTTTCAACTGAATTGCTTGAGGACAAGCAATAAGCTAAGCTTGGGGGGAGTTGATACGTCCAAAACGTATCTACTTTCCCGAACACTTTTGCTATTGTTTCTCCTCTAAACTTGTGTGATTTGGATGCAACTAACACGGACTGACGCTGTTTTCAGCAGAATTGCCCCAGTGTCTACTTTTTGTGCAGGAAATGAACTATCAGGAAAAATCCCGGAAAATATGCCAAAAATCCAATTTCACCAGAAGACTCCCGGAGCCAGAATACGAGATAGAGGGGGGCTGGGCCCAGGCCACACCACCTGGCGGCGCGGGTAAGCCCAGGCCACGCCAGGGGGTGGTCTGGCCGCCCCAGACTCCCCCTCGGTCTACCTCTTCGCCTATAAGTTGCCTTCTGACCTAAAAAATCTGGGGGCTTCGACGTTTTTCCAGAAGGAGTTCCGCTCCGCCGCCACCACCAGATTCCACGAAACAGCACCAGAAACTCCGTTCTGGCACCCTGCCGGGACGGGGAATTGGAGGAGATCATCGCCATCATCATCACCATCGCTTCTCCATCGACCATCCATGTTTCCCCATCCATGATTGAGTAATCCCCCGCTGTAGGCTATGGGGATGGTAGGGATTGCATGAGATCATTCATGTAATGGCATCAGATTGTTAGGGCATGGTGCCTAGTATCTTCTATTAGTGCTTTATGCCTTTGTTGCGACTTGTTATGCTTAATGCTTGTCACTAGGGCCCGAGTGCCATGATTTCAGATCTAAACATGTTATTGATTCATTATGATAGTATTGTTTATGGTCTTATCTGCAAGTTGTATACACACGTTGTTGTCCAGAACCAATGGCCCCGAAGTGACAGAAATCGGGATAACCAGAGGGAATGGCTTTGATGTGAGGATCACATGTGTTCACGGAGTGTTAATGCTTTGCTCCAGTGCTCTATTAAAAGGAGTACCTTAATTGCTAGTAGTTCCCTTGAGGCCCCGCTGCAAACGGGCTGGCAGGACAAAAGATGTTGTGCAAGTTCTCATTGCGAGCACGTATGACTATATATGGAACACATGCCTAGGATTATCTAGTACTTGGATGCTTTATCTTATTTATCTGCAATTGCCCTATGTTCTGATTGATATGTGAATTGTCTTGTCCATGCAATGCCCATCCATCCATCCCTATGCCTACCGCACTCGAATCCTATTGTTTACTGCTATTGTTACTGATGTCTTTACTTTACTACTGCTGTTACTTTACTATTGCTACTACAAAACTGCTGCTACTGATAAAATGCTATGAGCAAGATTGTTTCCAGGTGCAGCTGAATTGACAACTCAGTTGTTAAGGCTTATAAATATTCTTTGGCTCCCCTTGTGTCGAATCAATAAATTGGGTTTCACTTCCCTTGAAAATACTGCGATACACACCCTATACTTGTGGGTCATCAAGGACACCTTCAAAGTTCTTCAGGGTGGCTAGATACAAATAATTTAAGAGCAAGCAATATCAAATTTATGAATCAATCAAGAAGGTTTGGGACAATGCACATTAAATTAAGAATGACCACTATGCTCTCTCAATTGGTGCATAAAGATAGAAGATGGAGACTCAACATAAAGGTAAAAAGAAAGGCCTTTCACAAAGGGAAGCAGGGATTTCAAGTTTCATAAAGAGCTTCCAAAAATTATGGTACTTATTAGCTTTCAGCTCTCATTGCCCCTATCATAAGTATCTTGAGGTGATTAAGGTTAAAGTGACACAAATATGAAGATACGCTTGACAAGTTATAAGTTGAAAATCTCATGCCCCTTGATTACGAGTACCGAACCTCATGCTACTCAAATTTAGTCACAAGTAAGTTCTTGTCATTGTATGTACATGTGTATCATAGAGAACCGTCAACGGGGTATTGATGGCTCAATACACGGCGCCCAGAAAAGTGCTTGGTGCTTGGTGTTGATGTAGAGCTCGTTGGGAACCCCAAGAGGAAGGTATGATGAACACAACAGCAAGTTTCCCTCAGTTATGAAACCAAGGTTTAATCGAACCAGTAGGAGCAAGGAAACACCTCAAAGGTGTTACTAGCTGAGCTTTGGCAGGGCGCACTACCGGTGCTAGTAGCAACGTGGAGACCTGCATAACACAACCACAGAACTTTGTCCCCAACTTGCGATGAGGTTGTCAATCTCACCGTGTTTTGTGGAAAACAAAGTATTAAACGTATCGAATGGAAAGAAGTAAAAGTTTGCAGAAAGTAAACACAAAGCAAAAACAGTTTATAGATTGTATGTAAAGTAAAGGACCGAGATCCATAGTTCACTACAGGTGGCTCTCCTTAGATAGATAACATGCTGGGTGAACAAATTACAGCGGGGCAATTGACAAACACCGAGAAAGCAATACATGCATATACTAATCATCTTGACTCCTTTGTGACTTGATTGCGCAATACAACATAATACATAGACCGCCATCCAACAGCATCTATGACTAATAATCCACCTTTAGGTTATCATCTGAACCCCCTCCAATATTAAGTTGCAAGCAACAGATTATTGCTTTACGAACTGCGTGTAAGGTAAACAATACGATTGTTCTATGAACAAAGGATTGTTGTTTTCTCCCTAGTAGCAACAACACATCTAGTACCTTAGAGATTTCTGTCAGTTCCCTAGATTACCAGAGGCATGAACCCACTATCGAGCATAAATACTAACTCTTGGAGTTGCTAGCATCTACTTGGCCAAGATAGCTACTAACAACGGAAAGCATGCAAGATCTCAAATAACAAAGACATGATAGAATCAATAATCAATCTGAAATAGCATCTCAATATCCATTGGATCCCATCAAACACAACATGTATGAATTACAAATAGATGATCTTGATCATGAATGGAGCTCACAAGATCTAAACATGAAAGCACAAAGGAGGAGAAACCAGCCATCTAGCTACTACATGGATCCGTAGTCCAAGGATGAACTACTCACGCATCACACCAGAGGCTTGCATGGTGATGAAGAAGGCCTCCAGGGTGAATTCCCCTCTCTGGCAGGGTGCCGGGAAGAGCTTCAGATCCCTCCGAATCTAGGAATGGAGATGACAGCGGCTACAGACTCTTTCGTGGATTTTTGATCGGGTACCTAGGGTTTTTGTCCCGAGGGCAACATATAGGCGGAAGGAGAGGCCAAGGGGGTGCTGGGGTCGGCCAGACCACCCCCTGGCGCGGGCCGGGCCTGGCCGCGTGGCCAGGTGGTGTGGCCGGCCCCCAGCCCTTCTCCGTCTTGTATTTTGGCACTTGATCCCTTCCGGAAAAATAGGCACTTTGGCTTTTGTCCCGTCTAATTCCGAGAATATTCATTTTCTGACTTTTCTTGAACCAAAAACAACAGAAAACAGGCAGCTGGCACTGTGGTTCTTGTTAATAGGTTAGTCCAAGAAATCATAATAAAAGTACTCCAAAGTTGGAACAAAACACAAGAAAGTGGATAAAGCCAAGCATGGAACATCAAAAATTATAGATACATTTGCAATGTATCAGGTACACCTTGCCCCATGACACAGGAGATATCCCATATCAAATGACAAGGCAATAGACAATTAGCATCTTAGCGATCTTTTTATTTGCTATTTGCATAGGTTTTTATTGAGGATGCTTCACAGAAAGCTCACTATGGTTATGCTGCAAGTTTCCACCATGATTAGGCATGGCTTAGGCTAGCCGCCTAGGCGTTTCTCTAACACACAAACAAACTACATGAGCTTACAAGCTCCCCTTTTATTTCACACCGCCGAGATCCATAAACAATAGAACATGATATCAACTGAATAATAAGTGCAATGTTGAAAGCGTTCCCCATGACATCATGGTTATGCTAATTCACAACTTATAAAGTGCAAGCATATAAGAAGCATAGATGGACACAATGGTTCAAGTTTATTAAGTGCAAGAAAGTAAAGTGTGCCATCAAGTTTGTGAGAGATTTAATCACTAATTTTCACATAACAAGTTTAATTTGGAAGGTAGATAAAAACATGAACATACTTGGAATGGTGTAACACAACATGCATATGAATTTATAGTGGACTCTTTGGAATAACTTGGTTTTCTTGGAAGTTGGATGCATGAGTGGAACTCATACTTTGTACGGGTGGAGGCTAGCAAAAGACTAGGAGCGACCAACTAAGAGAGCAATAATGGCCATAATCATGCAAAGCAACAAAACATTATTAATTAAAGCATAAAGTGATATTACAAGTCAAAAACTAAATGATCATAGAGGCTAAGGTGACTGGTTCATATTCTTAACATGGTGTAAGCATGTGCCAAGTCAACCCAAATAAAGCATCAAAGGAGAATACCACAATATTATGCTTTTGTATGCTAAAACAACGCATGATCCTTTCAAGGCACATTAAGCAATATCAATTGTTTGGAACAAGTCATGCTACATCAATAATCACTAAGCATAAGGTCAAAGCAGTATCAAACATGACATGATAAAGTCTAGGCCATAGTCAAAACAAGCTCGTTTTGTACCACTTATAAGTATGAAGCTTCCTACTCTTTTCCAACACCAATCAACTTATTTGAAACCACATATGAATGCGGGGGTCCAAACAATTTATTTAAGCAAACCAAACAAAAGAAAACTAAAAAACAAATACGCTCCAAGAACAATACAATTGTGCATGAAACAATAAAAATGAAGTGTTTTGGAAGAAAACCTGAGATTTTATTGATGAAGAAGGGAATGCCTTGGGCATCCCAAAGCTTTGACGCTTGTACTTCTTAAATATTTCTTTGGGTGACACAGGTGGCATCCCCAAGATTGAGCTTTTGTCCATACTTCATCTCATCACATTATTCTTCCCTACACTTGAAAATTTCATTCATACAAAACTTCACACAATCTTCATTAGCAACATTAATGTATTCAAGATAATAAGTCTTTGGGTTTAGTTTCGACACAAGTAGAACTTCCATTAAAACACAAGATACTGTAGCAATTCCTTCTAAAAGCTCAAGTGATCAAAGAGAACTCAAAGAGAAAGAGATTAAGAGGCAAATGCAAATAATGGCAGAAATCTGTCAAAACAGACCAGCAGGTAAAAACCGATTTTTTCAAATATCTTCTGTTGCTCAAATCGAAAAGTGCTCAACTAACGAAAGTTAGATAAAAACCCGGGGCATAAGCACAGAAAATTACAGCTCAATCCGACTTACAGGGAGTTTTCACGATTTTTTCAGTGAAGCACAAAAATCTATTTCGGGACAGCAACTTTCCCAAGTCTTACTTCTCTCTCATTAGAGGTTATTCTTGGCACAAAAACCACACAAAAAGGATAAGGAGAGGTTATTACTGAAGAAATAACTTCCAAGACTCAAAAAAAGAAAAACTTACTAAAAATAAATAATTTGGGTTATCTCCCAATAGTGCTTTTCTTTAACGCCTTTCAGCTAGGCATAGGAGCATGATTCAAGTATTTTCAAATGAAGAAGTATTAAGAGCAAATTTTGTTTTAATAGGAGAGGCAAAAGTTATCTTATCTCCCTTCTTAGGGAAGTGTTCTATACCTTTCTTGTGTGGGAATTGATATTTAATGGTGCCTTCCTTCATATCAATAGTGGCACCAACAGTTCTAAGAAAAGGTCTTCCCAAAATAATAGGACAAGAAGCATTGCATTCAACATCCAAAACATAGAAATCAACGGGGACATAGGTATTGTTAACCATAATAAGAACATCATTAATATTCCCCATGAGTTTCTTTTTAGCATTATCATCAAGTTGGACATCTAAATAACAATCTTCCAATGGTGGCAAATCAAGCATTTCATAAATCTTTCTAGGCATAATAGAGACACTAGTACCAAGATCACATAAAGCTTTGAGATCAAAATCATTCACTTTCATATTAATGATGGGTTCCCAACCATATTCTAATTTCTTAAGAATAGAAGCTTTATGTTTCAATTTTTTCTTTAATTTTTATGAGAGCATCTTAATGTGTTTTGTAAAGGACATATTCATAGCACTAGCATTAGGACTTCTAGCAAGCTTTTGTAGGAACATAATTACTTCAGAAATATTGCAACCATCAAGATCAAAATCAAAATTACCATCCAAGGTAGTAGAGCTATTGTTTCCCATATTTCAAAGAATTTCAGCATTTTTATTGGAAAAGGTTCCATTGGTTTTAGGCATTGTTGTAAAAGGAATGGGGACTTCATGTGGTTTACTAGCATCAACATTGGTGGTGGTGATAGTACAAATACTACTATTTCTAGCAATTTCATCTTCTCTTTCCCACTTAGCCTGCAATTCAGCTAATAGTCTAACATTTTCATCAATTCTAACTTGTATGGCATTAGTAGCAGCAAAGGGGTTTTCCATAGTTTCTGGTTTAGCAGCCATTTTATTAATCAAAGAAGATTGTGCTTCAGACAAAGATGATATTTTTTTCCAGCATTCAAAAGTTTTTCCTCAACAATTTTATTGAAAGAAGTTTGTTTGCTAATGAAGTCCTTAAGCATGACTTCAAGTTCAGAAGGTGCACTTCTATTGTTCTTGTAGGAATTTCCATAAGCATTACCATTATTGGGAGGATATGGCCTATAAGTTTTACTGCCAAAATTATTCTGTCAACACCCGAATTTTTAATCCCAGATGCCCGTTATGCCATACCTCGCAATCCTAGGATTACCATTTTTGATAGACATAACGGATTGTATATCATAGTACATCATCCATTACAAACCATACATAAGGTTTTACACAAATAAGGATCTCATGATCCAGTCTTTAATACAACAAGCAGCGGAAATAAACGATAGCGTAGCGGTGGGGTCCATCTTCAGGGGCACAAGCAATGCTGACGAAGGAAGATAGTCCTAGTTATCATGGCTGTCCTGCTGACCATCATATTGATAATCTCCTTCATAGTCTGGCCATGATAATAGCCAGGGACAAAAGCCATGAGTACTCTTTAAGTACTCGCAAACTACTACTAGCAAGGGTTATACTTCTAAGTTAATGTGCTGAATTGAAAGAATAACTATCAAGTTAAGTTTCAAACCTAAGCTGAGTTCTGAAACAAGAAAAGATAAAATAAAAGTCTAGAATCACTTAAGTTGGGAAGCTATTTTCAAATACACAACCCTGTTGTGGTCAAGTCAAGGTTCGTCATTCATTTCAAGTTAGTTAGAAAACATCTGACAACGAAACAGTATGGCCATTCCAACTGTCCATAACCGTGGACGTGGCTATTCGAATAGTTTGACACTCTGCAGAGGTGGTACACTTTCACCACAAGATTCGATACATCTGTCAGGGATAACCCTGAATCATCATACTTGGTATGCAGATAATCAAACATAACCTTCCCTTTACACACCCTAGTACAAGCACCTCTCCTATGAGCATGGCCTCCCAACCATGACCATCAGTTATCTTGGGCACTGCATAGGTGGACAACATTGAGAGGTAGCCTCAGCTCAAACCTCTCCCGTGGGGGAACTAACTAATGCATATAAATTTCCAGCTAAGCCTTACCCAATTTAGGTAATGTGGTTGTACGGTAAATTTGGAATGGTATCGCATCCGAATCCAACCATCAGTTTTATAAAAGGGTTAAGGCTCATGCCTCATCATTTTCATCATTATAAACCAGTTGTGTTTCTCAACACATGTCAAAACATCTCAATAGAATGACTCATCATTCCAAGGTTTTCATAACTCATTTTCACCAAGTGTTCCCATCTAAAATGACTCAAGTTTGATCTATTCTAAAACACTAGGTTAAGAGTGTTCACTAAGGTGGGAAGGTGGGATCAATCTCATGCCATAGAATGACATCTAAGGGTTTCTAATTATGTCAAGTTTTATACTATTTATGCTACCTTCAAAATTAATTAAAGAACTTTGTGTAAACTAAGGGGGTGTGATCAAGGTATGCTTAAGGCATCTTTACTAAACTATCTAGTTTTATTCTAGCTTGCTACAATAGCTTACTAAAGCATGTTTACAAGGGTTAGATTGCCACTAATAGCTTGCCTTGGTTGGTGCAGTGGTTGAAGTTTTCTTCTTCTTCTTATTCTTCTTGGTAGAACTCCTCCTCCTCGAAGGCTTGGTCGGTACTAGCGTCTAGAAATACATAGGGAGTGCACAATCACCAAACAATACTTAACTTAGGCTAAGTAGTATTCTAAACCACACAATTGATGATCTATTATCATCCCAAACATCACAAGTTTTAATTCAATAGTTGCAACCTTTTTATTTTGGAAAAGTAATTTCTACTCATTGAAATATTAACTACACTTTAATATTCACCACCAAAATATGGGATCATTTGCACACATGTCCTCACCACATATTCTAACATGTGGGAATGAGATTTAAAGGTTGGATCAATATTACTTTGGTTTAAGTTTATTATTTAATGATTTAAAGTGACTAGAAATGCCTATATAGCATTATTTTGATACTAGTCCAAAGTCACTGCCTGTAAACCTTAATATTATTACATATTTGGATAGATATGATGAAATGTGATTTTTGAGAGTTGGAATCAACTCAAAAGCTAACTTGGTTGATTTTACAAAAATGTTTCAAGTTGCAAAAGCTTATGTCTTCCTATTTTTATTAGGAGAAATCTATAACTCTAAATGAATTAAATCCAACGGCTTGGATAGAGCATTTCAATACCTTTCAGACAAAATTAGTTTCATGTAATTTGGATTTGCCAAACTCACAGAATTGAATTTTGAAACACTGGACAAAAACTATATTCTAACTAAAAGGAAAATTCCTAATTTGAATTTAAAACGTGCGTGGGAACAAAATGGGCCGGCCCAGTGGCGCTACGCGGCACAGGGCTCAGCTGACAGGGGGGTCCCACTGGTCAGCGGCACTTAAAACGCGAAGCGGTACGCGCGCTGTGGACCGTGCGATTAGAGGCTAGATCTACGACTGAGGGTCGTCGTCGACGACGGACGGGTCGCCGACGAGCTCGAACCCTAGCGGCTCAGTGGGGGTCTACTGGGGGCGTACCAGGGCTCCAGCGGGGTCGGCGATGCGGGCGAACAAAGTGGAAGACGACGGCGAGGCGAGGCGTGGTCGCGGCGGAGCTTGGGGTGGCCGGAATCAACGACGCCCTTCTCCTCCCGAGGCGGCGGCTCCGGCTGCAATTCTGGCGTCCTGGTGCTCGAGCGGCTACGGCTAGCTGTGGGGAGTGAGAGTGAGAGGTGGGGATGAGAATGGTGTGAAGAGAGCTTGCTGGGAAGGCCTCCTTATATAGGCGAGCGAAGGGTGCAGAGCGGCATGGGCAGAGCTCGACGTGGGTGACGACACAGCGAGCTAAGGGCATGGGCGAGGTAGGCGGACGATGGCCGGTCTCCTGGCGATCCTCTATGGCTTGATGGCGCGGCAAGGGGCTATCTCTATTGGTCGGGAGCGGGCGGTGCACTGGGCGCGGGCGGCGGTGTTCGACGCGGTTCCTCGGGGCTGCTGGTCGCGAGGCTGCGAACAAGGATGTCTGGGCGGTTGTTGGGCCTGCTGCGGTTGCTGCCACGCAAGGCTAGGGCTTGGCGAGGCCGGTGCTGCTCTGGCGGGCGTGGCGCTCCGGGGTGGTCGGCATGGCCGACAGAGACATGGGCGCGAGCAAGTGGGGGTAGTCCTCCGCTCGATTTTGGTCGGGGGCTGGTCGAGGCGGTGCGGTGTGATGGCGCCTGTCTGCCAGCGGGCAAAGGAGAGCGCGGGCGGCTTTGTGCGAGCTGTCCATGGTCGACCTGGCGCATGGCGTCGGGCGTCTTGGCACTAGAGCAGCTAGGGGAGAGGGAGAGAGAGCTAGGGCCGGGGTTTGAGCTGGGGGGACAAGGGGACCGAGTTAGGCCCAAATGGTGACAAGAAGCACTGCACACTATAGTGTTTTGACAAATGTTTGATCTGTGTCTGCCACCTGTTCGATGAAATGGCCGCAAGAGACCAAAGTTTGAATTTTGAGTTCAAAATTTTTGGGTGATCTCCACTATTGCTAGGTAGTCTCTGGTTGCAAGGGTTTTGAAAATGGAGCTCAAATACATGGTTTTTGAAATAGGGGTGATCTATGCATATGCATTAGATTCAATTTTAAACTGTCATTTAAAATAGTTTCCAGAATGTTTTTAGAAGATTAAAAGGTGGGCCTTGGTACCTCATTATGTGTACTAGCAAGGGGTGTAAAGATCCAGAATTGTTTCTGTTAAGAATTGAGTACTAGGAATAGCCAAAGTAGGCATGAGAGTTAAATTTGTCCAAATGACCATTCCTTCATTTTAATTGTTTTTGATTTGATTTCTTTTAGGAAAAGTTTGGGAATGATGTAGATGATGTTTAAATCACCTAAGAAACATTTTAGAAGCAAAGGATCACACAATCATGGCAATTCAAAACAACTCCTATTTTAAATGCACACATATATGAATGCTTTCATTTTAAATTTGGAAAAGTTTTTGTTAACCCCATTTTTGGATGATTTGATCATGATAAGCTTGGATTGAAGTTTTTGGTATGTTACAAACCTTCCCTCCTTAAATAAAATCTCGTCCCGAGATTTACAAGAAAACTAGGAACTAAAGAGATCTGGGAACTCTGTCCTAATGTAATCCTCGTGCTCCCAAGTGGCTTCCTCCTCGGTATGGTTGCTCCACTGAATCTTGAGAAACTTGATACTCCTGGTCCTGGTGGTTCTGTAGGCTTCTTCTAAGATACGAATGGGCACTTCCCAATAGGTCAGGTCATTGTTGATTTCCACTGTTCTGTGGTCGATATTATTGAAAACTTCAGTCTTCTCAGGCACTTCCAAGCATTTGCGAAGTAACAAGAGATGGAACACATTGTGGATGGCTGACATCTCTTCAGGCAGTTCCAGTTGATACGATACTTCTCCTCGGTGGTTCAGAATCTTGAAAGGTCCGATATATCTGGGAGCTAACTTTCCCTTCAGACTAAAGCGTTGAGTTCCCTTCAATGGTGAAACCTTGAGATATACGAAATCTCCGACATTGAAAGTCAGGTCTCTCCTTCTTTTGTCAGCATAGCTCTTCTGTCTGGATTGGGCGGTCTTGAGGTGCTCACGAACTTTGTGAACTTTCTCTTCTGCTTCTCGGAGAATGTCGGGTCCAAAGATCCGACTCTCTCCTACTTGCGACCAATTCAAAGGGGTACGACACTTTCTTCCGTATAGGAATTCAAAGGGTGCCATCTGCAAACTAGCTTGATAACTGTTGTTATATGAGAATTCTGCGAAAGGCAGGCAGTCTTCCCATTTTGATCCGTATTCCAACACACAAGCTCTAAGCATATCCTCCAATATCTGGTTGACTCTCTCAGTCTGTCCATCTATTTGGGGGTGATAAGCGGTACTGAAATTCAACTTGGTTCCTAAACCTTCCTGAACTTTCTGCCAAAATCTTGAAGTAAACTGGGTTCCTCGATCGGATACGATGGTCTTGGGGGTTCCATGCAGACTAACAATTCTAGAAATGTACAGCTCTGCTAGCTTTCCACTCTGGTAGGTTGTCTTGACTAGTATGAAGTGGGCTACCTTGGATAGTCTATCAACTATGACCCAGATTGAGTCATTTCCCCTACTAGAAGTAGGTAAACCGGTGATAAAGTCCATTCCGACGAAATCCCATTTTCATTCCGGAATCTGCAATGGTTGCAACAATCCCGCAGGTCTCTGATGCTCCACTTTGACTCTTTGACAAATGTCACATTTGGCGATGTAGCTTCCGATCTCTCTCTTCATCTTGTGCCACCAAAATTGGTCTTTCAAATCCTGATACATCTTTGTTCCTCCGGGGTGGATAGAATAAAGAGTATCATGAGCTTCCTTCATGATAATTTCCTTCAGCTCCGATTCTGCTGGTACACAGATACGTCCCTTGTACCACAGTACACCTTCTTCATCTTCGGTGAATCCAGGTACTTTGTCTGTACCAATACGACGTTTGATTCCATCGATACTTTCATTCCCCTTCTAGGCTTCCTTGATTTGGCTAATCAACATGGGTTGAAGTTCAATGCTAGCTAGGAATCCTTTGCTAACTAACTCAGTCCTGAACTGCTCCAACTCCGCATACAAACTTGGTTGCTTCTCTTGGATCATGGTGTTAAGCCTACATGGCAATCTGCTAAGAGCATCCGCTACCACGTTGGCTTTGCCGGGGTGATAGTGAATGTCAAGGTCATAATCCTTGATTAACTCTATCCATCTCCTTTGCCTCATATTCAACTCCTTCTGGGTGAAGATATACTTCAAGCTCTTATGATCTGAGTAAATCTCACAGTGATTACCCATCAAATAATGACGCCATGTCTTCAACGCTAGAACCACAGCTGCTAGCTCAAGATCATGGGTCGGATAGTTCTGCTCATGTTGCTTCAGTTGTCGAGATAGATACGCGATGACTTTGCCTTCTTGCATCAATACACATCCTAGACCAATCTTGGATGCATCACAATATACATCAAACGGCTTCTTGATGTCTGGCATGATCAAAATTGGGGCTGATATCAATCTCTTCTTCAGCTCCTGGAAACTGGCCTCACACTTGTCTGTCCATTCAAACTTCTTATCCTTCTTCAATAATTGGGTCATTGGTCGGGCTATGCTCAAGAATCTTTCTACGAATTTGCGGTAATATCCCGCTAATCCGAGAAATGAACGAACTTGGGTTTCATTGGTTGGGGCTTCCCATTCTTCGACATCTTTGATCTTGCTGGGATCAACAGAGACTCCTCCGGCAGACACAATATGTCCTAGGAATCCTACTTCTTTCACCCAAAACTCACACTTGCTGAACTTGGCATATAACTGGTGCTCTCTCAGGGTTTCTAGGATGATTCTCAGATGTTGCTCATGCTCTTCTTCTGACTTGGAGTAGATAAGGATGTCGTCGATAAACACAACTACAAACTTATCTAAGAAATTCATAAAGATCTTATTCATGAGATTCATGAAATAAGCAGGGGCATTGGTTAATCCAAAAGACATAACCGTATACTCGTATAAACCATAGCGAGTAGTAAAGGCGGTCTTCGGAATATCCGTTGCACGAATCTTAAGTTGGTGATAACCAGTCCTAAGATCAATCTTTGAGAATACCTGAGCTCCAGTCAACTGATCAAATGGATCCTCTATCTTTGGCAAGGGGTACTTGTTCTTGATGGTGACATCATTCAACTTTCTGTAGTCTATACACCGACGGTTGCCTCCATCTTTCTTGTCGACGAATAACACTGGTGATCTCCATGGCGATGCACTTGGCTGAATCAAGCCGGTTACTAACATGGCATCCAACTGCTTCTTCAGTTCTACTAACTCTGAGGGGTTCATGGTATAGGGTCTCTGGGTTATAGGTCCGGTTCCGGGGATTAGTTCGATAATGAACTCTATATCCCTATCCGGGGGCATACCTGGCAATTCATCTGGGAATACGTCGGGGTATTCACAGACTTGGTCAATGGTAGGCAGGGCTACACTTTTGTTGCATTTGAATTGACGGGGTAAGGTTTCGGAGATATGTTCTACTGTTATTCCAGAACTACTGGTCATGGTGATGGCTTTCTTAGCACAGTCTATCAGTCCTTTATGCCTTGACATCCAGTCCATACCTAGTACTACTTCCAAACCTTTGGTTCCAAGTACAATTAGGTTGGCATAAAAATCTATCCCATGTATTCTGATAGGTACAGCTTTGCAAATTTTTCTAGCTTTTGTTGTTGAACCGGGGATTTGAACTATCATGACATGCTTCAGGTTGGTTGGGCGAATCCTACTAGTGCATACAAATTCTTCGGTGACAAATGAATGCGATGCTCCAGAATCAAACAATACTCTTGCTAAAACTGAGTTGACAGAAAACATACCCAGCACTACATCTGGTGCTTCCTGGGCTTCTTCTGCGTTCATGTGGAAGAGACGAATGTTGCGGTTGTGCGGGTTCCCTGGGGCAAATCTCCTGCCTGGTTGAACACAACGCTGCTGCTGAGCTGGGGCATTCACAGGGGCATTGGCGGCAGTATTCTTGGGACACTCATTGGAGTAGTGACCCTTCACTCCACACTCGAAACAAGTGATCTGGGACTTGTCCTTGACTGCAACAGGTACAGCATTGCTGCCAGTTCTGGGGGCAGTGTTGTTGTTGTTGCTCTTGGGAGGGGCATTGTTGAAGTTGTTGGCGTTGCCGGAGTTGTGATTGTTTCCTCCGGGCTTCACATTTCCTTCGCTACGGTTGGGGTAGCTTGGGCGAGAATTTGGGGGTCGGTTGTTCCTTGGTGCATATCCTGGTGAGGGGTTGGGACGGTACTTCTGGTGACAACTGGATCCCGACTGCTGCATCATATGACGCTTGCGGTTGTCGTTTGCCTGGTTAATCTTCCCTTCCATCTGAATGGCAGAGTCGACTAGCTCTTCAAGATCCTGGAAACGGATGTTGACGAGGACAGTCTGCATCTCATCATGTAGTCCGTTTAAGAACCTCTCTTTCTTCTTGGCCTCCGTGTTGATTTCATCCGGTGCATATCTGGCAAGTGACAAGAAATTTTCACAGTACTCTACTATAGTCAATCTTCCTTGCTTCAGTTCACGGAATTCATCTCTCATCTTGTTGACAAGACCTTGCGGCACGTGGGTGCGGCTGAACTTGACCTTGAATGCTTCCCAGGTCATCACCTGGCCATGGTTCATGTTGCGGACGCTATTCCACCAAGCTCTTGCATCTCCCGCCAGATAGTGAGTGGCGAAGAGAACTTTCTCATTCTCCTCAACTCCTGCAACTTCGAGGTTGTTTTCCATGGTCTGTAACCAGTCATCAGCATCTAATGGGTTTTCAGATTGGTTGAAGATTGGGGGATTGGTGTTCTGAAAATTTTTGAGTTTAGATCCATGGTGATCCTGATTTCCATGTCCTTGGTTGTTGAGAGCCATTTGGGTGATCTGTTGCAATGTCGCCAAGTTGGCTTGACGCTCGGCCCTGCTTGCTTCACGGTCTGTGATGAGATTCTGCAAGATCTGCAGCATTGGGTCCTGCAATGAGCTTCTCCCTCCTTGGTTTCCACGAGTCATCTGAAGATTGAGATAGATATAGGGGTAAGAGGGAAATTCTAAGGTTCAGGGTTTTGGGTTTTCAAAGCTACAACTTTGAGTTAGACTCGGGTTTTTTAACTAACTTCATTCTCATTCATGCAAGCAAGCACACGATACAACACACACCACAACAATCAAAGGGAAAACAGATGGTTTGAAGAACCATTCTGCAAACTACGATACAATGAGATGATACATCTCATGCTACGACAGTGCTCTAGTGCATCTACTCATCGTCAATGAAGTCGGAGTCTTCATCATCAGTGTAGAAGTCCACAGCATCCTCTGCCAGAAAATCATCATCGTTGCTGAGGTACGAATCCATATCTCCCTGGATGTCTTCTCCTTCATCATCTTCTTCCTTGGCGGCAAGCTGAGCTTCCTGCTCCTTGACGGTCTTCTCGAGGTCGGCCACCTTCTTGAGAAGACGGGCGATGGTGCGATCCTTCTTTGCACGTTGGCGACGAAGAGACTAGCGATCTTGGACGAGCAGTGTGAAAGTCTGGGCCTTCTGGTCAGCAATTGCACGATTCTGGTTGGCTAACTCTCTGGCATTGTCCAGTTCCTGCTGTCGGTCATGAAGCAAGAAGTCAAGGTTCTCCACTTGATGCCTCAACTCTGGGTGACTTGGCATCTCCATCGGCATTCCCATGAAGTCACGTCTTGCATAGTGGGCAAAACGGGTTCCTTGAATCTTGTTGACGCTGAGGGCACATAGACGTGCGAGAGCTTCATGCATTGCCCTGGCTAATCCATCTAGCCAGTTGTTCTCTCTCACAGAGAACTGAATTCTCCCGGAAGTTGGTGCTTCAATGCTTCCTCGAAGATCTGCAATGACTAGCCATTGTAGGTCTCCTCCTGGGGGTCCTGGAAGTTGAGCTCCAAGAAACTCCGGATGTGGGCGTCCCAGAAATTCTGACAGTGAATCCAGATCCCTCTCGAAGATCAGCTGACCTCCGTTTCCCAACTGGTAAAACTTGCTAAACTGAGTCTCCATCTACAAGAATTTAGGATGAGGAAATTAGTGAAGTGATCAAGTGTGTCAAATTTTAAGTAATAATGTAAGAATTTTGAGGAACATGTATTTTTGAGAAAGAATGAGTTCACAAGGGTAAGAGGGGAAATAGTTTTTCATAAATACTCACTTTGGTTTTGAAGCTAAGGTTTTGGTTTGGACGTTCATTCTAACTAGGGTCTCCTATGGTCAGGATGGCTCTGATACCAACTTGTCAACACCCGGATTTTTAATCCCAGATGCCCGTTATGCCATACCTCGCAATCCCAGGATTACCATTTTTGCGAGACATAACGGATTGGATATCATAGTACATCATCAATTACAAACCATACATAAGGTTTTACACAAATAAGGATCTCATGATCCAGTCTTTAATACAACAAGCAGCGGAAATAAACGATAGCATAGCGGTGGGGTCCATCTTCAGGGGCACAAGCAATGCTGACGATGGCAGATAGTCCTAGTTATCATAGCCGTCCTGCTGACCATCATCTTGATAATCTCCTTCATAGTCTGGCCATGATAATAGCCAGGGACAAAAGCCATGAGTACTCTTTAAGTACTCGCAAACTACTACTAGCAAGGGTTATACTTCTAAGTTAATGTGCTGAATTGAAAGAATAACTATCAAGTTAAGTTTCAAACCTAAGATGAGTTCTGAAACAAGAGAAGATAAAATAAAAGTCTAGAATCACTTAAGTTGGGAAGCTATTTTCAACTACACAACCCTGTTGTGGTCAAGTCAAGGTTCGTCATTCATTTCAAGTTAGTTAGAAAACATCTGACAATGAAACAGTATGGCCATTCCAACTGTCCATAACCGCGGATGCGGCTATTCGAATAGTTTGACACTCTGCAGAGGTGGTACACTTTCACCACAAGGTTCGATACATCTATCAGGGATAACCCTGAATCATCATACTTGGTATGCAGATAATCAAACATAACCTTCCCTTTACACACCCTAGTACAGGCACCTCTCCTATGAGCATGGCCTCCCAACCATGACCATCAGTCATCTTGGGAACTGCATAGGTGGACAACATTGAGAGGTAGCCTCAACTCAAACCTCTCCCGTGAGGGAACTAATACTAATGCATATAAATTTCCAGCTAAGCCTTACCCAATTCAGGTAATGTGGTTGTACGGTAAATTTGGAACGGTATCGCATCCGAATCCAACCATCAGTTTTATAAAAGGGTTAAGGCTCATGCCTCATCATTTTCATCATCATAAACCAGTTGTGTTTCTCAACACATGTCAAAACATCTCAATAGAATGACTCATCATTCCAAGGTTTTCATAACTCATTTTCACCAAGTGTTCCCATCTAAAATGAATCAAGTTTGATCTATTCTAAAACACTAGGTTAAGAGTGTTCACTAAGGTGGCAAGGTGGGATCAATCTCATGCCATAGAATGACATCTAAGGGTTTCTAATTAGGTCAAGTTTTATATTCTTTATGCTACCTTCAAAATTAATTAAAGAACTTTGTGTAAACTAAGGGGGTGTGATCAAGGTATGCTTAAGGTATCTTTACTAAACTATCTAGTTTTATTCTAGCTTGCTACAATAGCTTACTAAAGCATGTTTGCAAGGGTTAGCTTGCCACTAATAGCTTGCCTCGGTTGGTGCAGTGGTTGAAGTTTTCTTCTTCTTCTTCTTGGTAGAACTCCTCCTCCTCGAAGGCTTGGTCGGTACTAGCGTCTAGAAATACATAGGGAGTGCACAATCACCAAACAATACTTAACTTAGGCTAAGTAGTATTCTAAACCACACAATTGATGATCTATTATCATCCCAAACATCACAAGTTTTAATTCAATAGTTGCAACCTTTTTATTTTGGTAAAGTAATTTCTACTCATTAAAATATTAACTACACTTTAATATTCACCACCAAAATATGGGATAATGTGGACACATGTCCTCACCACATATTCTAACATGTGGGAATGAGATTTAAAGGTTGGATCAATATTACATTGGTTTAATTTTATTATTTAATTATTTAAAGTGACTAGAAATGCCTATATAGCATTATTTTGGTACTAGTCCAAAGTCACTGCCTGTAAACCTTAATATTATTACATATTTGGATAGATATGATGAAATGTGATTTTTGAGAGTTGGAATCAACTCAAAAGCTAACTTGTTTGATTTTACAAAAATGTTTCAAGTTGCAAAAGCTTCTGTCTTCCTATTTTTATTAGGAGAAATCTATAACCCTAAATGAATTAAATCCAACGGGCTTGGATAGAGAATTTCAATACCTTTCAGACAAAATTAGTTTCATGTAATTTGGATTTTTCAAACTCACAGAATTGAATTTTGAAACACTGGACAGAAAATATATTCTAGCTAAAAGGAAAATTCCTAATTTGAATTTAAAACATGCGCGGGAACGAAATGGGCCGTCCCAGTGGCGCTACGCGGCATAGGGCTCATCTCACAGGGGGGTCCAACTGGTCAGTGGAACTTAAAACGCGAAGTGGTACGCGCGCTGTGGACCATGCGATTAGAGGCTAGATCTACGACTGAGGGTCGTCGTCGACGACGGACGGGTCGCCGGCGAGCTCGAACCCTAGCGGCTTGGTGGGGGTCTACTGGGGGTGTACCAGGGCTCCAGCAGGGTCGGCGATGCGGGCGAACAAAGTGGAAGACGACGGCGAGGCGAGGCGTGGTCGCGGCGGAGCTTGGGGTGGCCGGAATCAACGGCGCCCTTCTCCTCCCGAGGCGGCGGCTCCGGCTGCAATTCCGGCGTCCTGGTGCTCGAGCGGCTCCGGCTGGCTGTGCGGAGTGAGAGTGAGAGGTGGGGATGAGAATGGTGTGAAGAGATCTTGCTGGGGAGGCCTCCTTATATAGGCGAGCGAAGGGTGCAGAGCGGCATGGGCAGAGCTCGACGTGGGCGATGACACAGCGAGCTAAGGGCATGGGCGAGGTAGGTGGACGGTGGCCGGTCTCCTGGCGATCCTCTATGGCTTGATGGCGCGGCTAGGGGCTATCTCTATTGGTCGGGAGCGGGCGGTGCACTGGGCGCGGGCGGCGGTGTTCGACGCGGTTCCTCGGGGCTGCTGGTCGCGAGGCTGCGAACAAGGATGTCTGGGCGGTTGTTGGGCCTGCTGCGGGTGCTGCCACGCTCCGGGGTGGTCGGCATGGCGGACAGAGACATGGGCGCGAGCAAGTGGGGGTAGTCATCTACTCGATTTTGGTCGGGGGCTGGTCGAGGCGGTGCGGTGTGATGGTGCCTGTCTGCCAGCGGGCGAAGGAGAGCGCGGGGCGGCTTTGTGCGAGCTGTCCATGGTCGACCTGGCGCATGGCGTCGGGCGGCTTGGCACTGGAGCAGCTAGGAGAGAGGGAGAGAGAGCTAGGGCCGGGGTTTGAGCTGGGGGACAAGGGGACCGAGTTAGGCCCAAATGGTGACAAGAAGCACTGCACACTATAGTGTTTTGACAAATGTTTGATCTGTGTCTGCCACCTGTTCGATGAAATGGCCGCAAGAGACCAAAGTTTGAATTTTGAGTTCAAAATTTTTGGGTGATCTCCACTGTTGCTAGGTAGTCTCTGGTTGCAAGGGTTTTGAAAATGGAGCTCAAATTCATGGTTTTTGAAATAGGGGTGATCTATGCATATGCATTAGATTCAATTTTAAACTGTCATTTAAAATAGTTTCCAGAATGTTTTTAGAACATTAAATGGTGGGCCTTGGTACCTCATTATGTGTACTATCAAGGGGTGTAAAGATCCAGAATTGTTTCTGTTAAGAATTGAGTACTAGGAATAGCCAAAGTAGGCATGAGAGTTAAATTTGTCCAAATGACCATTCCTTCATTTTAATTCTTTTTGATTTGATTTCTTTTAGGAAAAGTTTGGGAATGATGTAGATGATGTTTAAATCACCTAAGAAACATTTTAGAAGCAAAGGATCACACAATCATGGCAATTCAAAACAACTCCTATTTTAAATGCGCACATATATGAATGCTTTCATTTTAAATTTGGAAAAGTTTTTGTTAACCCCATTTTTGGATGTTTTGATCATGATAAGCTTGGATTGAAGTTTTTGGGATGTTACATATTCCTATAGGCATTGTTGCTAAAATTATTATTTCTAATGAAGTTCACATCAACTTGCTCTTCTTGAGCAACCAAAGAGGCTAAGGGAACATGCTTTGGATCAATATGAGCTTTTCCATTAACAAGCATAGTCATAATAACATCAATTTTATCACTCAAGGAGGAGGTTTCTTCAACAGAATTTACCTTCTTACCTTGTGGACCTCTCTCAGTGTGCCATTCAGAATAGTTAAGCACCATATTATCAGGGAGCTTTGTTGCAGCACCCAAAGTAATGGTCATAAAGGTACCTCCAGCAGCAGAATCCAACAGATTTCTTGAAGAATAATTCAGTCCTGCATAAAAAGTTTGGATAATCATCCAAGCAGTCAGCCCATGCGTGGGACAATTCTTTACCAATGATTTCATTCTTTCCCAAGATTGAGCGACATGTTCATTATCAAATTGTTTAAATTTCATTATTTCACTTCTCATAGATATAATCTTAGGAGGAGGGTAATATTTTCAGATGAAAGCTAGTACGTCCATTTTGCATCACTATTCTATATCATAATTCACTGTTATTCATTGATATATTTCATATTAAGGGATGATACTTATGTTATTTCACCTGTTTTTGCATGGTTGATGACTTTTGGAGCATGGACCACTGCAGTCAGGATTCTGATGGAAAAGGTGTTGTTTGGAGGAAAAATTCGCGAAGATCAGAAAATGCGGGAAAATATAAGGAAAATCCTATTTTTCCAGAAGACGAAGGAAGCTAGAAGGAGGAGTGGAGATGGGCCACAGGGGGCCCACACCACCCCCTGGCGCGGGCCAGCCTAGGCCGTGCCACCAGGTGGTGTGGCCGCCCTGGCCCACCTCTGGCTGTCCCCTCTGATGTATATAATCCTCCCGAAACCCTAATACTCGGGGAGCGACCACAGAAAGATTCCGCCGCCTCTGCAGGGCAGAAAACACCGAGAGAGAAATATCTCTCCAGCAGACAGATTTCTGCTAGGGGAATTCCTTCCCGGAGAGGGGAGATCTTCGCCATCAACACCACCATCAAGCTATACTTCATCGAGATCATCATCATCATCATCACCACCACCACCATCATCATCAGCACCCTCATCACCATCTCCATATTGCTATAACAATTGGGTTGAATCTTGCATAGTTTTTAGGGGAAACTTTCCTGGTGTTGATTACTCTTTGTAGTTGATGCTATTGAGTGAACCGTTGAATTATTGTTTATGTTCAGATTGTTATACATCATTATTCCATCTCTGATCATGATCCATATGATGTCTTGTGAGTAGTTCGTTTTGTTCTTGAGGACATGGGAGAAGTCATGTTGTTAGTAGTGGAATTGTGTTGAGAAAGATTCAATAGTTTGATATTTAAGTTGTGGTGTACTTCTTCTAGTGGTGTCATGTGAACATCGACTACATGACACTTCACCTATATGGGCCTACAGGAATGCATTGTGTATTTGGCTACTAATCGTAGGGGTTGTCGGAGTGACAGAAACCTGAACCCCCGTTAGGAAACCATTGCACAAGGGACGTCAGGGTCTTAGATTTTAAAGCTATGGTTAGGTTTCTACCTTAATTAATTTCTTGTACTTACGGATGTTTGCAAGGGGTATAATCACAAGTATGTATTAGTCCTAGGAAGGTCGGTACATTAGCACAGGTTCACCCACACAGCACTTAGCAAGCTAAACAAGATTAATCAACTATATGAAGTGAAAGCACTTGACAGTCTTCCCCTGTGTCCTCGAGAACGTTTGGTCATCTTAAGTAATACAACCGGCTTGTCCTTTGCTGAATAAAGGATTGGGCCACTTGCTGCATTTGTTCTTATTGTCTTTTATTTATTCGTACTTTATTTATTTGTTTTATCAAAAACCCCTAAAAATCCATTTGCTAAGTATTTGCAGAGAATTCCTGATCCATAGCACTAGCCAGCACCTTCTTCTCCTTGTTGGGTTCGACACTCTTACTTATCAAAAATACTGCGATACACCCCCTATACTTGTGGGTCATCAAGACTATTTTCTGGCGCTGTTGCCAGGGAGTGAAGCGCTATTGGAGAGTGGAACTAGTAAAGGAAACTTCTACTGTGAGTATTGTTTACTTCTGTTAGTTGCTTTATTTTCTTTATGGATAATTTGCTGAGTTTCTTATTTGGTAATGCTACTACCACTGCTAAGGTAGTAGATGAACCACCACCTGCTGAGAATGATGCTTTTAAAATACCTACAAGACTTATTGATCGTGTTATGGATAACTACTATGTTGGGGATGTAACTGTCCATCTCGGTGATCGTTTACTCTTAATACACGAATTATGCGGGTTGTTCAAGTGTACAGGTATTACTACAGATCAAGTTAAGAAGAAGTTATTCTCATTATCACTAAAAGGAAGAGCTAAAGAATGGTATAAGATGCTAATGAATGGTCAAGCTCTTGAATGGGAGGAAATAGTACCTCTCTTTTATTCAAAGTTTTATCCTCCTAGTGAGATTCATAAAGATCGGAATCAAATATACAACTTTTGGCCTCTTGAAGGAGAGAGTACAACTCAAGCTTGGGGGAGATTGAAGTTACTTATGCTCAAATGTCCCATTCATGAGCTCTCCAACAATATTATTATCAATAACTTTTATGCAAGGCTCTCTCTTCATGATAATGATTTATTGGATGTTCTTGTGCTGGATCATTCACTCGCATGGAAGAAGAAGCTAAATGGGATCTTCTGGACCGTATTCAAGACAGTGCTGAAGCTTGGGAGAATGACAAAGGTAGAAAGTCAGGTATAAATTATGATTATGAATGCATTGAATCTTTTATGGGAACTGATGACTTTCGAAATATTAATAATACTTATGGTCTTGATTTACAAGTTATTACAAATTGCTTTAAGGCTTTTGCTTCTTATATTGAAATCCCAAAAAGGGGATGGAGCAAGTACCATGCGCCTTATAAAGATATTGTTGACTGTGTTGCTGTTGGGAGTACTGATTTTTACACTATTGATCACATCTTACATGAACTTTATATCGAGAAACCCTTCCCGGATAAGGTAAAGGACCATCCTATGATAACTAGTGTAATCACTAAAAGTGCAAAGAGAACTGTAAAACCTGATGAACAAATAAACATTGAACCTGTTGTAGCAATTGTGAAAGACCTTGTCACTAAAAGTGTAGAAGATGGACACATGGTCTTTGTGAGGATGCTTCTAATATTGTTTCGCATCCTAATAGGACTAAAAAAGCTAGTATCCCTATGCTTTCTGTTAGAATTGGTGATCATTGCTATTATGGTTTATGTGATATTGGTGCAAGTTCTAGTGCTATTCCTTATGAGCTTTACAGAGAAATTATGCATGAAATCAGTCCCTGCGAATTGGAAGAGATTGATGTGGTTATTCACCTTGCTAATAAAGACACCATCTCTCCAATTGGTATTGTACAGGATGTGGAAGTTCTTTGTGGTAAGATTAAGTATCCTGCTGATTTTCTAGTACTTGGTTCAGTTGCTAGTAAAACTTATCCTATCATTTTTGGTAGACCTTTCTTGAGTACTTGTGGAGCTATTATAGATTGCAAAAGGGAGAAAATCTTGACTAAGTTTGATGGGGAATCTTATGAGTTTAATTTTTCGAAATTTACTAAAGAACCTTGTGAAGAGGAAACCCATAATGAGGATTTTAGAGTTGAACAACTTGGTTCTATTTCTCTTGCTCCTAACAATGCTTTGCTGCAATTTATGGAAGATCATGAAAGTGAAATCTTCATGGAAGACAGGAATGAGATTGACGAGATTCTCCGCAATCAACCTAAGATTCTTAAGCATAACTTGCCTGTAGAAGACTTGGGTACCACATTGCCACCTAAAAAGGATCCAGTCTTCGATCTAAAACCCTTACCCGATGATCTTAAATATGCTTACATTGATGATAATAAGATATATCATGTTATTATTAGCTCTAAACTTTCAGGGAAGGAAGAAGAAAGGTTATTGGAGGTACTGAAGAAACACCGAGGGGCTATGGGCTATACCCTGGATGATTTAAAGGGTATTTCTCCTACTATATGTCAGCATGCTATCAATATAGAACCAGATGAAAAGCCAGTGGTAGAGCACCAACGACGTTTAAATCCTAAGATGAAGGAAGTGGTAAGAAATGAGGTACTGAAACTCCTTGATGCTGGTATTATCTACCCTATTGCTGATAGTGAATGGGTTACCCCTATTCATTGTGTCCCTAAAAAGGGAGGTATTACTGTTGTGCCTAATGATAAAGATGAGCTTATTCCCCAAAGAATAGTGGTAGGCTATAGGATGTGTATCGATTTCAGAAAGGTTAACAAAGTTACTAAGAAAGATCAGTACCCACTTCCTTTGATTGATCAAATGTTAGAAAGGTTGTCTAAAAAGACTCATTTTTGTTTTCTTGATGGATACTCTGGGTTTTCTCAAATTGCTGTTAATCAACAAGATCAAGAAAAACTACCTTTACATGCCCTTATGGAACCTATGCTTATAGACGTATTCCTTTTGGTTTATGTAATGCTCCTGCTACTTTTCAAAGATGCATGTCTGCTATCTTTCATGGTTTTTGTGAGGAAATTGTGGAAGTGTTCATGGATGACTTCTCTGTTTATGGAACTTCTTTTGATAATTATCTACACAACCTTGATAAAGTTTTGCAGAGGTGTGAAGAAACTAATCTTGTTCTTAATTGGGAGAAATGCCACTTCATGGTTAATGAAGGGATTGTCCTTGGGCATAAGGTTTCCGAAAGAGGCATAGAAGTGGATAGACCTAAAGTCGAGGCAATTGAGAAAATGCCCTGCCCAAGAGACATCAAAGGTATTCGTAGTATCCTTGGTCATGCTGGTTTCTATAGAAGGTTTATTAAAGATTTCTCTAAGATATCAAAACCCCTCACTAATCTTCTTCAAAAAGATGTACCCTTTGTTTTTGATGATGATTGTAAGGAATCTTTTGAAACTCTTAAGAAGGTTTAACTACAGCTCCTATCATTCAACCACCTGATTAGAGCTTACCCTTTGAAATAATGTGTGATGCTAGTGATTTTGCTGTAGGTGTTGTCCTTGGGAAACGTATTGATAAAAAGTTGAACGTTACTCATTATGCTAGTAAGACTCTTGATGTTGCTCAAAGAAATTATGCAACTACTGAAAAATAATTCCTAGCTGTCTTTTTGCTTGTGATAAGTTTAGAACTTATATTGTGGACTCAAAAGTCACCATTCATACTGATCATGATGCTATTAAGTACCTTATGACGAAGAAGGATGCTAAGCCTAGGCTTATTAGATGGGTGCTGCTTTTACAAGAGTTTGATCTACATATTGTAGATAGGAAAGGTGCTAAAAACCCTGTAGCTGATAATTTATCTCGATTAGAAAACATATCTTTTGACCCTATGCTTGTTAATGATAGTTTCCCAAATGAACAGTTGGCTGCGGTAGGGGTAAGCTCGCGAGGGAGCCCTTGGTACGCTGATTATGCTAACTTTATTGTCTCCAAGTATTTGCCTCCAACTTTTACAGCTCAGCAAAGAAGAAAGTTCTTTTATGATTTGAGGCATTATTTTTGGGATGACCCACACTTATATAAATAAGGAGTGGATGGTATTATGCGAAGATGTGTTCCAGAATATGAACAAAAAGAGATATTGCGTAAATGTCATGGTAGTGCTTATGGAGGACATCATGCAGGAGATAGAACTGCGCAAAAGGTGCTACAATCAGGTTTCTACTGGCCTACCCTTTTGAAAGATGCAAGAAAATTTGTTTTATCTTGTGATGAATGTCAGCGTGTTGGTAATATTTCTAGACACAATGAAATGCCTATGAACTACTCTCTAGTTATTGAACCCTTTGATTGCTGTGGATTTGACTTTATGGGTCCTTTTCCTCCGTCGAAATGTTATACTCATATTCTTGTTGCCGTTGATTATGTTACTAAGTGGGTAGAAGCCATCCCTACGAAGAGTGCTGACGGGGAGACTTCTCTAAAAATGCTTAAGGATGTTATCTTTCCTAGGTTTGGAGTGCCTAGGTATCTCATGACTGATGGAGGTTCTCATTTCATTTATGGTGGTTTTAGAAAGACCCTTGCTAAATATGATGTTAATCATAGAATTGCTTCAGCTTATCACCCCCAAACTAGTGGGAAAGTAGAGTTGTCAAATAGAGAAATTAAATCCATCTTGCAAAAGACTGTTAATAGATCTAGAAAAAACTGGGCTAAAAAGTTGAATGATGCTTTATGGGCTTATAAGACTGCCTACAAAAACCCTATGGGGATGTCTCCTTATAAAATGGTTTATGGGAAAGCTTGTCACCTACCTTTAGAATTAGAACACAAAGCTTACTGGGCAGTTAAAGAACTCAATAGAGATTGTAAGCTTGCTGGTGAAAAAAGATTATTTGCCTTAAGTTCTTTAGATGAATGGAGGAGTGAAGCATATGAGAATGCTAGGCTCTTTAAGGAAAAAGTTAAAAGATGGCATGATAAGCGAATACTTAAGAGAGAATTCCATGTTGGTGAGAAGGTTCTATTGTATAGGTCTTGTCTCAGATTTTTTGCAGGAAAACTACTGTCAAAATGGGAAGGACCTTTCGTTATTGAAGAAGTGTACCGCTTAGGAGCAATATAGGTTTCTTCTTTAAAAATAACACTACACAAGTAGTGAATGGGAAGCGACTTAAGCACTATATTGCTGGAGATTCTTACAATGAAGATGTTGATGCCTTTCAAGTTATAACTCCGGAAAAAATTATCAAGGACCAAATTCAGAGACCTGCAGACTCCGTTTTTAAATAGGTAACAGTTCTGGTAAGAAAAGTTCCGCGAAAGACCTGTCTAGTTATATTTTTGCAGTTGTTAGCCAATAAGGAAAGCTACGAAGCGAAAGAGGGACGGAAACAGAGCCAGGGTGGCTCACACCACCCTGTGGCGCGCGCCCACCCCTCGTCGTGCCACCAGGTGGTGAGGCCACCCCGGACTCCGTCTCCGACCCGTTTTCTCCCAGTACCTTCCTTTTGGTGTGAAACTTCGTAATATATAATCCCCCGGATCTCCCGAGGTTCGTATATCGTGTTTTCGTCGTGTTTTCGTTTCGATCTGTTTCTGACAAGTAGAGTCCCTGATTTGGAGCCACAATGTCTTCCTCTGGATCAACCAAGGAAGATTTCTTAGAGGATATCATCAACCCATACATGAGAGAGTTGAAGATTCATCCCAAGGAGTTATTGCTTGAAGACGGGGAGGTCCGGATAAAAGAGGTTCAAGGCCCTAAAGGTGAAGGAAGTCTGGAGGATAGGATGGAAGCACTGGAACAAGAAGTATTTAGGTACAAGAAGATGGTGGAACGCGAAGTGGATATCATCCATAAGATTTGTTCGAAACTCATCGCCGAGCACCAAAAGGAGACTGCTGAGCTCAAGGATGAAGTCCTCTCACTCTGCCAAACAACCAACGAACTACAAGCACAGCTCTACGACATTCAAAATCAAAACTGTGAGTATGGGGTTAGGTTTAAACGCATAAGTGCTGCTGCAAGTTTCAGGATGCTGGAGACCACGATGTCCTTTGTTGATGGGAAGCCCTTACCCTGGAAGTCGGATGATGATGAGAGGATACCACCACCACCAAAGGAGTAATTCGTCATCACGTTTGGCATCCCCTTGGTTTGTTCCAAGCTTGGGGGAGTGCCGCGGTATCACATCACTATCTTCTATCTTTTTACCTTTTTAGTAGAGTCATATCATGAATAGAGAAGTTATCATGTAGGATGGTTTGCATTATGGAAGTGTCCCCTCTCTCGTTAGATATGTATCCTTTGAAGTGAGTAGCCATTATGGAATATTAATGAGAATTTCTATCATTTACTCTTTTGCATATCTTATATTAGTTTTCAATTCGTGGTTATATGATTGATCTTGTTGTTAGTATTGGTGTCACTTTGGGATCATTGAGTTAATTTAGTTGGTTTTGGCAAACCTAGCTCGGTCAGTAGCAACAATATTTTTGAGACTTGATTGAAAAGATAAAAGTACTCTAAAGAAATATAATTTCATCATCTTTCTTTCTTGATTTGCTCATAAGTTTAGTATTCTCTAGTTAAGATCTTTTGTGCTTCCAAGGAAGATTACATGTTTGATTTTTATCATTTGTATGTTTGTTTGTTTCCTTCAACTCTTATACTTGCTACCTAGCCTTGGTAGCCAAAAATCTGTACTGAGAGGGAATTCTTCTCGTGCATCTAATCCTTAAACCAAACCCATGCCATTTGTGTCCACCATACCTACCTATTAGCATTATTGCTATTCCAAGTAAATTCTTGTTTTTATCTACCTTCCAAATTAAACTTGTTATGTGAAAATTAGTGATTAAAACTCTCATGAACTTGATGGCACACTTTATTTTCTTGCACTTAATAAACTTGAACCATTGGGTCCTTCTTTGTTGCGTATATGCTTGCGCTTTATAAGTTGAAGTTAGCAGAACCATGTATCGTGGGGAACGCTTTCAACATTTCACAGGTACTTTGTACCTAGTTCATATCATGATTCTTTTGTCTATGGATCCGGGCGGTGTGAAATAAAAGGGGAGCTTATTAGATCATGGACTTTATATGTGTGTTAGAGAAACGCCTGGGCCGCTAGCCTAAGACATGCCTAATCATGGTGGAAACTTGCAGCATAACTATAGTGAGAATTCTATGAAGCATCTTTAATAAAAACCTATGCAAATAGCAAATAAAAGGATCGTTGAGATGCTCATTGTCTGCTTGCCTTGTCATTTTGATTATGGGATAGCTCCTGTATCTTGTGCAAGGGGTACCCTGTTGGCGGTTCTCTATGATACACATGTATTTACAATGACAAGAGCTTACTCGTGACTGAAGTTGAGTAGCATGAGGTTCGGTACTCGTAAGTAAGGGGCATGAGATTTCAACTTATAAATTGTCAAGCATATCCTCTTAGTTGTGTCACTTTAACCTTAATCACCTAAAGATGCCTATGATAGGGGCAATGAGAGCTAAAAACTAATAAGTATCATAATTTTTGGGAGCTCTTTATGAAACTTGAAATCCCTGCTTCCCCCTGCGAAGGGCCTTTCTTTTACTTTTTAGTTGAGTTAGTAAACCTATTCCCGTCTATCTCAGCAAGTATTTTGAGTTGTTGTGTTTCATTCATTCTTATGATGATTTATTCAATCATGTTTCTTATGTTCCTTGTTTTGCACATTGCTCTTATCTGGGTGTTTACTACTTTGAAAGCTATCATTGAAAACCAGTTATTAACTCCAGCAAATTATCAACTATTCTTCAACCAAGAGCTAAGTTTGCCATTACCAATTATGATTTACTTTATGTATCTTTATTGTGTTTCCTTTACTCATTACAAGTTGAGTTATATAATAGTGAGTTGTCTTCTACTATGATCTATGTATTGATGAATGTGATGCTTCTTGTCCGTATTCTTTTATCGACTCTTCACTCCATAAACCTGAGGTCATGTTTATTGAGCTCAGTTTCGCTTGGGGACAAGCGAAGTCTAAGCTTGGGGGGGAGTTGATACGTCCATTTTGCATCACTATTCTATATCATAATTCACTGTTATTCATTGATATATTTCATATTAAGGGATGATACTTATGTTATTTCACCTGTTTTTGCATGGTTGATGACTTTTGGAGCATGGATCGCTGCAGTCAGGATTCTGATGGAAAAGGTGCTGTTTGGAGGCAAATTTCGCGAAGATCACAAAATACAGGAAAATATACGGAAAATCGTATTTTTCAGAAGACGAAGGAAGTCAGAAGGAGGAGTGGAGATGGGCCACAAGGGGCCCACACCACCCCCTGGCGTGGGCCAGCCTAGGCCGCACCACCAGGTGGTGTGGCCGCCTTGGCCCACCTCTGGCTCTCCCCTCTAGCATATATAATCCTCCTGAAACCCTAATACTCGGGGAGCGACCACAGAAAGATTCCGCCGCCACTGCGGGGCGGAAAACACCGAGAGAGAAAGATCTCTTCGGCAGACCGATATCTGCCGGGGGAATTCCTTCCCGGAGAGGGTAGATCGTCGCCATCAACACCACCATCAAGCTAGACTTAATCGGGATCATCATCATCACCACCACCACCATCATCATCATCACCCTCATCACCATCTCCATATTGCTGTAACAATTGGGTTGAATCTCACATAGTTTTTAGGGGAAACGTTCCCGGTGTTGATTACTCTTTGTAGTTGATGCTATTGAGTGAACCGTTGAATTATTGTTTATGTTCAGATTGTTATACATCATTATTCCATCTTTGATCATGATCCATATGATGGCTTGTGAGTAATTCGTTTTGTTCTTGAGGACATGGGAGAAGTCATGTTGTTAGTAGTGGAATTGTGTTGAGAAAGATTCAATAGTTTGATATTTAAGTTGTGGTGTACTTCTTCTAGTGGTGTCATGTGAACGTCGACTACATGACACTTCACCTATATGGGCCTAGTGTAGGGGTTCGTAGCATGGAAAACAAAAATTTTCTATCGCATACAAACAAACAAGCCAAGATCTATCTATTAGATTGTAGCAACGAGTCGATGGAATAACTCACCCTCGAAGATTCCAAAGTGTTTAACGAGAGCAGATTCTCGTGGGTGATGTAGTCGTACTCTTTCCGATCTCAAGATCGCGTAGACGATCCTTCCGGCGCCGCGTTCCCGCAGCGCTCCCGCAGTCGGTCACACGTTCGGTACTCGACGAAGACCTTCCTCTCCTTGTTCCAGCAGGCAGCGGAGGTTGTAGTACTCTCCTCGCGATTCCGGCAGCACAACGGCGTGGTACCGGAGGTAGAGGGGAAATCCCGCAGGGCTTCGCCTTAAGCCGGTGCGAGTATGGTGGAGCTTATGAGAGAGGCTATTAGTGGTCTAGTAATTAGACACACCAATTAGAGGGCTCTAAACCAATTAGAAGGCTCTAAACCGAATAGCTCTAAACCGGGGTCTAGATCTAGGGTTTAGTTTAGAGGATAGGAAACTTGTGTGTGTAGGAGGGGAGCCCTGCCCCTCCTTATATAGGTGGGAGGGTGTGGGCGCGCCAGGGGAGGGAGGGAGTCCCTCCCCAACTCGGCCTAGGGCTGGGCGCCGGCCTGGAGGAGTCCAACTCCTCCTCCAGGTTGGTTCCAACTCCTCTTGCTTGTTTCCCACAGTTTCTTGTTTTGGCAGTTTGACTTTCAAACTGGACATTTGACTTTTCTGTTTTAGGATTCAATTTAATCCTACATTTGGGACAGCAAGAACACTTAGTACATGATGCAATCATTCCAATATGTAATGACACATTCATGTACCCCTTCCCCCCCGGAGTGCCGGACAATCCGGAACCTTCTAGAATATCCCCGATGAAAACACCGGAATCATTCCCGAACTCCGAAACGGGTCTTTCCTTATATGAATCTTATTCTCCGGACCATTCCGGATCACCTCGTGATATCCCGGATCCCATCCGAGACTCCGAACAACATTCGGTCTCTTTCTCATAATACCATAACTACTCAAACAACGTCGAATCCTTAAGTGTGTCTCCCTACGGTTCGTGAATTATGCAGACATGATCGAGACACTTCTCCGAACAATAACCAATAGAGGAATCTGGAAATTCATATGGCTCCCACATATTTCTACGATTACTTTGCGATCGAATGAACCACTTACATACGATACCAATTTCCCTTTGTCTCACGATATGTTACTTATCCGAGGTTATGATCGTCGGTATCTCTGCATACCTAGTTCATCCTCGTTACCGATAAGTACTCTTTTCTCGTTCCCGTGATATGTGATCCCTTGTGACCAAGTCACATGCTTGCAAGCTAATTGGATGACATTTCACCGAGAGGGCCCAGAGAATATCTATCCGTCATGTGGATGGACAAATCCCACTCTTGATCCATGTGTTTCAACCAATACTTTCCGAACACTCAATGCCACCTTTATAGCCACCCTGTTACGGTGTGGTGTTTGATGACATCAAAGCATCCATCCAGTAAAGGTGATATGCATGATCTCATGGTCGAAGGAATTAGGTTACTATGTATCAGAAAGCATATAGCAATTGAACTATTGAAATGACTTGATCTTTATGCTACGCTTGTCTATAGGAGTATGTCCACCATATCATTCTCCTAACGATATGATCTTGTTGTTGATAACATCTCAATGTTTATGACAAAGAAACCACATCATCAATCAACCAACAAGCTAGTGAAGTATAGAGGCTATACTAGGGACTTCAAATTAAGTTTACAAATCACACAAGTATTAATGGTTTCCTTGTTAATACTATTATAGCATGAATGCAAACATTTATCATAAACACAAAGATATATAATAATAACTATATTTATTATTGCCTCTAGGGCATATCTCCAACAGTCTCCCACTTGCACTAGAGTCATCTAATCTAGATTACATGGTAATATACCGAACACCCATGGCAGTTTGGTGTTGGTCATGTTTTGCCCTCGGGAGAGGTTTAGTCAACGGATCCGCCACATTCAGATCTGTGTGTACTTTGTAAATCTTTATATCCCCATCCTGGATATGTTCTCGAATAGCGTGAAAACGTAGCTTGATATGCTTCAGCTTCTTGTGTGACCTTGGTTCTTGCGCATTGGCTATGGCGCCCATGTTATCACAGTAGATAGACATTGGGTCCAGCGCACTAGGAACCACACCCAGCTCTGTAATGAACTCTTTCATCCATATCGCTTCTTGTGAAGCCTCCGAAGCAGCCATGTATTCCGATTCAGTTGAAGATCTCGCCACAACGCTTTGCTTTGCACTCCTCCAGCTAACTGCTGCACCATTCAAAATAAATACGTATCCAGATTGTGATTTAGAATCATCTGGATCGGTGTTCCAACTAGCATCGGTGTAACCATTAACAACGAGCTGTTCATCACCTCCATAAGAAAGAACCATATCCTTAGTTCTTCTCAAGTACTTAAGGATGTTTTTGACCGCTGTCCAATGATCTACTCCTGGATCACTTTGATATCTGCTAGTTAGACTAACAGCATATGCGATGTCGGGTCTAGTACATAGCATGGCATACATTAGAGATCCTATGGCTGAGGCATAGGGAGTCTTACTCATCCTTTCTCTATCTTCTGCCGATGTCGGACTTTGAGTTTTACTCAAGGTCGTATTGGGCAACATGGGCAAGAACCCTTTCTTGCTATCTTCCATTCCAAACCTCTTTAGAACTTTGTCCAAATATGTACTTTGTGACAATGATATTTGGCGTTTCGATCTATCTCTATAAATCTTTATGCCTAATATGTAAGCTGCTTCGCCAAGATCCTTCATTGAAAAACTATTATTCAAATACTCTTTGACACTTTTAAGAAGGTCTACATCATTCCCAATCAACAATATGTCATCCACATACAGTATTAAGAATGCTACAGAGCTCCCACTCACTTTCTTGTAAATACAAGCTTCTCCATAAGTTTGTATAAAACCAAAACTTTTGATTACCTTATCAAAACGTTGATTCCAACTTCGGGATGCTTGCTTCAATCCATAGATGGACCGTTGAAGCTTGCATACCTTGTTAGCATCTTTAGGATCGACAAAACCTTTGGGTTGTATCATATACAACTCTTCATCAATGTCTCCATTGAGGAATGCTGTTTTGACATCCATCTGCCATATCTCATAATTATAATATGCAGCGATTGCTAACATAATCCTCACAGACTTTAGCTTCGCTACCGGTGAGAAAGTCTCATCGTAGTCAACTCCTTGAATTTGTCGAAACCCTTTTGCGACAAGTCGAGCTTTATAGACAGTAACATTACCATCAGCATCTGTTTTCTTCTTGAAAATCCATTTGTTCTCGACAGCCTTCCGGCCATCCGGTAGGTCCACCAAAGTCCATACTTGGTTTTCGTACATGGATCCAATCTCGGATTTCATGGCTTCTTGCCATTTATTGGAATCTGGGCTCATCATCGCTTCCTCATATGTCTCGGGGTCATCGGTGTTGTCCACCAACATGACATTCATAACGGAATCATACCAATCTGGAGTGGTACGAGTTCTCGTTGACCTCCGAGGCTCTGTAGCAACTTCAACCGAAGTTTCATGATCACTATCATTAGCTTCCTCTCTTATTGGTGCAGGCACCACAGGAACTTCTTCCGGTGCTGCGCTACTCGCAATTTCGAGAGAAGGTTCGACAACCTCGTCGAGTTCTACTTTCCTTCCAGTCACTTCTTTCGAGAGAAATTCCTTCTCTAGAAAGGATCCATTCTTGGCAACAAAGATTTTGCCTTCGGATCTATGATAGAAGGTATACCCAATAGTTTCCTTCGGGTATCCTATGAAGACGCATTTTTCCGCTTTGGGTTCAAGCTTGTCCGGCTGTAACTTCTTTACATAGGCTTCGCATCCCCAAACTTTAAGGAACGACAATTTAGGTTTCTTCCCAAACCATAATTCATACGGTGTCGTTTCAACGGATTTAGATGGTGCCCTATTTAAAGTGAATGCGGCTGTTTCTAATGCATAACCCCAAAATGATAGCGGTAAATCTGTAAGTGACATCATAGAACGAACCATATCTAAGAGAGTTCGATTACGACGTTCAGACACACCATTACGCTGTGGTGTTCCCGGCGGTGTCAATTGTGAAAGTATTCCGCACTTCTTTAAATGCTCGCCAAACTCGTAACTTAGATATTCACCTCCACGATCAGAACGTAGAAATTTAATCTTCTTGTTACGTTGATTCTCTACCTCACTTTGAAACTCCTTAAACTTCTCGAAAGTTTCGGACTTATGTTTCATGAAATAGATATACCCATATCTACTCAAGTCATCCGTGAAGGTAAGAACATAACGATAACCACTGCGCGATGCTACACTCATTGGACCACACACATCGGTATGTATGATTTCCAATAAGTCTGTAGCTCGCTCCATTATACCAGAAAATGGAGTCTTAGTCATTTTACCCATCAGACATGCTTCGCATCTTTCAAGTGATTCAAAATCAAGTGATTCAAGAAGTCCATCGGAATGGAGTTTCTTCATACGCTTCACTCCAATGTGACCAAGACGACAGTGCCACATATAGGTCAAATTATCGCTTGATTTCAAACGTTTAGCCTCAATGTTATTAATATGTGTATTTCTACTATCGAGATTCAATATGAATAGACCATCTATCAAAGGTGCATGTGCATAAAACACATTACTCATATAAATCGAACAACCATTATTCTCGGATTTAAACAAGTAATTGTCTCGCAATAAACAAGATCCTGATATAATGTTCATGCTTAATGCAGGCACCAAATAACAATTATTTAAGTATAAAACTAATCCCGATGGTAGATGAAGAGGTAGCGTGCCGACCGCGATCACATCAACCTTTGATCCGTTTCCTACGCGCATCGTCACCTCGTTCTTCACTAGCTTCCGTTTATTCTGCAGCTCCTGTTTCGAGTTACAAATATGAGCAACCGAACCAGTATCAAATACCCAGGCACTACTACGAGTACTAGTGAGATACACATCAATAACATGTATATCAGATATACCTTTCTTCTTGATGTTGCCGTTCTTCAAATCCGCCAAGTACCTTGGGCAATTCCGCTTCCAGTGACCTTCCCCCTTGCAGTAAAAGCACTCAGTTTCAGATTTAGGTCCAGCCTTGGTCTTCTTCGTCGGCGTGGTAACTTTCTTACCACCCTTCTTGAAGTGTCCCTTTTGCTTAGACTTGCCTTTCTTGAATTTGGTGGTCTTATTGACCATCAACACTTGGTGCTCTTTCTTGATCTCCACTTCTGCAGATTTTAACATAGCAAATAGTTCTGGCAACTCTTTGTTCATGTTCTGCATGTTGTAGTTCATCACAAAGTTCTTGTAACTTGGTGGTAGTGATTGGAGGATGCGGTAAACTCCCAAAGTATTAGGAATTACTATACCCAAACTTTGAAGTTTATTTGCGTGCCCAGACATCTTAAGCACATGCTCACTGACGGAGCTACCCTCTTCCATCTTGCAGTTAAAGAACTTTTCAGAAGCTTCATAACTTTCAATTGCCGCATGAGTCTCAAAGATTAATTTGAGATCCTTGACAATATCATATGGATCTGACTCTTCAAACCTTTTCTGAAGCTCCGATTCTAAACCATACAAGATAGCACACTGAACTATGGAGTACTGATTCTTCCGAGCAAGGTAAACATTCTTTACTTCATCGGTAGCATCAGCTGCAGGTGGGTCACCTAGCGGTGCATCCAGCACATAGGTCAAATTACCAGCTGTGAGGACAATCCTCAAATTGCGGAACCAATCCGCGAAGTTGCTTCCATTGTTTTTCAACTTTTCTTTCTCTAGGAACGCATTAAAATTGATGGTAGGGGCTGCCATTGATCTACAACATATTTGCAATAGTTTAGACTAAGTTTATGACAAATTGAGTTCAAATTAATTAATGAAATTAAACTAGGTGAACTCCCACTCAAAACAACATCCCTCACATTGTTTTAGTGATCACACGAACCAAATCCACTACATCAACACCGATCATCACGAGAGCTGATATAGTTTTAATGGCGAACAATCATCATGTTCATCATATCTACTATATGATTCATGCTTTGCCTTTCGGCGATCCGTGTTCCTGAGGCCATGTCTGTACATGCTAGGCTCGTCAAGATCAAACCTTAGCTTCCGCATAAGCAAATCTGGCTTGCTTACGTTGTATTCACCCGCGGAATCAAAGACACCCGATCATCACGTGGTGCTTCGAAGCAGCAAGCTTTGGCAACGGTGCATACTAAGGGTGAACACTTTAGAACTTGAAATTTATGTGCATGAGGGATCATCTTATAATGCTACCGTCGTCTACTAAGCAATACAAGATGCATAAAGGATTAACATCACATGCAATTCATAATATGTGATATGATATGGCCTTTCTTCTTTGTGCTTCCGATCTCCATCTTCAAGCACGAATATGATCTCCATCATCACCGGCATAGCATCAAGGTCAATGACGCTTCTCCATGGTTGTCGTCCACCAGCTTCAACTATTACAACTATTTTGAATAGACACGCAGGTCTTAACAGAAATTAAAGACAACCATATGGCTCCTGCCGGTTGCCAACTTACAATAAGGAACATTGCATACATCAAATATAATCACAATCATGGCCATATCACATCACTGCACACCCCTGCAAAACAAAGTTAGACGCTTCTACTTTCTTTGCATATTTTACGTGGTTTGGGGCTTTCCATAAGTGTCGTTCTAACTTACGAACAAGAACCACAACATTGATACTAGCATTGTTGATCACCCGTTGTAAATTGGATCTTTACTATGCTAGGAGAAACAGGCACCCGCAAAGCCACTTATGCAAAACGAGTTGCATGTCAAGCGTGGAGCAAGTCTCATGAACGATGTCATGTAAGGTTAGCCCGGGCCGCTTCATCCCAACATACCGCAAGATGCAAAGTACACAAAAAGCAATCTACAATAAAAGCATCAACGCCCACAATGACCATTGTGTTCTACTCGTGCAACAGATCTACATATAGACACGGCTCTGATACCACTGTAGGGGTTCGTAGCATGGAAAACAAAAATTTTCTATCGCATACAAACAAACAAGCCAAGATCTATCTATTAGATTGTAGCAACGAGTCGATGGAATAACTCACCCTCGAAGATTCCAAAGTGTTTAACGAGAGCAGATTCTCGTGGGTGATGTAGTCGTACTCTTTCCGATCTCAAGATCGCGTAGACGATCCTTCCGGCGCCGCGTTCCCGCAGCGCTCCCGCAGTCGGTCACACGTTCGGTACTCGACGAAGACCTTCCTCTCCTTGTTCCAGCAGGCAGCGGAGGTTGTAGTACTCTCCTCGCGATTCCGGCAGCACAACGGCGTGGTACCGGAGGTAGAGGGGAAATCCCGCAGGGCTTCGCCTTAAGCCGGTGCGAGTATGGTGGAGCTTATGAGAGAGGCTATTAGTGGTCTAGTAATTAGACACACCAATTAGAGGGCTCTAAACCAATTAGAAGGCTCTAAACCGAATAGCTCTAAACCGGGGTCTAGATCTAGGGTTTAGTTTAGAGGATAGGAAACTTGTGTGTGTAGGAGGGGAGCCCTGCCCCTCCTTATATAGGTGGGAGGGTGTGGGCGCGCCAGGGGAGGGAGGGAGTCCCTCCCCAACTCGGCCTAGGGCTGGGCGCCGGCCTGGAGGAGTCCAACTCCTCCTCCAGGTTGGTTCCAACTCCTCTTGCTTGTTTCCCACAGTTTCTTGTTTTGGCAGTTTGACTTTCAAACTGGACATTTGACTTTTCTGTTTTAGGATTCAATTTAATCCTACATTTGGGACAGCAAGAACACTTAGTACATGATGCAATCATTCCAATATGTAATGACACATTCATGTACCCCTTCCCCCCCGGAGTGCCGGACAATCCGGAACCTTCTAGAATATCCCCGATGAAAACACCGGAATCATTCCCGAACTCCGAAACGGGTCTTTCCTTATATGAATCTTATTCTCCGGACCATTCCGGATCACCTCGTGATATCCCGGATCCCATCCGAGACTCCGAACAACATTCGGTCTCTTTCTCATAATACCATAACTACTCAAACAACGTCGAATCCTTAAGTGTGTCTCCCTACGGTTCGTGAATTATGCAGACATGATCGAGACACTTCTCCGAACAATAACCAATAGAGGAATCTGGAAATTCATATGGCTCCCACATATTTCTACGATTACTTTGCGATCGAATGAACCACTTACATACGATACCAATTTCCCTTTGTCTCACGATATGTTACTTATCCGAGGTTATGATCGTCGGTATCTCTGCATACCTAGTTCATCCTCGTTACCGATAAGTACTCTTTTCTCGTTCCCGTGATATGTGATCCCTTGTGACCAAGTCACATGCTTGCAAGCTAATTGGATGACATTTCACCGAGAGGGCCCAGAGAATATCTATCCGTCATGTGGATGGACAAATCCCACTCTTGATCCATGTGTTTCAACCAATACTTTCCGAACACTCAATGCCACCTTTATAGCCACCCTGTTACGGTGTGGTGTTTGATGACATCAAAGCATCCATCCAGTAAAGGTGATATGCATGATCTCATGGTCGAAGGAATTAGGTTACTATGTATCAGAAAGCATATAGCAATTGAACTATTGAAATGACTTGATCTTTATGCTACGCTTGTCTATAGGAGTATGTCCACCATATCATTCTCCTAACGATATGATCTTGTTGTTGATAACATCTCAATGTTTATGACAAAGAAACCACATCATCAATCAACCAACAAGCTAGTGAAGTATAGAGGCTATACTAGGGACTTCAAATTAAGTTTACAAATCACACAAGTATTAATGGTTTCCTTGTTAATACTATTATAGCATGAATGCAAACATTTATCATAAACACAAAGATATATAATAATAACTATATTTATTATTGCCTCTAGGGCATATCTCCAACACCTAGGGGAATGCATTGTGTATTTGGCTACTAGTCGTAGGGGTTGCCGGAGTGACAGAAACCTGAACCCCCGTTAGGAAACCATTGCACAAGGGATGTCAGGGTCTTAGAGTTTAAAGCTATGGTTAGGTTTCTACCTTAATTACTTTCTTGTACTTACGGATGTTTGTAAGGGGTATAATCACAAGTATGTATTAGTCCTAGGAAGGTTGGTACATTAGCACAGGTTCACCCACACAACACTTAGCAAGCTAAAGAAGATTAATCAACTATATGAAGCGAAAGCACTTGACAGTCTTCCCGTGTGTCCTCGAGAACGTTTGGTCATCTTAAGTAATACAACCGGCTTGTCCTTTGCTGCATAAAGGATTGGGCCACTTGCTGCATTTGTTCTTATTATCTTTTATTTATTCGTACTTTATTTATTTGTTTTATCAAAACCCCCTAAAAATCCGTTTGCTAAGTATTTGCAGAGAATTCCTGATCCATACTACTAGCCAGCACCTTCTGCTCCTCGTTGGGTTCGGCACTCTTACTTATCAAAAATACTGCGATACACCCCCTATACTTGTGGGTCATCAAAAACATCTTTGCATTTAATCCAAGAGTCAATACTATTTCTAGGTAGGGATAACAACCATTCTTTAGATTTTCCTCTCAAAGACAAAGGAAATAATTTAAGCTTAATAATATCTCCATCTATATCCCTATGTTTTTGCATCTCACAAAGTTCAACAAAGTTATTAAGGTGAGCAATTGCATCATCAGTACCAGCACCAGAGAATTGTTCTTTCATAACAAGATTGAGCAAAGCAGGTTTAATTTCAATGAAAGTAGCTTTAGGAACAGGTGGAGCAATAGGTGTGCACACGAAATCATTGTTGTTTGTGCTAGTGAAGTCACACAACTTAGTGCTTTCAAGAGTAGTCATTTTTTAATATTAAAGCAAGCCAACAGAAATGGAAACTAAAATAGGAACTATTTTTTGTGTGTTTTTGATAAAAGAAGCAAACCAATACAACCATTTTTTTGTGTTTTTGATAAAAAGGAACAAGCAAAACAAAGCAAAATAAACTAAGCAAAACAAAAACAAAGTAAAGAGATTGGTTGTGAGAGACTCCCCTTGCAAGAATCTTCTTTCTCCCTGAAAAGTGATTGACGAGGAGGAAGAGATTGAAGCTGTCCTTAACTCCCCGGCAACAGCGCCAGAAAAAGTGCTTGATGGCTCAAAATATGTAGAGCTTGTTGGGAACCCCAAGAGGAAGGCATGATGTGCACAGTAGCAAGTTTTCCCTCAGTTATGAAACCAAGGTTATCAAACCAGTAGCAGTAAGGAAACAACTCCAAGGTGTTGCTAACAACTTGGAATCCTGCACAACACAACCACATAACTTTTCCCAACTTACAATGAGGTTGTCAATCTCACAGGTTTTGCTGAAAACAAAGGATTAAATGTATAGTGTGGAAGATAGTAATTGCTTGCAGAAAGTAAACAGTAAACGGTAAAAAGTAGATGGTATATCAATGGTAAAGGAATGCACTGGGGTCCACAGTTCACTAGAGGTGTTTATCCTTAAGATAAATAGCATGTTGGGTGAACAAACTATAGCGGGGAAATTGACAATTTGAGAAAGCATAACAATGCATATACTAGACATCTTGAATCCTATGAGATTTGATTGGGCATTACAACATAATACAGACCATAATCCAACTGCATCTATGACTAATAATCCACATTTAGGTTATCATCCGAACCACTTCAAGTATTAAGTTGCAAGCAACAGATAATTACATTAAGCAAAGTGTGTAAAGTAAACAATACAATTTCCCCATGGACAAAGGATTGTTGTTTTCTCCCTAGTAGCAACAACACATCTACAACCTTAGAGATTCCTGTCACTTCCCCAGATTACTAGAGGCATGAACCCACTATCGAGCATAAATACTCCCTCTTGGAGTTGCAAGCATCTACTTGGCTAAGATAGCTACTAACAACGGAGGGCATGCAAGATCACAAATAACATAGACATGATAGAATCAATAATCAATCTGACATAGTATCTCAATATCCATCGGATCCCCGCAAACACAACATATAGGATTACAAATAGATGATATTGATCATGAACGGAGCTCACAAGATCTAAACATGATAGCACAAAGGAGAACCAACCATCTAGCAATTGTATGGACCCATAGAACAAAGGTGAACTACTCACGCATCACTCTAGAGGCTGCCATGGTGATGAAGAAGGCCTCCAGGGTGATCTCTCCCCTCTGGCAGGGTGCCGGGAAGAGCTTCGGGTCCCCCTCGATCTAGGGATGGAGATGGCGGCGGCTGCAGACTCTTTCATGGAATTTTGATCGGGTCCCTAGGGTTTTCGTCCCAGGGTACTTTTATAGGCGAAGGGGCAAGGTCGGTGGACGCCTGAGGGGCCCACACCACCTGGTGGCATGCCCCCTGGCCGCGCTGCCACAGGGCGTGGCCACCTCGTTGCCCCCATTCAGCTTCCCTTTGGACTCCGTGTTGCTTCGGGTAAAATATTGACTTTGGCTTTTGTCCCGTCCAATTCTGAGAATATTTCCTTACTAGCTTTTCTTAAACCAAAAACAACATCTTGTTAATAGGTTAGTTCCAGAAAATATATAAAAATACCTCAAAGTGTGAATAAAACATAAGAAAGTTGTTATAAAACAAGCATGGAGCATCAAAAATTATAGATACGTTTAGGACGTATCACCTAATTAGCAACAATTTGCTAATAACTTGATTATCAACATTGTGGCTGAAATTTGTAGGTAGAGCGATTCTCTCCTAGAAAGCCCAAAGCCTCGTAAAATATGCAAGAATAAATTAGAGGACGTATAACTTGTTTTTGCAGGGCATGTGATGTGATATGGTCATTGTTACAAAAAATGTTGTATACAATGTGAATTATTGTAAGTTAAACAACCGGTAGGAGTCATATGGTTGTCTTTATCTTTTATGGCCTGCATGCTATTCGTGTATATCCAAGAGATATATTGTAATGGTGGAGACGACCATGATGGTGGCACCATGGACCTTGGAGCCATGCCGGTGGAATGATGGAGATCATACCATGGAGCACAATATGGAGATCAAGTGCAAGAAAGGACCATATCATATCACATTTTATATGCATGTGATGTTTATCCCTTTTTATGCATCTTATTTTGCTTATGTCTTGCTTAGTTCTTGGCGGTAGAATTATAAGATGATCCCTTTCACTAATATCAAGATAATAATATGTTCTTCCTTAGTATGCACTGTTAAGAAAGTTCGTCATTTCGAAGCACCACGTGATGATCGGGTGTGATAGAATCTATGTTCGCATACAACGGGTGTAAGACAATTTTACACACGCAAGTACTAAGGTTCTTACTTGGCGAGCTTAGCATGTACAAACATGGCCCCGAAACATGAACCGAAAGGTAAAGCACGAGTCATATGAATGATATGATGTCCATATGATGCTCACCATTGGAGCTGCACCACCACACTCGTGATGATCGGTCGTGGTGTAGTCAATTTGGTTCGTGTAGTCACTAAAAATGACCAGGGATGTCGTTTTTGAGTGGGAGTTCTCATAGTAACTTTGAATTAACTTGAACTCTATCTTTTATAAACCTAGTCTAAAATAGTCTTTGCAAAGTAGATCATGGCACCTCTGCATTCAATATCAATGCATTCCTAGATAGAGAAAAACTACAAGATAATGGGTATAACTTCACCGACTGGTACCGCAACATGAGGATTTTCCTCATGGGCATTAAGAAGTATTATGTGCTGGACGGTCCGTTAGGTGATGCCCCTACAAATGATGCATCTATGGATGAGTGCAACATGTATAAAACAAAGTGTGATGACTACACTCTTATGCAATGTAAGGTTATTTAGTCGCTAGAACCTGAACTCCAATAGCGTTTTGAACTTACTGGTTCTCATGCTATGGTGATGGAACTCAAAACCATGTTTGAGAGCCAGATCCGAGATGAGAGATATATGATATATGGTAAGTTACTTAGTGCAAAGACGAAGGTGCACAACTCTATGAACGAGCACGTCATCATGATGACTGGATACGCTCAACGTCTTAAGGCACTGGGATGTGAGCTTCCAGCTGATCTCATAACGGATAGGGTTCTGTAATTGCTCACACCAAGTAACAACGAGTTTGTACTGACTTACAAAATGAGTGGTGCGAACAAGCCGCTCACTAAACTCGTTGATATGCTAGTGGTTGCCGAGGTAGACATAAAGAAGAAGCATCAAGAGTTGATGGTTGATGAGATCGACGAGGGCAAGAAAGGGAAATCCAAGGGTAACTTCAAGAAGGTTGGCAAAACTTTTGCCAAGACTGAGAAGAAGACCAAATGTAACACGCCAGCATTTAGGAACCAATGAAGGGTAGAAATAAGAATATGTGCATGTGCATGCATTCATCTGTAAAATCCGGGTAAATATTTCGCCAAACAAAAACCTAAAGAGATCATAGTTTCTTTCACTAACAAGAGGTAGGAATAGCTCTTTCTGGTGATTGCTATAAACTTTTGACATGACCTTTAGGAATTCATAAGTTTTGGGGGGAAATTATTTGAATTCAAATTTGAAATTTAAAACATTTGGAAAAATATTTGGAAAATAGATTGGATAATGTTACATTGTTTTCCAAAATGGTTTAGTAATGTTGCTTGATTATATTAAAGGTATATTGAACCATAATAGGAATTTAAGACAAGGAAAATCAAATAAGAAATGAATTCTTATTTCTTTTCTTTATTCCATAATAATATTACAAATTGAGATAAATACACCAAAACAGAATATTACAAAAAAATAGAATCTAATAAAACAAAACTTTATTAACTTATAAGAATATCTTTACAAGATCCTTTACAAAAGGATAAGAAGAAGATTACAATGAAAACCTAGACTACCTATCTACTCCTATACTAAGTCTTGACAATCCAGATCTTTGTTCCTACAAAATAAAAGGAACAATAGAGGAAACAATATATTAAATTGTTAGTTTTACTCTCATAGAGATATTGTGGTGCACTGTTCTTTTTACATCATTGAGTATAGAGAGAGGGGAAAGTTTCACCAGGACAGTAACCAATAAAAGGATAAGGAGTGAAAGTCAATTCACTTGATCTGATCCACAAACAACCAAGAAGCAAGGCAGCTTAGTCACCTAATTGCGTGTAGTGTGTTGTCTAAACAACAACAATAGCACAAGCACTCAAAAAGGAGTTCACAGCCGTAGCACAGCTACCAGGGATATCACTTTCTCTTCTCAAGCACACACATGGTACTCATTTAGCTTACCAAACCAACCATCAAATCACCACAGAATGGTGACATAAGGAGGGGGTGTGCGGGAGGATAACAAGGACAAGTACAAGGTCACAACAGCAAGGAGGAGCAGAACCAGAACCTGGAGTGGGAAAAACTAGCTCTAGGGAGTGATCAAGTCAGCAAGATCAAGCCAACAACATCAAGCAACACCACAACATCACCAACAAGCAAGTTGTGTGGTGAATCTATACAAACCATCACATGTTAAAGTTTATCTAAGCACGCGTTGTTTTATATGAGATCTTCTCAGAAAAAACACCCAAGTGGGGTGTATCCATCACAGAAGAAATAAAATAAGCCGAAACAATCAATCTTTGCAAGCCACACTAAGATCTCAGCCTATGCATCACTGATCTTGGATAATAACACATGTTTCTACAGCTAATAAGACAATAGCCTTAGGTGAGGATTTCTAGGCACATCCAATGGATGGTAGCACCTCAGAAGTTATTATAGCTTTAGGATCCATCTTAAATAGTAGGGATCTCTCATATTAATCTTACCAAGGACTATCAAATTGATTTCCCAAAGGACTGTAGGAATGATATCTTGAGGGTATCGATCCAAGATCATTTAAGAAGAGAAGAAGCAGGTGAAAACAACTATTTTTTATAGCTTTGCCTCAGACCAGCATCACAGGCTTGGTAGAATTAATGAGTACCATAGGCTAATTTATACAATAGAGTTTTTCGACTCTCAGGACACTCTAGAATACAAATAAAAAATAGCCCATTATTAGGATAAAGCTTGTGTACCATTCAAATGAAGGTTTCACAAGGATTCATCCTAACCAAGAAGATTCTACCCAGGGGATTTCATAATCCAATTCTTTCAAAAGAATACTCAGTCATATTCCTAATATAGTACTTAGGAATCATTCTGTTGTACATAAGAAGCTATTAACAAGAATGCATTAGTAATATTTGAACAAGAAGCCAATTACAGGTTTCAATATGGAACAAATTCGCTCTCACATAGATCAGAGTCCCAACATTCAAAGTTTACAAGTAACAATAATCCAATATTATAGAAGAATGCATTTAACTGAGCCACTGTCGTCAAATTCAAAGTCCACCAATATGCAGTAATTCTGCACAGACTAATCACCACCAATTACCCTAAATTGTTAGTTGCCTTAGTAATCACAACACTAGGGGGCAAATCCCAACATAAGGGATGAACCCTAATTAGGGATTCCTCACCATAGGCACCCACAAAGTTGCAAGGGAGGACCATAGGGGAGAGAGAGGTAGACTTACCCGTAGTCCTTGCTGAAGATTAGAAGAGGAAGCAGAATCACCGGCGAGCACACACGACAGCACGAGAAGCACCCGAGGGCGTTAAAACCTGCGCCGAGCCATGAGGCGGGCAGCCACAGCCATATGAGCAGCAGAAGCGGGACCACAAGGCCATTGGAGTTGCGTCACAGTATCGCAGGGGCAGCGGAACACCACATCGCTGACAACCACCAAACCCTAGGGATCGGGGGTGGAGGCGGCCTAGCCAGAAGAAGCGCCCAACAACAAATCGAACTGCACCAATCAATGGAGCAACGTCGTCTGCCCCATCATGCACCAGGGTGGCGGCCGGAGAGGCCTGGGGAGGCCGGGGTCGTTCGACGGCGGCGTCGGTGGCACAACGTCTCTGTGGGGGAGCGAGAGAGAAAAGGTGAATGCGCGCGCGCGCGCGAGAGAGAGAGAGAGAGAGATGAGAGAGAGAGAGGAGAGAGAGAGAGAGAGAGAGAGAGAGAGAGAGAGAGAGAGAGAGAGAGAGAGAGAGAGAGAGAGGAGAGAGAGAGAGAGAGAGAGAGAGAGAGAGAGAGAGAGAGAGAGAGAGAGAGAAGAGAGAGAGAGAGAGAGAGAGAGAGAGGTGTGGGTGGTACTAGGCCACTCGACCCGAAAGGGTTTGACCAGCCTTGGTGGGCCGAGTCGGGGCTGGGCTAGGTCCAGATGTTTAATAGAAAAGTATAAGTAATTTTTCAAAAGACCAAAATACCCCTAGGACTTAAAAGGTTCTAAGAAATAAAATAAAAATCCTAAAATATAAATAAAATACCAATGAACCTCACAAAAGTGTCCTTTATTCAAGAAAAAAATTAATAAATAGAATTCTAGGTAATTAAATTTAGAACTGTTATTATTGATGTATATACTCCTTTTTTTAGTTTTATAAACAAAACACTTAAAATTGAATAAAATTCATTTTTAAGATCCTAAAAGGAAGTACTATTATAGAAAAATACTAGTTTGTATTTCTAAAAAAGTAAATCAAGTGTGATAAAAATAAAGTCTTATTTCCTCAAAGGAATTTAATTAAACATTTCAAATAGTTAAAATTTAAATAAATTCATTTTTTAACTCTTAGAATAATACTAGTTATTATAAAAATACTAGGAATAATGAATATGTTAATTTTAAAAGACTTTGAGTAATACTTTCCTTTTATTAATCAAAGAAAATAATAAACCTTTATAAGGTGGGTAAAACACGCAAATTAGAAGATTATAAACCCTTGCATAACATTACTATGCATTGCATATTG